>JANAVB010044817.1:4260099-4807599 GCA_029216955.1 Iris pallida | reverse complement strand
TTGCAGATGGATTCCACAATATAATCCTTGTTTTGGATTAACCACATATGCTACTGTTGTACTCTATTACTTGAATTTTTTGCTTCAATATACTTCCCAGCTTTTGAATACATGAAAAAAAATAGCTCTGGTTTTGCAAATCATATTAATGAACACAAACCCCATGTGGCAGTGTTAAGGCTTGACCACGCGGATAGTGATACTGAAAGAGTGGAGGAAAGTGATATATCGTAACACTATTGGTAGAGAGTAATAGACAAAAAAAAGGCGAAAAATAAAAAACAAAAAAGTGACCAAAAAGTAACAAAAACGACAAAAAGTGACCACAAAGTGACAAAAAGAAAAAAAAAGAAAAAAAGGAAAAAGAACCCACAAAAAAAGGCAAAAAATTAAAAAAAAAACCAAAAGAAGAACAAAAACGACAAAAAAATAAAAATATGGCCAAAAATCGACAAAAATACAAAAAACTACAAAAGCGATAAAAAAATTAAAAAAATGACAAAGAAGATCCAAAAAATGACAAAGAGGACCAAAAAAAGGACAAAATTCAAAAACGAAAAGAAGCTAAAAAAAAGACAAAAAAATTACAAAAAAGACAATAAATGATAAAAATTGACCAAACGACAAAAAAGACCAGCAAAAAAGACAAAAAAGACGAAAAAGATCAAACAGACAAAAAAACGACTAAAATGATCAAAACGAAAAAAGGGATAAAAAACAAAACAAGTTCAAAAAATGATAAAAAAAAAATGTAAAAAATTAACAATTTTTTTTTGTCCGGGTAAAAGAATATACCCACTTATTCTGAAAGAATATAATTTCCATATTTTATAGATAAATTATTTACCCAAATATTTTTAATTTTTGAGAATAAATTTTTTATAACAGAAACAATCATCGTAACAATTTTTACCCTAATTTTTTTTCAAGAATAAAAAACTACCGCAAACAATACCGCGTACGAACGTCCCTAAAGACTCACCAGTCACCACTGCCATTGAATAATTATTCAAACGGAGAAATATAGAAAATGTAAGAGAAAAATCCATAGAGAGAGAGAGAGATGAACTTTATTTATTTATTTATTTTTGACTGGTCTTGGATACAACTAATTGTATTTTTTCACATGGTGATTACAGTCACAAGGCATAATCCTTGATGAAGATTGTGCCGCCGCCGCCGGCTCCTCCTCCTCTTTCCCTCTCGAATGGTTTGCTGCTCCTGCTCTGCACAATGAAGACAAGTCGAGGCAGGCTTTCACCCTCTTCAAACCTTGGTTGGCCGTCCATCTGTTTGCCTCGACGCGCTCTAGTTCTTTCAGCATAAGCGACATGCCCAGAAACTTGCTCTCTTCCATTGCTCGTCTTCTTCAATTAATTAATTTGTATAGTTTGCTGAGACGGCGCACATATTATATACAAAGCTAGCAGTCTTGACTAATATGGAAAGTCATTAATCAATGATGCTAATTGATATCACAAAAGGATTCTTCGCTGCGTCACCATATAAATTAATTGAACAAATTGGCATAAATTTTGTGCCAAGATTATATTTACCTAAAATGAATTTAAGGATAACAACTGGGTCCTAAATTACGGATGACATTGACAGATTATTCCAACAATTAATTATGCTGTGTCAATCGACTTAAACATAACAAAATGGAAAAATTTATGAAATGCCAAAAAAACGAAAAAGTTTTATGAAAAACCCACCGCGCAATAACATTTCATCGCCCTCATACACACAAATCCTTGTATGCCTTGAGTGATCTATATCATTCAGACCTGTCCACGTATCTTTAGTGTCTAATTTCCAAGACCAGCATTCTGTGCAGACCTTAGGCTATATATAGGTTGGCAGTTGATGGTGTTCAAGCATGTATTGAGCAGTAGCAGTGGCTATTGCATTCCTCTTCTTCATGATTAGTTGCATGGCATCATTGTTCAGTTGCTATGCAAGGAGTTCCTTGCCGGTACACTATCGAGTAGTCCCTGTGTTGCATTGTTCAATTTATCCACCCACTGTACTGACCCAACCTTAGATCACTATCCTGTCCTCTACAAATCCTAAATTCAGACCCTGTATTTGTTTTAGCTTTCACTCCACATATCTTATAGGTAAGAATACATAAAGGTTCAAACCCATTCCCTCTTGTATACTAGGTATCTTGCTCTGACCACTTGATAAGTATCAGTAGCATGTGAGAGTATCAGACATGACATCTGTTCTGATACAGATGTACCATTGGCCTTGTTAGAGTTAAAATTTATTTTTGCACTGCAAGTTTCCATCCCTTGATATTGAAATTGTATCATAATACAGTAATTCACTGCATTCTCATATTAGCCACTACATGTCACGCCCCGATTCCGCTAGGGTCGTCCGTCTTGCCTGGATCCCTGCGGGATCGATCGTCCTCGCTAAGGCGTGATGCCGTGCAAGCCTAAGTTGCGCTTGCACAAGGCCATGTACCTGCACAAAACAACTAGTCAAGCAAAAACACACGCACGCACCCATTTGTTAAGCAAAACACACGCACGCACCCATTCATTGCAGAAAACCAAAT
This sequence comes from Iris pallida, assembly GCA_029216955.1. Lineage (NCBI taxonomy): Eukaryota > Viridiplantae > Streptophyta > Magnoliopsida > Asparagales > Iridaceae > Iris > Iris pallida. The sequence goes on along the minus strand of JANAVB010044817.1, from coordinate 4,805,030 downwards.
ATTGGACACAGAGATTTGAAATGGAAATACTTCTTTTTATTGATAACTTGATAGGAATACAAGTGCAAAGTTTTGCAACTCAGATTTGCCTTATATTGGCTACATGATTCTCTTTGAAACTCTCTTTTGAAAATAGCCACAATGCACATACATCATATCCTTTATTACAAGCTGGAATTGAAAGACACCTTCAAAGGAAATGAAAACTTGAAACTTGACTGGAATGAAAATGAAACTTCGAGGCGATCCACGAGCTCTACTGGGCAAGACGAGCTTCGGTGTCTCACTTGAAATCCCCCTGTCTCCTTTTGCTTTCTGAAAAGGATGCCCACAACGTGGGTCAGCACACATCATGTACTGGCGAGCGGCTCTTCGCCGAAACTCACAAATATCTACACTAATTCAACATGTGAAGCTACATATTTACTAGTGCTCTTTCTACTTGTCTAGATTCTTTTTAACAATTCATAAGAAACAATGACAGTAGGATAATCATAACCAACTTACCAACGCCGACAGTCATCCCTGCACAAAACAAGTTAGCACAATTTGCATTTGATATAAAGATATACTGTTTAACACCGCATCTCTTGTTAGGTTGCAATGCACTCTGATTTCATAAATGCAACTATCTATATGTTGGTCCACGGGTCGTTTCCCATGATTAGCCGCTGTGACACATGGGTTCAGCTCGTCGCTATTTGGACATTGATTCAACACTTGAGGTTTCTTGTACCTCGAAATGTCTAGACAATCTCCCCCAGGCCGAGCGATTCCAGGTGCCCCTAGACCCGCTCGAGAGATCTAGTTTCCTTGTATACAAGTTGTCCAGGACCTATGCATACTCTATAAGGCGACTGTTAGACAACACATGTACTTATGCTTTGCTTTGGTTTATGACAGAGCTTATAGCTCCTAGCTTTGGGACAATTCTCTTTCTGTGGCAATGCATACAAGTTCGTCTGTACACATCTAAACATTTGAAGCATATTCATAGGCAACAGATGAAGTGGCAACATATAATCCAGCACATGATTCAATTCATTATCTTCTCTTATCTTTTGTGGATGTGGTATCGTTGATCATTGGGACAAGGCAACAGAGTGGACTAGAGATCATTTTTATTAGGGCGTACAAATAAATGTAAGTCCGGTTAAAGCAACTCACTGAGATGAATCTTAGTTGAGAGAAGGAGGGACTTCACGCGCCGTTCACGAACAATTCACACGGCCTACATTGGCACCAACAGTTGATTAGCATACTTCATCTCTTTCTCTCAAAATTTGGAATGAATGCGAAATGCGATGAAAGCGAACAATGAAAACCAATCATCGAAAACCAACACGAAAACGCATTCATCAAAATCAAGCAGCGAAAGAAAACATCCAACAAAACTCTTGGATTCATTTCAATAGAAGCCAATCCATCAATTGGAAAGGTTCATTGTATTTCATCCGTGATCAAACGATACCGGCAAAAGTTTCCCCAAGGACTGAGTCAGCAAGCCGTAGGTATTACATAGTGGACCGCGAGGAGCGGGGCACTACACTACATGTCCTACATATATGTTAAACCCTCCCTTGTTCTGCATTTACCTTGTTACAGTACCAGTTATGTAGACTTGAACTTCCCTGATCTGTTCACTGCGTTAAATTGCAGTCCAAATCTTTTGATTTCCATCACATACACTGTTCAGATCTTTTCTAGTGTCAGTATGCTAGATTTGTTCCCTGCATTTTTATGGGTTCAGTCATCTGAGGTGGCCAAGTCCATGACCCCTAGTACAGACATTTAGGGATGATGTATCAGATGATTGATACCTTAGGAGTATCAGTCAACTGACCTAGGTAAAGACCAAATAGTTCAAATCCTATCTGTGTGGTATCAACCAACTGATCTCTATGGTACCAGTTGAGTAAACGTAGGAGATTTCCCATAGTAGTTCATGTGTTTCCTTTAAACACTCAATCTGGGTATCCTTACATCATTAAACATGTTCTGATGCCATGTATATGTTCCTCATGCATCTACTCATGAATCGAGTGTTCTGCATTTTTCTGACCCTGAGTATCTTCACTGATACTAAAGTGTATCAGACCCCCCCTCCCCCCTCCCCCCCCATTCATTCCATTGTTCTGTTCCCTTCTTCATATTCAGAACCCATTAGATGTCCCTATGGTTTACATCCAAATCCTGCACATGTCTATCTGTCCTTCCTACATACTTTTCTTCTGCCCAGGTTTGAGTTTTCCTTGTATGTGTCATAGGTGATATGTAGATAGAGTGAGATTACTTGATGTATCAGATTGGATCTGTCCAAGTACAGTATTACAGTAAATGAAATTGCTCCTTTGTTCAGTACCCAATATCTGTCCTGCATTCACCTTGTCCAACACCCCCCCCAACATGTACCAGTTATTCATATGCAGTCCACTTAGGCATTGTCCTCCTAATCGAATTGACCCCCATGCCAAACTCGTTTTATCCATGTTCAGTTTCCCTTCCCTTTTAGCATTTGTATTGTCCTTTACCAATTGTGATAGCAGTCTTGCATTAGCCATATGGACAAGGGATTGTCTTGATGATTCAATGTGTTGGTCTTCCATCCTTGGTCAGGTACTTTGTTGTTCAGTTGACATCTGAACATGAGACATCAACCTACATCCTTGGTTCTGTCCTGTTCCACATTACATTCTGGTTTGATTTCAGTTTAAGCCAACCCAAATGGATTACATTGGCTAAGCCTCCATACACCTATGTTCTAACCCTGAACCCTGTACAGATGCCTTGGTATCTGTCACATCCTGATCTTTTCCTTAAAGTATATGCATAGGTCATATGTTAGAGAGGTTAGTTTTGCTTGAGTTGGTTTGAGTGGTATCAATGTGATGTGAATCGACCAGATCGATTCACAAATAATTTATAGAAAAATAGAAATAGAAGGAAAAGAACGATCTTTATTAGAGAAAAAACAAACTCCCAACTTTGATGGACGGACAAAGTCTAAATCCCTCTGAATGACGCTTGAGAGTTTCTTCTCAATACAAGCATAAGCCATAAAAGACGGCTAGACCTAATATATATAGAAAAAGCAAAGAGGAGGGTTATTTGTGGTGAAAGACCAAAATAACCCTCCATGACTAAAATAGAAATAAAATAAATAAAATGTCTAAACGGCTCCTCCGCGTCTCCTGCGACGTGCGTACGTGATAACGCCTCCACCACCCGAGGAAGGTGCGGCGCCGGTGCGCTCGTATCAATACCCCCCCTAAAAGAGCCACCTTGTCCTCAAGGTGGAAATCCGAAAACTGTGTCTGGAATCTCGCATAGTCCTCCCAAGTCGCGTCGCAGTCTGGTAGTCCCATCTAGTGAATCAGAACCTCCCTCGTCTGTCCTGGTCCCTGCCGAACTGCCCGTACCTCCAAAGGCTCCAACTGTACCTCCATATCCTCCGTGAGCGTGTAGGAGGAAGAGTACGCGACACCGCATGATCCCCGACCGCCTTCCTCAGCTGAGATACGTGAAAAACGGGGTGAATCGCCGAAGTGATCGGTAGCCTCAACCTATATGCCACCTGTCCAATTCTGGCCTCCACCTGATATGGACCAAAGTAACGACCCGCCAGCTTCTCGTTCTGCCTCCTCGCCATCGACCTCTGCCTGTAGGGACGTAGCTTGAGATAAACCATATCTCCCAACTGGAAGCTTACGTCCCGTCTATGCTTGTCCGCCTGAGCCCGCATCACCTGCTGTGCTCGCAACAAATGCTTCCTCAACTCCTCTAATATCCTATCCCTCGCCTCTATGTACTCCTCCACCTGCCCCACTGGTGTCTGAGTGTCTCCAAATCAGACTAAAGGAGGAGGGTCTCGTCCGTACAACACCCTAAAAGGGGTCGTTCCTGCTCTCGAGTGGTACGAAGTGTTGTACTAGTACTCTGCCCATGCCAACTATCTGTACCACTGCCGGGGGGAATCAGAGGCGAAGCACCACAAATAAGTCTCCACGCTGCGGTTGACGACCTCCGTCTGGCCGTCCGTCTGGGGTTGGTAAGCGGTACTCCTCTTCAGGACCGTACCCTGTACCCTAAACAGCTCCCTCCAAAAGAGACTCATGAATATCTTGTCCATGTCGGAGACAATGGAAGCTGGTACCCCATGTAGCCGTATAACCTCCCTCAGGAAAGCTGTCACGCCCCAGAACCAGAATACTGGAGAGCGGGGGCGAACATAGCCAGCTACGTATATTGAAATGAAGTCCATCTCGCTATACGGTCACGACTGTCTAGATATGAGGGTTTACTACAAGCCAACGGTCTCTTAAGGTCAAGCCTATTGTCTCAATCTCAAGCAAGTAATATAGTTACAAGATGTTTGACCACCAAATATACAATAAAAGGCGTCCCAAATATTATATATCAGCTGATCATGAAGCTAGTCGTACAAAAATGCAAGGACTAGCAGGAGTTAAGTCATACATGATCAACCCTAGGATTTGTTAATCATGTTTACAGCCCGTAGGCAGACAGTAAGTAAAGGTGCATCGAGCTGACAGGTGCTCGTCGGCTAAATGCCTCAAAAGAATAATTTTACAATAGAGTGAGCGAAACAAAATAGAAAATCCACTCGTAGCTCGGGTTCCTTCTAGTCGCCACCATCGGGCTGGGGGTTCGGTAGATCCTCGGGTACTGCTCCGAAATCTGGCCACACAAAACCAGCTGGGTCAAACCCCAGAAAGAGCAAGTGCCACAAAGGAGGCCACGAAATAAGAACAAAAGTCAGCATATCGGAACATAAAATAATAAAAGAAAAGTACAAGTAAGTAAAGAGAACAACAGGGCAATAAACGACTAGGGACGTGGAACCATTCCGGGAACCAGGTTACAACTCGTAAACCAAACAAGGACCGGGGTTGTAACCCTTCGCCTGAATAGCACTCTGTCTCTACCCATTTATTGTTAAGATAAGTAAAACAATCATGTACAGGAGTGCCAAGTATAGGGACTAGACCAGACTTAGACAGGGCTAGACAACATCCATTTACAAGCGGCCAAGCAATTACTACGGCTTACTACTTTAACTAACTAGGATTATCACAGCCTAATTACTAACAAGATGCAATAAGAATTTCCCAGTCCCATGCCCTGCAGACCATCCAGTTATCCTTCCGCGGGTTGAGAGTATGGTTGGATACATCGCCCAGGAGACGATATACCCTTAGGTGACTTAGAGGGTGCAACACATGACAGTGCGCTAGAAATGTGCTATACTCGTCGGCAAGCTACAAGTCCAATTAAGGCGCCCAGATAACGAGATTGCCTGTGACTGAAAATTCTCCATGAACTATAGTTTGATCTATTCATTAGCCTAATCCATATTTAGTGCGAATCCCTGACCGTAGGAACCAGGGAGTCACGTCCTAGACATGATGCAAGACAAGACATGTGGATTTCACAAGCAAGCAAGCAGGAACACCCACGGTGTCAGAGTTGGTTATACAAGTCAAGTTAGCCGTCGCAACAACATCAAGTCAAGTCAAGCCGAGTCAAGTTACAAGTTACAAGTCAAGAGTGCGCCGCCACGGGCCACTATCAAGTTATCAGGTTACAAGTCAAGAATGCACCCCATCGGGTCATTATCAAGAAGATCAGAAAGTACCAGGATCATAAATCACAGAAATCACAAAAACCGTACTAGTCATAGCAAATACTGCAAATCGTGTCGGGTCGTGCTGGGTCAAGATAGTCGTACTGTGTGGAACAAGATCTCAAAACCAAATTCACAAAAGAGAAGCCAAGTTCAAGAAATAAAATCAAATCATTGGACAATGGGTTGCGCACGGGATGGATGGCGCAGGAGTCAAGTGCGCCGGGGACCGAGTGCGCATGGGTGAATGGCGCATGAGATCAGGGGGTTAGGTTGCACAGGGTGCCAGCTGCGCAGGGTGCCAAGTGCGCAGGGGCACAGGGCGCAGGGTTGGGTGGCGCATAGGGCCAAGTGCGCAAGGGCGCACGGGACCGAGTGCGCAGGGGCAAGCGCGCAGGGTTGGGTGGCGCATAGGGCCAAGTGCGCAAGGGCGCACGGGACCGAGTGCGCAGGGGCAAGCGCGCAGGGTTGGGTGGCGCATAGGGCCAAGTGCGCAAGGACGCACGGGACCGAGTGCGCAGGGGCAAGTGCGCAGGGTGCGCGCACAGCGGGTGCGCAAGGGCGCACGGCCGGGGGCGCAGCCAAGTGCGCATGGGGTACAGGCGCAGGGGACAGCACGCTAAAGAGCGCGTGCGCCAAGGGAGATGCACGGTCAGCGCCAAAGGGCACGGCGCAGGGCAGCGCGATGCAGCCGAGCGCACGGGGCGCAGGGCGGCGAAGCGCGCGGGCCAGCAGCACGCTAATGAGCGCGCGCAGGGGAGGGGGTCTTCTTCTCCAAGGCTGAGATGAACTCTTAAGAACACCCAAAACTTCAATCTTTCATATCTTGGCCAAATCAAAACGAAATCTGGATTTTCAAAGTTCTAACTTGTGTAAAATTGAATTCTCTTCCACATGGAAGCATCAAAACAAGCAAAAAACCAAAGTTTGATAGATCAAAACCAAGAATTTCCGAAAATGGTTGAAATCTAGATCTAGAAAAATGGAAACTCCAACCCACAAAATGTCAAGTTCTAATGTTGTTCACCATGGCCTAATCTAGCTAATGGACAAATAAAAATAGGGTTCTCATGTGGTGGCAAGGTGCACTTGCCTATGGTGTTGGTGTTGTGTAGAGGAAGGAAGAAGAAGAAGATGGAGAAGTAAATGAAAGAGTAAAGAGGAGAGAGAAAAGTTAGGTGTGGTTTTAATGAGGGTGGTTGTGGTGTGTTGAGGGTGGAGCATAGGCTAAGGTGGTCCAATGCATGCTAAACCAAACCAAACCAATCCTTCTCCACAAAATAAAACCAAGCCAAGTCAAAACCTATTTTACGAGAAAACCAAAATCTGCAAGTCGAGCCAAAAATACAATTACAGGCCAGAATCTGAGAAAATAAAATACGGGTTCAAGATACATGCAGGCTTAAATCAAAATACGTGTTCTGAGATATGGGTGTTACAACTTTACCCACCTTAAAAGAATTCCGTCCTCGAAATTTAAATCAAGATGCTTAGAGGTGTAAGAGCCAGCTATACTAATCACCAACAAGCTACACTAAGCAAGCAATCAAGCAATCATACATGCAAGCAAGGGATGGAAAGCATAAGGCATAAGGAAGACATTATACCTTACGAGTCAAACAGGTAGGGATATCGCGATCGGATGTCGTCCTCACGCTCCCACGTTGACTCACCTAGAGAGTGATGACCCCAAGCAACACGGACTAAGTTAATAGTCTTGTTCTTGAGTATCTTCTCTCTCCGGTCTAATATAGACACGGCCTCTCCTCATACGAAAGGTTGGTACCAACAACCAATTCCGAATGGTCTAGGATATGGCTCGGGTCTGGGACGTACCGTCGTAATTGGGACACATGGAATACATCATGCACCTCACTTAGCGACGGCGGAAGAGCAAGACGATAGGACACATCTCCTACTCGCTCCAGGATATCGAACGACCCTATATACCTAGGACTAAGCTTTCCCCGCACGCCAAAGCGAATGACGCCACGGTTAGGCGAGATCATAAGAAATACATGGTCGCCGATAGCAAACTCTAAGGGACACCGATGAGCATCGGCCCAATGCCGCTGGCGATCTTGGGCAACTCGAAGTCGATCTCTGATCTTTCTGACCACTTTAACTGTCTGGGCAATTATTTTTGGACCAAGCATCTGCCTCTCTCCAACATCATCCCACGCTAGCGGGGATCTGTACTTTCTTCCGTACAGAGCCTCGAATGGTGCCATCTGGATGCTGGTCTGGAAGCTATTGTTGTACGAGAACTCCACCAGATACAGGTGATCTTCCCACGAACCGTCGAAATCAAGGGTACAAGATCTCAATATGTCTTCAAGAGTCTGGATTGTGCGCTCTGACTGACCATCTGTCTGCAGATGATAAGCTGAACTGAACTGGAGACGAGTTCCCAAACTCTCTTGCAGGCTATGCCAAAAGTGCGACGTAAACCTTGAATCTCGGTCCGAGGTAATGCTGACTGGCACACCGTGAAGCCTGACAATCTGCCTGAGGTACATCTCTGCTAGCTGAGCCGTGGACTGCCCAACTCTGAATGGAAGAAAATGAGCCACCTTCGTGAGTCTGTCAACTATAACCCAAATAGCATCTCTACCAGCTGGGGATCTAGGTAATCCAGTCACAAAATCCATGGTCACATGCTCCCATTTCCATTCCGGAATCGGCAAGGGCTGAAGAAGTCCAGTGGGCCTCTGATGTTCAGCCTTAACCTGCTGGCAAACCAAACACCGAGAGACAAACCGGGCTATCTCCCTCTTCATGCCATTCCACCAGAAGTGCTGACGGATATCACGGTATATCTTCGTACCACCAGGATGAATAGAATACTGTGAACTGTGAGCTTCTGCCATGACCTCCTGTCTGATATCTCCACTGGGTACACAAAGACGAGTACCGTGCCGAAGTGTACCATCTTCATGGATACATAACTCTGGCCTTCTTCCTGCCTCACACTCTGCTCTGAGTCGCTGAAGCTTGGAATCTGTAGACTGCGCTATACGGATCCTCTCAACTATGCTGGACTGAACCTGTAGACTGGCCATCAATGCCACGTTGGTAGGAAGAACCACTTCAATTCCCATATTCTGAAGATCTTCCAGTAACTCTGGTTGCGCCGTCAGGAAATAAACTCCGGCTTTCCGGCTTAACGCATCGGCTACAACGTTGGCCTTCCCTGGGTGATACTGTAAATCCACATCGTAGTCCACCAATAGCTCAAGCCATCTTCTCTGCCCATGTTAAGGTCCTTCTGGGTGAAAACATACTTCAGACTCTTGTGATCAGTAAATATCTCCACTCTATCTCCGTACAAGTAGTGTCGCCAAAGCTTAAGTACAAACACCACTGCTGCCAGTTCCAAGTCGTGGGTCGGGTAATTCTTCTCATGATCACGAAGTTGACATGATGCATAAGATATTACCTTCCCATGCTGCATCAAGACACACCCCAATTCTCTGCCTGAAGCGTCGCAATAAACTGTGAATCCTCCGGTCCCATCTGGAAGTGTGAGAATAGGAGCTGTTATCAAATCTCGCTTCAACTTCTCAAATAATTCCTGGCACTCTGCTGTCCAAGCAAACTGTACATCCTTGCGGGTCAACTGGATCATCGGCACTGAAATCCTGGCAAAATCTGAAACAAATCGCCGGTAGTAGCCGACCAATCCAAGGAAGCAGCGAACCTCTACCACTGAGCTAGGTACTGGCCATGTCTCGATAGCCACAATCTTCTGGGGATCCACTTCCACTCCTCCTTGAGTATTGATGTGACCCAAGTACGAAATGCGATCGAGCCAGAACTCGCATTTACTGAACTTGGCGTACAACTGATGCTCCCTAAGCGTCTAAAGGACGATTCTGAGATGCTGCTCATGCTCTGCTTTGCTCTTGCTGTAGACCAGGATATCATCTATGAACACGATCACGAACTGATCCAAGTAAGGCATGAAAATGCGATTTATGAGGTCCATGAATACGGCTGGCGCATTGGTCGCTCCAAAGGGCATAACAAGGAACTCCCAATGCCCATACCTCGATCTAAATGTTGTCTTCGGAATGCCCTGTTCTCTGACTCTGATCTGGTGGTATCCTGATCGCAAGTCTATCTTCGAAAATACTGAAGCCCCTCTGAGTTGATCAAACAAGTCATCTATCCTCGGGAGAGGGTATCTGTTCTTGATTGTCACTGAGTTCAAGGTACGATAATCTACATATAGCCTGGACGTACCATCCTTCTTTTTCACAAGAAGCATCGGGGCTCCCCAAGGCGATCCACTTGCACGAATGAATCCCTTGGTCCTGAGTTCTACAATCATCTTGTACAAAATCTCCAACTCTGAAGGCGCCATCATGTAGACTCGCTTTGATACTGGTGCTGTCCCGGGGATCAAGTCTATAGTGAACTCAATCTTCCGCTCTGGCGGCATCCCTGGAAGTTCCTCTGGGAAGACATCTGGAAATTCTTCAACTATCCTGGGTAACTGCACTGCTGCTACTGCCATCCGCAATACTGGAGAAGATGGCTCCACCGCGCCTCTGGAAAAGGAAAACTCTGGCTCGCCTGGAATGTTGAAAACAACTCTGCCAACATGGTAGTCTATCCTAGCATACTGGTTCCTCAACCAATCCATGCCTAGGACTACATCATAGTCTGCCATAGGGAATTCTATAAATCTAGCGGGAAACTCTCTACCGCTAACTACGATCTGACACGAGGAAAACACTCGATCTACTCCCACAAGACCATTACCAGTAAGTATATTGAGCCTCACTGATAATGACTCGGGCTTCAATCCTATCCGTGTCGCGAATCGTGTAGACATGAATGAATGCAATGCACCAGAATCAAATAATACCAATACTGGAGAGGAGTTGACGAGAATAGTACCTGCCACTACCTCACCTGGTGCAACCTCTTCATCCATAGCCATCATCATGGCCTGACCTCTAGCTGTGGGTCCCCTCTGCTGGAAACCTCTCTGCCTGCTCTGCACTTGGGCTTGGGTATACTGCTGCTGGTTCTGCTGATAAAACGCCTGGGCCTGAGGCCACAATAGCCTCGGGTGCTACTGCTGCTGCACAGGTGCTGGTCCCCTAACCGATGGACTGGTTAGGTTGGAAGAGGATGAACTACCCCTATTCGGGCAAGCTCCTATCTTGTGATCGGCCGCTCCACAAGCTAGGCACAATCCTTGCGCCCTACGACAATCTGCTACTACATGGCCTGGCTTCCCGCAATGAGAACATCCCATCGCGGAAGTCTGCTTCTGCTTCTGCTGCTGCGGGTACGTCGGGGTCGAATGCTGAACCGATGTCACTGAGGCCGCCCGCCTCGGAGTTCCAATGGTCAAACTTCTAGCTGCCGGGGCTGGAGCTGATGATTGGTGCATCTGACTGTGGGACCGCTTCCTACCTCCGGTCCTATCCATGATCCTCTGGGAGGTATACTCATGCCTCCTAGCTGCTCTCAATACTGCATCAAACGTCTGGTGCTCGAACTGCTCGACTGCCAGCAAGATCTCTAAATGCAGTCCCTGCTGGAACCACTGGGCCCTATCAAACTCGGTTGCCACCAAGGTGGGGGCAAACCTACTGAGTCTAGAAAACTCAGATGCATAACTGTCAACTGTTCTGCCTCCTTGCTTCAAGTTGGTAAATCTCGTCTGCAGGTCATACCGAGCCACAGCATTAAAATACTTCGTCTGGAATCTCTCTCTAAATACCGTCCAAGCAATGGGTGCCACTAATCCCATGGCTTGCGCTGCCCACCAACTGCGAGCTAAATCCAGCAACCTAGGCATACCACCGCCACCTTCTCATTCTCAGGTGTCCTAGCTGCTTCCAGAACCACCTCGGTATCCTGAAGCCAAGCGTTCGCGGCAATCGCATCTTCGCTGCCGTCGAAGAATGGAGGGTTCAGGTGCTTGAAGCTGTTGGCCGTGCTGTTCCCTGGATGACCACCTCTGGTAAAAGCATCTGCCACTGCCTGGTGCAAGACGTCTCCTCTGCGATCTTGGGAAGCTATCAAGGTCCTGATGAGACCTACCAAGGTGCCATCATCCGGCTCAGCAGGCTGAACGGGCTGAACTGGGGGCTCTCCTCCAGGAGGTATAACTCGGGAGGCAACTCCGGAATGCTGGGTGTTTGCAAAAATAAAAGTATGAACTTTATTGATACAAACTTTGTAAAGATTACAAGAATTCTGGGAAAGGTACAACTTTAGGAATCCAATCTAGAAGACGATTGTTTTATCCCTTGGACGATGTGAACTTTGAAGCCGATAGCCTCTGAAGTTGAAGTTGAAGGCAAAAGCCTCGGAGAATTGAAGGCAAAAGCCTCGGAAGAATGCAGCAGCACTTTGGCAATAACTCCTGAACTCTCTGATTTCTGAACTTTTATGTCTGATCTCTCTATGATCTGTCCTCCTTGAATGAAGACTTGAAACTCTATTTATAGAGTTCTGGAAATAACTAACTTTTAGTTATTCTGGACTGCGCATGATGGATTATGCAGCAATTGGATTGTGCAACAGTGAACTGCACAGGCAGTTGTTGGATCGTGGTCCAACTGTCTTGGACACATGACAACTTTTGACTGAATTGTGCATAATCGTGTGTAGACGGTTGCCACGTAATGAGCTATTGATGGCATGAGTGCCACGTGTACTTTTGTCAATTGTCAGGATGAAGTACGCCACATGAATTACGCTGACTTTGGATTGCGTAGATATGGATTGCGCAGAAACTGGATTACGCAGGCATTGGATTGTGCTGCATGTACAGCTGTCCTCGAGCGCTGTGCGGCACAATAAACGAACAGTCTCCTCGTTCTTCGTGCTGTCAGCTGTCAGAAAGATTTGATTTTGTCAGATAATGATGACATTGCCACGTCAGCCTGCGCAGTTGAAAGTGTGCGCAGTCCAGTGTGCGCAATCGAAATGATGCGCAATCTGATGTCTGCGCAGTTCATTTGAAAGTTGTATTTCTTGATTTTCTGACTTTGTTGATAGGTGCAACTTGATTTTTTAGGACCTACAAGATCCCCTTCAAAGTTTTCGAAAGTTGAATTTATTCAAAGTTTCGAAATACTTTGAATTTTGAATTTTAAATGAAGTTGCGCATGAGCTGTCTGCGCAATCGGATGAGTCGATCCCTACTTTTTTGGCGCAATCTGAGGCGGCCGTTCTCCTTTGAAAAACTATAAATAGTTCTTCATTATCTTTCTGTCATTCTTTACTTGCTTTCGAATTTCCAGAAAGAGAAACTTCTTGAGCTTTCCCGATTCTCCTCATCGATCTTCATGGCCCCCAAGCGATCCTCCGCCGCTGCCAAGGACAAGGCCCCCGCCGAGCCTTCGGCTAGGGTTATGCCCCGTCCATCTCGACATGAGACTGTGCATCCCGCTTTGCTAGGTAGATGACTCAATCGAAAAAACTCTCTTTAGAGTTCTTCGACTTCACTGATCTTTAAGATTCATCTCTTTTTAGAGATGTGATCATACTACGCCACCATCTTTAGGGTTTTGGTTGCACGAACTAACTATTCTTCATTTTTATGAAGAATATCTTCTTGTACGATCGGTTGAATTGTGCTGGCAAAAGTCAGCGCAATCGGCTAATTTGCGCAAGCTTTATCTGCGCAATCGGCTGATTTGCGCAAGCTTTATCAGCGCAATCCGATGTTTGCACAATCTGATGGTTGTGCAATCTGATGGTTGCGCAGTCTGATGGTTGCACAATTTTATGGTTACGCAATCTGATGGTTGTGCAGTCTGATGGTTGCGCAGTCTGATGGTTGCGCAATCTGATGACAGAATTTTCTGACTTTGACTTGTACTAAATTCTGTTTTCTTCTGTTGGATGCAGTGAATACCAGAGAAGATCCTGGATATGAAACTTTTGTAGGAATTCTTTCAAAATCTGAGTTCAAAGAGGACTTGTCCCACGTACTTTTTCTGCAATATGCACTTCCATCCTCTCGCCAGACTATTCTGATAGCACAAGATAATGACACATTGCTATGCCTGATGAATGGACAACCTTTACAGACTATTGATGCTGTCACCCACAGAAAACCTATGTTCCTGTTTGGTGAAGCAATTGACAAAAGTTCTCAACCAAGACCACGTGTTGAGCAGAGAACTTTTCAGTGGAAGGATAAGCTGATTTTGCTACCCGATATTGCCAGGTGCCTTCCTTTGGCACGATATGCTCATGCTAGCTACCCCAGGAGAATGGACTGGGACATCACTCCTCTTCAGCAGGCTCGGACTGGAAAAATCTGCGTCAAGAAGGACCGGAACAACAGAGACGTGTTCTATAGTTCCTCAGAACGACACAGTACGGTACTTAGAGGATTGAAACCAGGGTGCATCCCTCCGGAGAATTCTTCTCTATTAATGCCTGTAAGGATCCCAATCTTTGCGAATGAGTACGCAAAAGTTGAAGGCAGTTACCCGGATCAAGACATCCGGTTGACAGTTCTGGTAAACCCAGACATCAAAAGGTGGAGCAGTATAGCAAATTGGATACTAGTTCAATTTGGAGACAAACTCAGAGAGATTGAACTATATGAAGCGGTACATGCTACCGTATATGGCTTCAACCCAAACCCTCATCTGTTTTTAGCACTGGCAGAGAGGTACAATTACAGGACAGGGACGTTTATGACGCCCTTCGGAGAGATGGGGTTGGCTCTCCACGAGATGAAGTATATCTCGTACTTACCAATGGCAGACTTTCCTTACGAGGAGTATGTCCCTACCAATGACGAGTTAGAGAGACTGCGTCGAGAGAATTCGAAGATGGTAGACGTCTTTAATGAGTTGTTATGCCATTACAACGTATGCTCTTTCTACTACAAGAGTGGCTCGTCTGGTACATGCTATTCTTCGAAATGGCTGACTTGTCTTTTTCTCAACCATATCATTGAGAAAAAGACAAAAAAAAAATAATTCCTGCAATCCAGACTTCTTCCAACCTCTCACCCATAGCGAAGTGATAAAGATGATTGAGGAAAATAAGAGACTGGATACTTTAGTAGAGGATGAACATCAATATCCGCCTCTTAAAGTTGGAGATTATGTTGAGAGCCATTTAAGAATGGGCTACAGACCCATGTCCAAAGAAGCCCAATTAGCAGGATTTCTGACGTACTGGCTCCGCTACTTCGTCATGCCTGGGGCAAGTGCAGTAGACCGCTTCCACCGCGGTGTCCTTTTTGCTGCTGTCCGGTTAGTCTTTGGCTACCGGATGGATCTACTATCAGCGATGACTTGCAGAATAAATGCGGGTCTTCGTTTGTATGTAGATTCCATGCTTAAGGGTAAGTGTGATAAAGGTAATTTCTCCAGACTAGAATTACCTTACACTTATTTATTCGGATGGCTACTCCTGCACCACCCATCTCTAATGAATCCTGCCATGGGGGCAGTGGATGGCAGTTTTCTGCGTCGGTTCTCACAGAGCCGATGGCTATACACTAGCCTGAGAGATTGCAGACGCACTTTAAATCTAGGCAGAGCATAGAATTTTCTTTGTACTCCCCCTCCAACGGGTTATGAATTCATGGCATCCAACATGGTCGACCTTGGGAGGCAGCCTATAGGTCGAATAACTTTTGAATGGTTGAAGGCAATCAGACCTCACATCTCGTATATAGATTTGAGGAAGAATGCTTTCTGGAGCCATATTTGCCGAGTCGCTTCGCTCGACAATTTGGATATGACCAGTTCCACGTGGGGAATGCAATAACTTGCTTACGAGGAATAGGATACTTGATCGACGGAGCCAGAGCGTGGGCTTATTACAACGCTCGAGACACACGAGCAATGTTCTCTATGCCACAGAGGAATAATGCTGGTCCAAGAATGCTATTCACATATTCCCAATTTTATACAGCTGCCAACACCTTTGCCGAAAACTTTAGCCTTGTGGATAGTTTTGCGACGGCAAACCGTCTGAGGAAGGGAGCAACTGATGTACTGGCTCCTAACAATGATGAAGAACACGAACCAGTGGATGATCCACTGGAGGCTTCTAGGGAAATCAATTTCCCTGAGGAAGTTAATCAACCTATAAGAGTCTCTCTGAAGGTTGCTAAATCTCCGGCCAAGGAGAAGAAAAGAAGAAGAGAAGAGCCTCCTGCCCCCATTGTGAAGAAGAAACTAATTCTGGAACATTCTTCAGAGAAGGTTACGACCAAATCTCAATCTCGACAGCTGGCCGAGACAATTCAGCAGGAAGAAGCCGCTACACCAACTTCTGTTCAAAAACAGATCGAGGCAATAAATGTAGAGAGTCCTGAAAGACCTCTACACAGAAAGAAAAGATTGGTCCGCAGAAGACAAGTTTCGTCTTCAATCGTGATAGGTGCTGCCACGGGAATCACCATGCCCTCTCCAACTCCTGTTTCTGAGACTGGACATAAGACTCCTAGTCCGAAACAGAGGGAGGATATTGAGCAGAGGGAAGAGCTGGACCAGAGAAATGAAGCTGAAGAGCCCAGGAATAACATTGTAGAGGAAGAGCATAATGCCGTACGATCTCCCTAACCTGCTGCAGAGACTACTCAACTTCCTCTTACCCCTGGAGCAATCCTTGTAGAAGAAGATTGTTTGATGATCGAAGCTTTATATGGCTGTGACTTCGGTTATCAAGCAGAAGCTGATCATACTGCTGATGCTGCTAGTGAAGAGGTTCCCGAGGACAGCGAGAATGAGGAAAGCGCCTCATCAGAAGCTGCTGATGAGACACAAAAGTCGGAAGAAAATGTTGAGATCCAGACATCTCCTCGAGACACTCTGACTTCTGAAAAGGAGGCTGAGGTGCCAAAATCTCCTGATAAGATTGCTGATCAAGAGGTGGATGTGGAGAAAACTCCAATTGCTGCTCCCGAAGGTATTGAAATGAAATTAGCGATCTTCTTTTAATAAGTAATTTGATAGCTAACATCGTTACTTTTATTCATACAGAGCCCGAATCTTCTTCTGCTCCTCCGACATGTATGGATATAGTACTGGCAACGACAATTGCCAGTAGCAGCCGCCATTTATCTTGTGGCTCTGAAGTAGGAAGCAGCCAGGCCGTAGCGTCTGAAGCCACTTCTGCTCAACTAAAGTCTGTGCCTGCAGATGATAGACCTGTTGCTGAATCCACCCATGGTAAGACTATTTTCACTTTTGATTCTCTTTATCAATAGCCAATGACAGGTAAAGTAACAGTATTTGATTTTGTAGAGGAACAACCAGGAGGAGCAACCAGTTCAACTTTGGTTCCCTTATTCAAAGAGCCTGCTGTTCAGATACAAGAAATCGAGCGTCCTGCAGCTTCGTCATCAACAGGAGTAGCTGCAACTCCTGGTGCTCTGGCGACTAATCAGCTTGTCATCCAATCATTCACCAAATGCTTCTTCGAGTCGTTGGGACCTCTGATTAATAGAATGATGGACAAAGAAGATGCTGATTTCTTCATGGTTAGAGGTCCGACCTCTTTCTTGGTGAAGGCCATCCGGGAGCAAGGTGATGAGGCTCAGGCCACTTTCCTTGATCATATATTGAATGAGCTGGAAATCTCCATGAAGAACTATAAAGATCTCAACAAAGGGGAAGTGGAACCTTTAGTGCAGGCAGAATTTGAACAAATGGCTCAGGCAGCTGCAATCGAAAGAGTGAATCTCTAGAACCTCTTGGATGCATATACTACAAAATCTGCTGAATATAATTCCAAGTTGGAATCGGTGATCTCAACTGCTGAGAGGAGAGAAAAAAGGATTGCTGAGCTGAGAATGGAAATTGCTCATCTCGAAGAGGAGCTAGAAAATGAAGTTACAGAGCATCAGACTTCGATCCAACAAATTGATGCTATAACTCAGGAAAGAAACGAGTATGTAGCAGCTCATAATACTGAAATCACTCGCCGAATGGTGACCATGCCCGTTTTTAATAAAGAATCTGGGATGGAAGAGGCCAGAAGGAAAGTGATGGCATCTCGTGAAGAACGGTTGCAGATTTTGAAACAACAGATTGCTAATCTGATAATACCTCCGTCTCAGTAGAAAGAACATTTTGTATCTTTTTGTCTTTTTATATGCTATGCATGTAATGTCTCAAATTTTGATCAATAAAAGACATTTTGTTGTGGCTCTATCATTTATTGCATATCTTGTTCAGATATAAATAATAGAGATAGAAAATATATTCAGAGGTACAGGACATGATATATTTCTGAATTTTGTAGGAAAATAATTATATTCATTATATCTACTCAGAGGTAATATGGACGTGGCAGAATATAATTAATCGAATATTATTATTTCAAAATAGACAACTTAATCGAAGATGACAAGTTGCTGATATGGATAATGAACGAAAATGAATCATCAAAAAGGTGTGAACGAAATAAATCGTCAAAATAAACGGGTAAACCGTCGAATAGTGGAATGAACGGACAAACCGTCAAATGGTAATGAATGAACGGATGAACCGTCAAATGATAATGAATGAACGGACGAACCGTCGGGTAATAATGAATGAACGGGTGAACCGTCGGATGAATCGAATGAACAGATGAACCGTCGGATGAATGTATCGCTTCGTTATTTGGAGAATCTCTGCCTATAAATAGAACAAAAATCTGGCAGAAAGGAGCACTTCCACCTTTCCAACATAAAAATGTCGTCTGGAGATGCATCTAAGAAGGCTGAACTCGCTCCAAAGGTTGAAGAGGGCGTTGAAGAACGTCCGGCCGAACTGGTTCAGCCAAAGCAGGCAGAGGCAGACGAAGGTTCGTTTGCACCCAAACCATCGCGAGATATCCTGGACTTCCTACTTGAACCAGGAAAGACTGAAGAAGAAGAGGCCATGAGGATGGCTGCTTGCAAGTTCCTCGTGGGTTCCAGCAAGGAGGTTCTCAGCTCTTTTGCTAATTATGTCTTTGATAAGGACGGCAGTGATCCCCGTCCCAATGTCGATAAGGATGACAGTGACCTTCCTTGATATCATGTAACATCATTTATGATGAAATAAAATCAAACTTTATTTATAAATTGTTTGATCATATTTATATAAATTTATGTTACATTTATACATAGTATTTCTTGAGGAATTTGCCATTGATAGGCATCATTGCAACTCGACCATCTAATTCTGCAAGTTGATATGCTCCATTTGAAAAGACTTTGCTGACAACATAAGGTCCTTCCCACTTCGTATCGAACTTGCCTTTGCTCATGTGAGTCATAGTCATAGGACGTCTGACTGTTAGAACAAGTTCTTCTTGTTGAAAGGCTCTGACTTTAACTTTACGATTAAAAGTTTTCGATATGCGAGCTTGGTATAACTCAATGTGCTGTTGAGCCATTAGCCGCTTCTCGTCGAGTGCCTCTAATTCTTGAAGTCGAAGAAGATCGTTGTTATCTGTAGTGAGTTCATTAGCAATGGCAATCCTTAAAGAAGGAATTTGAAGTTCCAGAGGAAGAACAGCTTCACAACCATACACCAAAGAGAAAGGTGTAAAGCCTGTGGGATTGCGGACCGTAGTTCGATAGGCCCAAAGACATTCACCAAGCTTTTTACTCCAATTTCGTTTGTTAGTAGATACAAACTTCTTGAGGAGCTTGATAATGGTTTTATTGAAGGCTTCAGCTAATCCATTAGCAGCAGGATTGTAAGATGTCGAAGCGACATTGTCAATTCGGTGATCATCGCAGAATCTGGTAAACTTCTGACTGATGAATTGAGGTCCATTGTCGTGGATGATTCGTCGAGGTACACCAAATCGATAGATGACATAGTGTTTGACGAAGTTGATGACACTGATGGTCTTGACTTCAGCCAAAGGTATAGCTTCAGCCTATTTGGAAAAGTAATCGGTTATTGCCAGTATGAACCGATGTCCTCTAGACATCCATGCCCCAAGCTTCGAAAGGCCAGGAAGCAGCAGTCGGATGAAGAAATTCCGACGGTTGATGAATAAAATCCGCATGGATTTGACAAGCACGACATTTTCTTGCATATTCGATGGCATCTGATACCATAGAGGGCCAGTAGTAACCCATTCGTCGGATGCGATCCTGTAGCTTAGGACCGGGTTGATGTGCTCCATAGATACCATCGTGAGCTTCATGCAACACTTGTTTTGCTTCATTACTAGCAAGACAGCGTAGAAGAAGACCGTCATAAGTTCGCCGATAAAGAGTCTTGGTAGTTTGATTGTAGTAGAATCGGAGAGACCACCGACGAACACTTGTAGCCTCCTTGGGATCTTCGGGGAGTATGTCATGAACCACGAAGTCGATAAAAGGAGTTCTCCAGTCTTCGTCGATAACATTGACTTCAACAAAATTGTTGAACTCAATATTACGATTGTTTTCAATGCAGAACAATTCTCGATTAGAAATAACCACCACCTGTTGTCTTTTGATAGGGATAGCTAGGACAGCTGCAAGGTTGGCTAAGG
Organism: Iris pallida; assembly: GCA_029216955.1. Lineage (NCBI taxonomy): Eukaryota > Viridiplantae > Streptophyta > Magnoliopsida > Asparagales > Iridaceae > Iris > Iris pallida. The sequence goes on along the minus strand of JANAVB010044817.1, from coordinate 4,784,914 downwards.
CATCTGCTTCGGTATTGCAAGCTCGACGGATGTAGTCAATGAAGAAAGCTTTGAATGATGTAGCCACGTTGATAGCTGCTTCATGATAAGGTACCAGATCTTGATGGCGGACTTCATAAGTTCCTCTAACCTGATTAACAACCAACTTAGAGTCACCATAGACTTCGAAATATTCGACGTCAAGTTGTTTGGCTAGCTGGAGGCCGATGAGTAGAGCATTGTACTCTGCCACATTGTTGGAGCAAGGCTCATCTAGGGAGTAGGCTCTTTGAATAACTGACCCATCGAGAGAGACAAGGACAACTCCAACTCCTGCTACAATGGCACCATTTGGTCCGATTCTGGATGCACCATCGAAGAATAAATGCCAAGTTGGAAATCCTTCGGAGACTGCATTGGATTCCAATGTCTCGTCTGGAATTTTATCGTAGAGCTTGGATGTTTCTGGCACGGGATGAGCCGCCAAGAAATCTGCCAGTGCTTGACCTTTGACAGACTTTTGTGGAACATATACCATGTCATATTGGGCTAGCAGAATGGCCCATGTAGCTAACCGAGAATTGAGTGTGCTAGGCTTCTTCATCAGTACCCGAAGAGGATTAACTCGGGAAATAACATGAATAGTTTGACCAATGATGTAATGCCTTGTCTTTTGAACAGCGAACATAAGAGCTTGGCATTCTTTTTCGACCGGACTATAACGGTGTTCAGCACCAATCACAGTACGGCTGAGATAGTAGATGGCCTGTTCATGACCCTCTTTGTTCTTTTGGGCAAGTAAAGCACCCAATGAATGGTCCATAGCACGGACGTACATTAAGAATGGAATGCCTGAGATTGGTGGCACCAAGACTGGTGGGTTCATGAGATATCATTTAATGTCGTCGAATGCTTGTTGACATTCTTCGGTCCATACGAAAGATACGCCCTTCTTCATTAGTTGAGTGAATGGTCTGCAACGTCCAGACAAGTTCGAAATGAATCTCCTGATGTACGCAAGTCGACCTTGGAATCCTCGTAGCTCATTTAGGTTGCGTAGAGGACGCATCTCTTGAATGGCTTTGATCTTTTCGGGATCCACGTGTATACCCTTAGAGATAATGACGAAGCCGAGAAACTTACCACTAGAGACACCCAAGAATGAATTAGTGGGATTCATTTTGAGTTGATGTTGGCGCATAAGATTGAAGATAGTTATCAAATCTTGAATGTGATCTTCTTTCAGACGACTTTTGACGGCGATATCGTCAACATAGCATTCGACTGTTTTGCGAAGATGATCTCTGAAGATGGTACTCATAGCCCGTTGGTAAGTTACACCAGCGCTCTTGAGACCAAATGGCATCACTGTGTAACAGTAGACTCCGCGAGGAGTACGGAAAGAAGTATGCTTTTCATCTTCAGGATGCATCCGAATCTGATTGTATCCGAAGAATCGATCCATGAAAGATATTCTTTCGAACCCACAGGTATTGTCGATCATGACGTCCGTGAAAGGGAGAGGAAATTCATCTTTTGGACATGCTTCATTAAGATCCCGAAAGTCGATGCAGACTCGGACTTTGTCAGTTTTCTTCAGGACTGGAACAACGTTGGCTACCCAATCGGGATGTTGTTCTTCTCGAATAAAGCCACAAGCAATGAGCTTCTTGACTTCATCATCGATTACGTCCATCATTTCCGGTTTGAATCGTCGTTGTTGCTGTTTGACTGGTTTTACATTGGGCAAAATGTTTAGTTTGTGAGTAGCAACCTTGGGATCAAGACCGGGCATGTCTTCGTAACTCCAGGCAAAGACATCAATGTATTCTTTGATAAGAAGAATCAACTCTTGCTTATCTGCTTCTGGAAGATTCTTGCTAATGAATATTGGACGAGGTGACCCATTTTCTCCTACATCAATTTGAACTAATTGATCTTCGGTAGGAGGTTCTCTTTGTTCGAATCGGAGTACCCACTGATTGTCCATCTGTTGAGCCCAAGGATCTATTTCAGAATTTTCCTTAACATCCTCATCATAGCCTTCTGGAAGTTCAGCGGAGACCATATTGGAAGATACAATCACACGATGGACTTCACCAATACTGGTGTCAGAATCCCAAGATCTGGAGTCAAAAGAATTAGAGCGTTCTTCGCTATCAGATTCAGAGACTGTTGGGGATAACATCGGAGGAGAAGCATATCCGAGACCTCTTTTGGTCCTGCTGTAGTACATATCTGACTTTTCTTTTGGAACAGCCATACGAAAAGGAGTCTTTCTACCTTTACCGTAATTGAGGCCGCTCTTGAAGTTGTAACCCATCTTTCGGACGATGTCTTTTGATTGTTGACTGTAACGACGGAGTTGAAGATGTCCCGTGTCGTTAACTTTGCTATCATCCGTATAACTGAATTGTTGTTCCGGTCCTTAATAAAAAGTATTGGACGTTCGCCTTTCTTTCGAGCAGGAACAATACGGTAAGAATCATCTGGATCTTCAAATGAGACTTCTGTTTGAAGAGATTGTACAACTCCCATTGTAAATGATTTGAAGCTATCTAACATATCCAAATAGCATTTAGTATGATAAATAACATCAGTATACTGGAAAGTATATGCTTTTTTATTGATCTGTACATTCGTATTTACAGCAGTACCTTTAGCCTTAGCAGGCTTGGTCAGATTGATTACAAGAGGGGGAGAAGAAGAACGTGGAGGAGGCTTGTTACGACGGAGGTCGATAACAAGTGGCTCAGAGGAGGTGAGCTCCCTTTTTCCTTGCTGTGAGTTAAATCAACAACAAGTGGCTCAGAAGAAGTGAGCTGCTTTTTGTCCTTGTTACGACGTAAGTCGATAACAAGTGGCTCAGAAGAGGTGAGCTCCCTTTTATCCTGATCGCCATCAACCGATTTCTTCTGAATTGGCAAGTGAATAGCCAATGGTTTAGAAGACTGAGGATGAGAAATGCGCCCTTTGATAGGTATGATGAGAGTGTCATTGGGTACTGCTTCTTGGTCTTCTTCAGTATCCATGGACAATACCACTTTCATAAATTCTTCCTTGTACATACGAGCGTCGTTGTAGTATGCTTTGACACCCTTGAAAGGATAAAGGTCTGCAACTTCCTTGTGAACTTCTCCTTTGTCATCGACATATTTAAAGCATTGATGAAGGGTCGATAGAACAACATTGTGTTCATGGAGGAAGGGTCTTCCCAGAAGAGCGTTGTAAGAACAACCATGATTATCGATGATATAGAAGGTCACCTTTGTGCGAAGATTGCCTATTTGGATTTTTAGGCGAATCTTACCCAAAGGTTCACTCCTTCCTTGGTTGAATCCCAAGATAGTGGTGATTGTGCTTGAAAGACTATGCACTGGTATCTTCAATGCGTCCAGCATCGTCTTTGGCATGATGCTGAGAGCAGACCCTGGATCTATCAGGATACGATCGACATTCATCGAATCGACGTACCCTATATAGTAGAGAGGACGATCATGTCTATTATCTTCCAGCAGCATATCATCCTGAGTGAAAGTGATGTTTGGAATCAACTCTAATACGCTGTGACAATGACGACAAGAGACCGGTTCTGCTTCCGGCTTTTTAAGAAGAGTTAGGCAAGTTTCAGCCTGCATCAGGGCTTCACTCAAAGTTTCTCGAGTCTCTTTGGAAAGGCGCAAGAGCTCGAAGATTGATAGTCTAGCCGGTGTATTGGCTAGTTGAGCCAATATATCAAAGTTGTACGGCTTTTTAAGTCCTGTAGGAGATGATTTCTTCAGGGGTTTGTCAAAGCGTACTTGTTGTTTGCCTTTGTCAGCAACCACCGGCTTGGGAGGAATAGGCACTACAACTGGTGAGGATGTGGAAGGAATCTCTTCAGAGGAAGTAGATTGTACTGGGGTAGGTTCAGAAGAAGAGGCAGGATTCTCTTGAGTTTCAGGATATTCCTTCAAGTAGGTTTTTCCTGATCTGGTGCCTAGCAGAATTTCTTCGTCAACTATGGGGTCAAAAGACACCATGTTGCAAGTCTTTGTCTTGCTTTTGGAGTGGTCTTTCTTCTTAGAAGAAGAGGAAACTTCGAACTCTGAAGCAAGATCTGGATGTATCCACATAACTTCGCCATTGTCAAGAGACAAGGGAATGAGACCTTCATTTGGTGGAGGAGGGAGATTCTCAATCTTAAGAGTAGCTTTGGGAATAGGAATGACACCGTGTTGTACCATCTGCGGAGGGAAGTCACCAAACTGGACTGAAACCATATTTGCAGTAACAGTCTTCTCGTCTTGCTGCAGAGTGACGACACCAGCATTGACAAGCTCTTGAATTTTGCCCTTGAGCACATAGCACGCTCGAGTAGGGTGTCCAATGAACCTATGGTAGACACAATATTTAGGATGATCTGTCTTACCGACTTTATCAGGTTTTTTTGGGTCTGGGAGTTGAATCTTGTTGCTTTTGAGTAAGCAATCAAAGATGCTTGCAGTGTCATTCTCGTCGAAGGAATATTCTACTTTCGGACGAGATTCCCTTGGTGGAGGTGCAGAAGGAGTAGAAGTGGATGTAGGTGGAGCCACATTGACAGCCAAAGATTCTTTATTCTTATTCAGATTGATGTTCAAAGTTTCTTTTGCTTTGCGATTGTTCTTGCGATTGCCACCACCTGATGTCTGGTGTTCATCCCAGTCGAGGTTAGACATTTTTACCCCTAATTACTTGAACTTCTCGGTACTCACTTCAGGTAGCTTTGGCATTGACAATAAATGAGGGCCAATCTTGGAACTGAGTAGATCCTGTCCACATACTGATGATAGGCAAAAGATTTGCCTTACAAGTATCAATAGTGACAGCAGCTGGAGTTCCGGGAGGCATCTTCAAGGCTTCACGGCGGAACCGTTCGATGAAACTCTCAGCAGTTTCATTGTGTTTCTGTTTGATTTTGTTGAGAGCTGACATAGTCATGTCGTTGAATCCTTCATAGAACCGTTCCAGGAAGATTTGCTTGAGACCTGAGAAGAAAATGATACAACCATCGGACAAACTTCTATACCAGTCGTATGCTACGCCGACTAAACAACCGACGAACACTCTAGTAAGAAGAGCGTCATTTGGCTGGAGTTGAACGGTCATTACCTCAAAATGATTGATGAACTGGCTAGGAGAAGTACTGCCATCAAACAAAGAGATCGTTGGGATCTTGTACTTTGGCGGGAACGGGACTTCCTTCCATTCAACTGGATAGGGCTGCTTGATCCCTAATCTTTGCAAGTTGTCTTTCTCTTTGAAGGCTTCAAACTGGGTTCGCAAGAGTTTGACAGCTTCATTGGCGTCTTCCGATGACGAAGAAGGAGCAGGTTGAGTCAGAGTGGTAGGAGGAGGAACAGCATTGTAAGCACTACTCCCAGCCCCTGACTGACTAGGTGTAGTTTGAACTTGTACTTGTACATGAGGCATTTGAGAAGACACTACCCCCAGCCCAGCATTGATAGGTACCGAAGATGCTATAATTTCCGGACTCACAGCAGTAGGTACAGTCGGTGGTGTGGCATGTTGTGCCACTTTGATAGAATGCATACTAGCAACCATTTCAGCCATGGTTTTTAGCTTGTCTTCTAGTGCAGCGATTCGCTGTTCCTGATTTGCAGAAGTTGAAGCATCTAGATCTTCATTGACAACATAAGTTGTGACTTCTCTTGGTACAGTAGAAGATACTGTCTGTTCAGAGCTTTCACTATATGTATCATAGTCAGAGAAAGAGTCATCTCCCGAAGGGTCTTAAAGAATATTCCTTTGACCGATTGTATCTCGGCTTCTGGATCGGGTATGTTGAAATACTCCTTCAGAAGATTCTTGGAGTAATTCCAAATACCTCTGACTTGGCTTGCGAGGTTTGCCATGCTTGGAGCATTTCCTACCCCCAGTGTCTCGAGAAGTCATGTTGACAGAAGCATACAAGACTTCGTCTTCCTCTGACACTACTTCAGAGTTTGCAAAAGTCAAACGATCGAAGACAGATCGTTTTGTTGTTTGACAACAACATTGGATGATGACTTTGTGGTTGCAATGATGATCAGATGGTTGAACTGGAGGTGTTGAGACGTTGTCCCACTTTTGTCTGAGATGTTCTCGGAGATCGGGAACAACAGCAGGACGAAAAAAACTCTGAGGGATCTGTTCTTTGATAATGTTCGGAACATGATTCCGATTCTTCAACTGTTTAGTCCCTTGAGTGTACAGGGAAGTGCTCACTTCATTGGCATAAGTGTTGGGATCTTTGACCCTGGAAGTTTGTCTTTGATGTTTGATCTTCGGCATTGGCTGTTTGCGTTTCGCCGAAGCAGGCCTGTTGAGATAAGTCCTTAGATCTGCAAACTCACCCCCAGGGGTTTCTGTTTGAGACACCAGCAATTTCCCTTGTCTTGAGCGGGATATCTTGAGAGTTGGGAGGTCTTGGAACTCTGCTACCGGAGTAGGCAGAATACCTCTTTGATCAGTCCAAGTTCTTTTGTCATGAAGGAAAGAAGAATCCTTATTTGAAAGAGTTCTAGTACTGATTGGTGCCGAGGCACGTTCAGATTGATCCTCTACAGTAAAAACTGAAGAAGATTGAGAAAAGACCAAAGGGCATTTTCCTTTGTTTTGTGAAGAAGGGTTAGCTAAAGAGCGTTTCCCTCTGTTGTCTTCCAAGTCAAGGGACAAGGAAGTTTGAGAAAAGACCAACGGGCCTTTTTTTTTGTTTTGAGAAGGAAGAGGAATAGCCAAAGGACTACCCCCAGTGGATTGCTTTGGAGCAACAGTGTGTTTGGGAGAAGGAGCAGAACTTTTTCCTTTGTTGAGAGAAGAAGAGAGTTTAGCCAAAAGGCTGTCACTCTTGGATTGCGCAGGCATGATTTGTGCATGGGTGGATGGCGCACTGGTTCTGGCCACAGAGACTGTGGTTTGTGCATCAGGAGTTCTTGCCATAGAGTGCCTATGGTGGACTCTGGTTGCTGGAGTGTTGGTTTGCGCAGGAAGATTGGCAGCCAACTGCACCAGAGGCATAGGAGTCTTGCACTTAGCCAAGGCAGCATATGAAGTACTCTGTATACTGGCAACAGCAGATTGCGCAGCATTAGTGGAGACAGATTGTGCAGCAGACTTGATGACAGAAGCTTTGGACTGCGCAGCAGTCTTGCTGATAGACTGCGCAGGAGTCTTGCTGGCAGCATCAATAGACTGCGCAGCAGTCTTTGGGACCCACACTTGGCGCACTTTGCTTGTGGCAGAAGTGGTTGCAGTGCGAAGAGTGGTCTTGGAGGTGATCATGGCCTCGTAGGCTGTCTGGTTGATCTTCACAACCAGTGTCTTCTGCGTCTTTCCGATAGACGCTACGTCACATTGAGTTGTCACTTCCTCGTCGGAGGAGAAAGTCGTCCCCAGCAGAGCCATTTTGTTTGCAAAAACAAAAGTATGAACTTTATTGATACAAACTTTGTAAAGATTACAAGAATTCTGGGAAAGGTACAACTTTAGGAATCCAATCTAGAAGACGATTGCTTTATCTCTTGGAGGATGTGAACTTTGAAGACGATAGCCTCTGAAGTTGAAGTTGAAGGCAAAAGTCTCGGAGAATTGAAGGCAAAAGCCTCGGAAGAATGCAGCAGCACTTTGGCAAGAACTCCTGAACTCTCTGATTTCTGAACTTTTATGTCTGATCTCTCTATGATCTGTCCTCCTTGAATGAAGACTTGAAACTCTATTTATAGAGTTCTGGAAATAACTAACTTTTAGTTATTCTGGACTGTGCATGATGGATTGCGCAGCAATTAGATTGCGCAACAGTGAACTGCGCAGGCAGTTGTTGGATCGTGGTCCAACTGTCTTGGACACATGGCAACTTTTGACTGAATTGTGCATGATCGTGTGTAGATGGTTGCCACGTAATGAGCTATTGATGGCATGAGTGCCACGTGTACTTTTGTCAATTGTCAGGATGAAGTGCGCCACATGAATTGCGCTGACTTTGGATTGCACAGATATGGATTGCGCAGAAACTGGATTGCGCAGGCATTGGATTGCGCTGCATGTATAGCTGTCCTCGAGCGCTGTACGACACAATAAACGAACAGTCTCCTCGTTCTTCGTGCTGTCAGCTGTCAGAAAGATTTAATTTTGTCAGATAATGATGACATTGCCACGTCAGCCTGCGCAGTTGAAAGTGTGCGCAGTCCAGTGTGCGCAATCGAAATGATGCGCAATCTGATGTCTGCACAGTTCATTTGAAAGTTGTATTTCTTGATTTTCTGACTTTGTTGATAGGTGCAACTTGATTTTTTAGGACCTACACTGGGCTTGATCTCCTGGTTGCTGGTCCACGGGAGGTGCTCCACCTTGCTGATCGGCGGGGTCAGGTACAGTGCCGCTGAAGAAGACGACACAGGAAAAACAATAAGGAATGACCAGGACAGATCAACGATACAAGCACATGATTAGGTCAAGAATCCAGAGATTTAGAGGAGATGAATGGAGATCAAGGACGAGTACTGATTGAGACATCTACTCGGTAAACCCTCATATTTCTTGAATGCCAAGACCTGCATGGGCCACCACCTAAACCATGTCACGCCCCAGAACCAGAATACTGGAGAGCGGGGGCGAATATAGCCAGCTACGTATATTGAAATGAAGTCCATCTCGCTATACGGTCACGGCTGTCTAGATATGAGGGTTTACTACAAGCCAACGGTCTCTTAAGGTCAAGCCTATTGTCTCAATCTCAAGCAAGTAATATAGTTACAAGATGTTTGACCACCAAATATACAATAAAAGGCGTCCCAAATATTACATATCAGTTGATCATGAAGCTAGTCGTACAAAAATACAAGGACTATTAGGAGTTAAGTCATACATGATCAACCCTGGGATTTGTTAATCATGTTTACAGCCTGTAGGCAGACAGTAACTAAAGGTGCATCGAGCTAACAGGTGCTCGTCGGCTAAACGCCTCAAAAGAATAATTTTACAATAGAGTGAGCAAAACAAAATAGAAAACCCACTCGTAGCCCGGGTTCCTTCTAGTCGCCACCATCGGGCTGGGGGTTCGGTAGATCCTCGGGTGCTGCTCCGAAATCTGGCCACACAAAACCAGCTGGGTCAAACCCCAGAAAGAGCAAGTGCCACAAAGGAGGCCACGAAATAAGAACAAAAGCCAGCATATCGGAACATAAAATAATGAAAAAAAGTACAAGTAAGTAAAGAGAACAACAGGGCAATAAACGACTAGGGACGTGGAACCATTCCGGGAACCAGGTTACAACCCGTAAACCAAACAAGGACCGGGGTTGTAACCCTTCGCCTGAATAGCACTCTGTCTCTACCCATTTATTGTTAAGATAAGTAAAACAATCATGTACATGAGTGCCAAGTACATGGACTAGACCAGACTTAGACAGGGCTAGACAACATCCATTTACAAGCGGCCAAGCAATTACTACGGCTTGCTACTTTAACTAACTAGGGTTATCACAGCCTAATTACTAACAAGATGCAATGAGAATTTCCCAGTCCCAAGCCCTGCAGACCATCCAGTTATCCTTCCGCGGGTTGAGAGTATGGTTGGGTACATCGCCCAGGAGACGATATACCCTTAGGTGACTTAGAGGGTGCAACACATGACAGTGTGCTGGAAATGTGCTCTACTCGTCGGCAAGCTACAAGTCCAATTAAGGCGCCCAGATAACGAGATTGCCTGTGACTGGAAATTCTCCATGAACTATAGTTTGATCTATTTATTAGCCTAATCCATATTTAGTGCGAATCCCTGACCGTGGGAACCAGGGAGTCACGTCCTAGACATGATGCAAGACAAGACGGGTGGATTTCACAAGCAAGCAAGCAGGAACACCCACGGTGTCAGAGTTGGTTATACAAGTCAAGTTAGCCATCGCAACAGCATCAAGTCTAGTCAAGCCGAGTCAAGTTACAAGTTACAAGTCAAGAGTGCGCCTCCACGGGCCACTATCAAGTTATCAGGTTACAAGTCAAGAATGCACCCCATCGGGTCATTATCAAGAAGATCAGAAAGTACCAGGATCATAAATCACAGAAATCACAAAAATTATACTAGTCATAGCAAATACTGCAAATCGTGTCGGGTCGTGTTGGGTCAAGATAGTCGTGCTGTGTGGAACAAGATCTCAAAGCCAAATCCACAAAAGAGAAGCCAAGTTCAAGAAATAAAATCAAATCATTGGACAATAGGTTGCGCACGGGGTGGATGGCGCAGGAGTCAAGTGCGCCGGGGATCGAGTGCGCATGGGTGAATGGCGCATGAGATCAGAGGGTTAGGTTGCACAGGGTGCCAGCTGCGCAGGGTGCCAAGTGCACAGGGGCACAGGGCGCAGGGTTGGGTGGCGCATAGGGCCAAGTGCGCAAGGGCGCACGGGACCGAGTGCGCAGGGGCAAGCGCGCAGGGTTGGGTGGCGCATAGGGCCAAGTGCGCAAGGGCGCACGGGACCGAGTGCGCAGGGGCAAGCGCGCAGGGTGCGCGCGCAGCGGGTGCGCAAGGGCGCACGGCCGGGGGCGTAGCCAAGTGCGCAGGGGGCAGCGCGCTAAAGAGCGCGTGCGCCAAGGGAGATGCGTGGTCAGCGCCAAAGGGCGCGGCGCAGGACAGCGCGATGCAGTCGAGCGCACGGGGCACAGGGCGGCGAAGCGCGCGGGCCAGCAGCACGCTAAAGAGCGCGCGCAGGGGAGGGGGTCTTCTTCTCCAAGGCTGAGATGAACTCTCAAGAACACCCAAAACTTCAATCTTTTATATCTTGGCCAAATCAAAACGAAATCTGGATTTTCAAAGTTCTAACTTGTGTAAAATTGAATTATCTTCCACATGGAAGCATCAAAACAAGCAAAAACCAAAGTTTGATAGATCAAGACCAAGAATTTCCGAAAATGGTTGAAACCTAGATCTAGAAAAATGGAAACTCCAACCCACAAAATGTCAAGTTCTAATGTTGTTCACTATGGCCTAATCTAGCTAATGGACAAATAAAAATAGGGTTCTCATGTGGTGGCAAGGTGCACTTGCCTATGGTGTTGGTGTTGTGTAGAGGAAGGAAGAAGAAGAAGATGGAGAAGTAAATGAAAGAGTAAAGAGGAGAGAGAAAAGTTAGGTTTGGTTTTAATGAGGGTGGTTTTGGTGTGTTGAGGGTGGAGCATAGGCTAAGGTGGTCCAATGCATGCTAAACCAAACCAAACCAATCCTTCTCCACAAAATAAAACCAAGCCAAGTCAAAACCCATTTTACGAGAAAACCAAAATCTGCAAGTCGAGCCAAAAATACAATTACAGGCCAGAATCTGAGAAAATAAAATACGGGTCCAAGATACATGCAGGCTTAAATCAAAATACGTGTTCTGAGATATGGGTGTTACAAAAGCCGTCGCTACTGTAACAGCTGTGTAAGGATGCTTCAAAGGAATGAAGTGAGCATACTTACTCTGACTGTCCACCACCACCATGATCACCATGTACCCCTCTGAACGTGGTAGTCCGTCGATGAAGTCCATGGCGATGTCCTCCAAACTCTCTCTGGTAGAGTCAGCGGCTGCAATAATCCTGATGGTGCCATAGCCATATACTTGTGACGTTGGCAGACGTCACACGCGGCGACCAGTCGTACGATGCATCTCTGCATCCCTGGCCAAAACACCTATCTGGCCATCCTCTGATAGGTCTGCTGAACTCCCGAGTGTCCTCCCGTCGCGGAGCTATGGAACTCCTGGAACAATACTGGAATGAATGTCGAAGTCCTCGGTAGCACCATCCTCCCCTGATAGAGCAGTCGGCGACCCTCAACAGTATAGCCCGCTAGACCGTCATTGCCGCTCTCTATCTGCTGTCGTATGTGCTGCAACCCTGCATCATGCTTAGCCTCCTGCAACATTGGCTCCCAGTCCCGCTATATAGGTCGTGACAGCGCCCTCAAGTCTACCACCTCCTCCCGTCGCGACAAGGTATCAGCAGCCTTGTTTTCTAGCCTCGGCCGGTACTCGATCGTGAACCGGTATCCTACCAACTTGGACAACCAATGCTGGTGCTCCTCTGTAACGAGCCGCTGCTCGAGGAGGTACTTGAGGCTCTTCTGGTCGGTCCTGACCACAAACTCCTGCCCCAACAGATAGGGCCACCACTTCAGTACTGCCAGTACGATGGCCACCAGCTCCCTCTCATAGACCGACTTTAGCCGGGCTCTAGCAGAAAGCACCTGACTAAAGTAGGCTATAGACTTTCCCTCCTGTATGAGTACCGCCCCGAGGCCATACCCTGACGCGTCCGTCTCTACTATGAACGCCTTGCTAAAATCGGGTAAGGCTAGCACCGGTGTCGTCGTCATAGCCACCTTCAAGGCCTCAAAGGCCTTGGTGGCTTCCTCCCCCCAGTGGAACCCTTCATTCTTTAGCTGCTCTGTGAGGGCCCATGCGATAGTGCCGTATCCCTTGACGAACTTTCTATAGTAGCCCGTCAACCCCAAGAAGCCTCGCAGTGCTCGTAGTGTAATGGGCACCGGCCAATCTAGCATAGCCGCTATCTTCGTCCTGTCCGCCGACATCCCCTCCGCTGACACAACGTGCCCCAGATACTCCACATGCGCCAAACCGAAACTGCACTTCTTTCAGTTGGCGTATAGCTGATGCGCCATCAGCTCCCTAAACACCACCTCCAAGTGGTCCATTTGCTCCCCCATGCTCCTGCTGTAGACGAGGATGTCGTCGAAAAAGACCAGGATGAACCTCCGAAGGTAAGGCTGGAATACCTTGTTCATCAAGGCCTGGAAGGTCGACGGAGCGTTGGTCAGGCCAAAAGGAATGACCAAAAACTCGTAGTGTCCTTCGTGGGTCCGGAAGGCAGTCTTTGGCACGTCCTCTGGCCGCATCCGGATTTGGTGGTACCCTGCCCTGAGGTCGATCATCAAAAAGACCGCCGTCCCATGCAGCTAGTCTAGCAGCTCGTCGATCACCAGAATAGGAAACTTGTCAGCGACCGTCTCCTTGTTGAGCGCCCGATAATCGATGCAGAATCTCCAACTTCCGTCCTTCTTCTTCACCAAAAGTACCGGTGACAAAAAAAGACTCACACTTGGCTGGATCACCCTAGCCTGCAGCATCTCCCGCACCATCCGTTCTATCTCGTCCTTCTGCAGATGCGGATACCTGTAGGGATGCACACTCACCGGTGCTCCCTCTTCCCGTAGTACTATCGCGTGCTCGTGCCCTCTGATCGGAGGTAGCCCTTGCGGGCTCTGGAATACCTCAGAGTACTGCTCCAACACCGCCTTCACCTCCACAGGGGTCTCCTCCTGTGTCTCACCCTCAACCAAAAACCCCTGGAACTCTACTAGGTACCCCTCTCCTCCCGTCCGCAATGCTTCTGTAATGGCCTTGAGGGCCACTACCGAGAAACAGAGAGTCGGGTCCCCCCTCAGCACCACCGTCTCGCGTCCCTCCAGGAACTCCATCCGTAGAAGCTTCCAGTTCACCTTCATCTTCCCGAGCTTCTTCAGCCACTAGACCCCCAATATGATGTCGACGTTGCCCAGCTCCAATGGTAAGAAGTCCTCCGCCAGCTGATATCCCTGCAGGGAGAGAGACACCCCCTTGCATAGGCCCTTGCTCTCCTTCATCTTCCTGGTGCCCAGCAACACCGTGAACTTCTCCGCCGTACTCAACTCTAGGCCAAGCCGCTCGACCAGTCTCTGAGAGATGAAGTTGTGGTTGCCCCACTATCGATCAGCACCGTCACCGTCTGCTCTCCCAACGTTTCCGCCAACTTTATGGTGTGGTTCGGAGTGAACCCTACCACAGAGTTGAGGGTCACCTCCGCAACATCCATGTGCATATGATCCTGCTCCTCCCCAGCATCTTCCGCTATAGCGGCCTCTTCCTCCATCGGATCCTCCTCCTCGTCGGGCAAGATCACGATCTGCAGCAACTTGCTCGCACATCGATGACCGGGAGTGAACCTCTCGTCGCATCTGAAGCACAAGCCAGCTGCTCTTCTCGCCTTCATGTCAGCATCCGACAGGTGCCTCCCCGGTACTATGGAGTCCCCTGTCCCGCCTGCGGGTCTAGGTGGTACTGGTGCCTGAGCCCCCGCTGCTGGTCATGGAAGTACTGGGCCCGTCTGACTGCGCTGCCCCGATGCTCCCCAAGCGCCTTTAAGACGTCTCTCCTCTGTTAATTTCTCCTCTGCCTTATGAGCCAGGCAGAGCAGATCCTCTAAGTACTGCGGACTCTGCAACCGGAGCTCCGCTCGTATGGAGGGCTTCAAGCCCTTCATAAATATTCCGATCTGCAGCTCATCCGACACCCCTCTGACACGTCCGGATAACAGTTCGAACCTCGCTATGAAGTCCGAACTGTTCCCTCCTGTCGCAGAGAAGACCACTGCTCGTAGAAGTCTCCTCCGGCCATCTCCTGGAATCGATCCAAAAGGTATGCAGTCAACTCCTCCCAGCTGCGGAATGGGGTCCTTGCCGACCTCCACCGGTACCACGCCAGGGCCTGGCCTCGAAGTAGATTCCGATGCATCTGAGTACCTCCGCCTCAGTCAACTCCATGACCTCGAAGTAGCGCTCTGCCCAAAAGATCCACTCGTCCGGAGCCGCACCCTCAAACGTAGGTAGCTTCAGCTTCTCAAGCCGGCGGTCAGCGCTAAGGTCTCCCTGTTGTATGTCATCTCTGGCTCCACCTCCTCCCCACCGGCCTGTGTCTCGTCAGGGGGTCTCGTACGAAACTCCGTCACCTCCTCCATACCGCTCCTGGAAGTGAGAGGGAGCTGCCGTTCCTCCACAGAAATTGATGCCTCCGAAAGCGCCACCCACGGTTCCTGCCCCTCCTGGGGGCTCTGTTCCCCATGTTCGACCCCCGTGGAGGGTTGGCTGCCCTAGGGCACCCTCCAGAGGGGGTGCTGTGTCGCTGGGCTCCCCCCACTCGTCGGCGGCCGGTCCTAGGATACTCCCCGCATGAGGTGGGGGCCCGCCGTGGCCCGGGTAATCGGCGGCGACCGGCCAGCGGCCCTGGCAGTCGGCCGTGACCGGCCAGCGGCCCTGGCGGTTGGTGGCGATCGGCCATCGACCCTGGCTCGCGTCTGCGGCCGGCCAGCGGCCTCCTCCCGTCGACGCCGACCCGCCTGGGCTTCGGGTGGCGTCGGCCGTGACCGGCCAGCGGCCCTGGCGGTCGACGGCGACCGGCCAGCGGCCCTGGCTCGCATCCACGGCCGGCCAGCGGCCTCCTCCCGCTCGCGCCGGCCCGCCTGGATCCTGGTGATCGACGACGGTCGTGATGCTGGGATCCTCGGTTTCGTCGAGGTTTGTCGGAGCAAACCCTAGGCGGCTGCCTAGGGTTTGGGCTGCTACCGTCTCCGGTTGGCTCGTCGATTCGGCGCCGGTCATCTTCTTGGAGATGTCTTACAATATTGTCATCATTGTCGGAATCGTTGTCATCTCCTTCCGCATGCTCCGCACCTCGGTTTGAAGTTCCTTCTGCGTGGATGCTTGATCTTTGATTGCTGCCTTCAAACCTTCGATCTCGAGATTGAGATCCTCACGAAGACCTTGGATCTTCTCCTCGATCGTGTTCCTCGTCCCGTGCGCCATAGATTCGTAGAGAGCTCTGATACCAATTGATGTGAATCGACCAGATCGATTCACAAATAATTTATAGAAAAATAGAAATAGAAGGAAAAAAACAATCTTTATTAGAGAAAAAAACAAACTCCCAACTTTGATGGACGGACAAAGTCTAAATCCCTCTGAATGACGCTTGAGAGTTTCTTCTCAATACAAGCATAAGACATAAAAGACGGCTAGACCTAATATATATAGAAAAAGCAAAGAGGAGGGTTATTTGTGGTGAAAGACCAAAATAACCCTCCATGACTAAAATAGAAATAAAATAAATAAAATGCCTAAACGGCTCCTCCGCGTCTCCTGCGACGTGCGTACGTAATGACGCCTCTACCACCCGAGGAAGGTGCGACGCCAGGTGCGCTCGCATCACAATATTGCACTTTAGGATAAAGGAAATAGGATTCAATGTGGTTTGAAGACCACAGAAAACCCTAGACTAGACTATTTAGGACCATGATTGACCAAGTACCAAAAGTTGACCAAGTAGTTGAAGTTCGACCTAGTTGGAGTAGTGTTGACCAAAGTTAACTTCATTGACGTAGAGGTGGCCTAGCAGCATGTAAATAACATATTAGATTCATTGCTTACTCTAGAACACTCTGTAACCTGTAATTCTCATCATAGGTCTCTGTGACTCCAGTTCGGACACCGATACACATCAGTTGTTCAGGATATCAGGCGAGTACATTCTCTGTTAGTTTTCATTCATGATAGTATCTATATTGTCTGCTCTAGACTACTTTAATTGATGCTGACACATTGTTAACACGGATTGGTACTATATGGATCTTTTTATGAGATGTTATCCCCTCATCGGATGCATTGGGTATTTCATGTTCATGTACTTCATCATGTGCATCATGTACTTCTTGTACTCGTATTTCTTTATGTACACACATGTGCTCTCAGGTACTCTCATCTGCTCATATGTGCTCCATGTTAAACTAACAATCATGTACGTAACGTAACTTAAACGGATCCTTGTGTATTGATTGGGGTAGGGAGAGTAGAAGTGGTTATGTGATTAAATTCCTCTAGTATAAAAATGTGCATGTCTATTATACCCTCACGTATAATGGAGTTACCGTAGAATAACCATGTGCAACCTAAGCTAATCACATAACTGTCTTATGCTCTGAATCACTTATATATATGTTACAATTACATTTTCTCTGTTATATTCATGTACTCAGTATTATTTGTACTTCTTATATTCCTGTACTTCTTTTATAGCACGTCATGTACTTTATTCTATTGTTAGCTCTATATTTTCTACCATGTTTTAGAACTGCTTTCAGAGTTATGTATTCGCTCCAATCCTGACTGGATACGTTGACAAAATTTTACAGAGAACTTGGAGGATCCAGCTAGCCTAGAGGAGACACCAGTAGTGCTTGGAGTAGACTGCTAAGACAGTTGGGATATGCCTTCTAGTTTCTTATTATGCTTGATTTGTACTCTGTATGGTGTTGATAACACTTAAACTCTTTCAATTCTGGTTTTGTATTGAACTTTGAGATCTTTCTATCTATTCTATTTCGTGCTGATATCCATCTTAGTTACTTTGTGATTTAGTTGTATCCTTCTGAGATTGTTCTCCATTTGGAGAGTATATCTTTATTGGTCAGATATATTATTTTGTGTTAGATGTCGTTGAGACCTAGGACAACATTTTATCGTCGATACTGCAGCGTAGGCTGGACGTACCCATGCTCTCGTGCCCTTACGCTGGGTGCAGGTCGTGACACCACCTCAGTTAGAAACTATTGGCTTATATGTCCCCTTAATCCAAAGCACAAAGGTCCTTCTCAATAAATATT
This sequence comes from Iris pallida, assembly GCA_029216955.1. Lineage (NCBI taxonomy): Eukaryota > Viridiplantae > Streptophyta > Magnoliopsida > Asparagales > Iridaceae > Iris > Iris pallida. The sequence continues at coordinate 4,767,451 of JANAVB010044817.1, read as the reverse complement.
GAATATACAATGTGTTGGGAAAGGCAAGTCGACTCTCACTAGTTGGCAATTTAATCAAGAAGACATAAGGAAGGCCTTGTCTTATATGCTAACTGTTGATGAGCTTTCTTTTCGGTTTGTTGAGGGTGAGGGTTTTAAACGGTTTGTTTCGATTGCATGTCCGATGTTTAGTGTACCGTCTAGGTGGACCATAGCACGCGATTGTTACAATCTTTACACTAGTGAGAAGACTAAGTTGAAGGCTTATTTCAAGGAGTCCAATCAAAGGGTTTGTCTTACAACAAACACATGGACTTTCATTCAAAAGATAAACTACATGTGTCTTACAACATATTACATTAATGCCGATTAGAAATTACAAAAAAGAATTATCAACTTTTGTCCAATTACAAGTCATAAAGGCGAGGCCATTGGGAGGGACGTTGAGTCATGTTTGATTGAGTGGGACATTGACAAGATTTTTACAAGTCATAAAGGCGATGGAGGGACGGACGTCGCCGATGGAGGGGGGTCGCGAGGGGAGGGGGTCGCTAAGGGGAGGGGTCCCCGGAGACGAAAGGGGGGGAGAGGAGGTCGCCGGAGACGAGAGGGGGGGAGGAGGTCGCAGGAGACGAGAGGGGGACGGGGAGAGAGATTTGGGGCTCGAGGCGCGCGGGAGATCAAAAATTTTGGGAGAAAGAAAATGAATTCGATCGGTTCCCAGCACCCAAAATGAATTCTTATAAAGACGTCGCTAAACGTTGCTGTTAACTAATATACTTGCGATGTACTGGAGTAAGAGTCAGAAAACGTCGCTGAATAAAATCAATCAGCGATGTTCTGCGACTAAACTGCGACTTATTATTTCTAAACCATAATGCTAGTCGCTATCAGTCGCTAAACGTCGCTGAATACGACGTTCAGCGACGTCACTTTGATACGTCGCTAAATACACAAAAATAGCGACGTATTTAGCCGGAGTCGCTAATGTCGTCGCCAATATAACTTATTTTGGTAGTGATAGGTGTCACGCCCCGCTCCCGTAGGAGCGATCGTCCTCGCTAAGGCGTGATGCCGCACGAGCCTAGATTGCGCCCGTGTAATGCGGGTTCCATAACGGTCGATTTCAGCAGCTGCGACGGGGTCGTCGCACAGAAGTCCCAAGCAGAGACATTGAATAATAGCAGCAAAAATTAAGAACAAACACAAGTTATTCAAAGAAGCTCTTTATTGATATTGAAACAACGATTACATTGGGGCGCAAGGCCAAGATTACAATCACTCAAGCTCACTCTTCTCACATTTTACAAGTTCACTCAGCTCTCTCTCTCATCTCTCAATACAAGTCTTGAGTCCAGCGGAAGTTTCGGAAGGCGACGTCCATACATTATGTCCCGTATAAGTCTTTACTCCATGCGGCCGTACGCTTCGAATCGCCAAGGAACTCCGTGCCTCGACGCATCCAAGCGAGCTCCGCGCCACGAGCTTCTACCTGTGCTTGCACATAAAAACTATGTGGGTGTCAGTACTCCACTGTACTGGTGGAATGAGCTCCTCGCCCACCCATATAAAACCCGCATGTTTGATTTACTTTGTGCAACATAGTCCATTCTTATCGATTGTCTTTCTAGTCTTGCCTTAGGATCAGTTTTATGACCGACGCCTTGCCTATTTTGTGTCTTTAGAGCATCCCGTGCTTGCAACATTCAACGTTAACCTATCGAGTCGTGTTTGCCTTACGACCATAATCAGAGACGCAACTACGCGATGAGGCTCCATTTCTCGTATGACCATGCTGCAAACCCTTGCTGAGACCGTGCCTCGCAATTCAGTGAGACTTAACCATATCGCCGTCTCGCGGCCCTTGCTACTTTGACCACCAACTGACCAAATCGAGACTTGTGAACTTAGTGTCACTTAACCAACTTGCCTTGCGGCGATTCCTGACTTAAACTCCAACGACTCACTCCATCGTATACGTGCTGAAGCACGACGCCTATGTTGAAACCCAATCTTAGGCCCAAACTTGTGTTCTAACTGTACACACCTTCAACTCAACTCAATCCAAAGGCATACATGCGGATAGCCGCTATTTGCTGACATCTATATGAACTTGGCCACTAGCATCACAAGCTATACCTTGACGTATAGTTTTGTTAATCGGGATCCTTTCGACGCAAGTAGCTAGCCCCGTCGCAAGTCCCCGCTTAACCTGTGCCAAAACCTTACGCACGACTATACCATGTTCCCTCCTAGGCCAAGTCGGCCCCATGGCCCAGGGTTACCGCTCGAGGGTTCATCGCCCTTGTCGACAAGTTGTCAAATGACCATGCAAGACTCGACACAAACTGACGTCTCACACAGTCATTCCTCTACCAAAACCAAGACTTCTATCCTTGAGACCCCTCGACGACCCACGGTCGCGAGCATTTCCTTCCTTGTTACCCTATCATTGGTTCAACTCATGAATGCCTATTTGATATCCCTTTCTCAAAACTCACTTTGAATCACTTATAGTCCTTGCCTTAAACATTCAGTCCGTGCATCGTGCCTTAAGCCAATCGTGCTCTACGCGACACTCCTGCCCAAGTCGAAGGGCCTTGAGATCGTGGGACTACTTAACTTGACAAACCGCGAAGGTGCGGGACAGTGCTTGTAATGTCTTAGGTCGACCGGCATAACTCTGCCTAACTTAACTTCGCAACAACTTAACGAGGAAAGGCTGCGTCAAGCTTTGCCTTAACGGATCGTGCCGTGCACGCATCCAACTTGAACGACCAAGTCACTCGGGTGCCTAGACTTAGGTCATAAGCCGCTCAACGCAACTTAACTCATGGGCAAGCCAAGGCTATGCGAAGCCTTGGACGACGGGACCGTGCATGCATTATGAAGCATTTATGCGGGCGACGCCTATGACTTAGGCTACGTTCATACTTCGCCTACTCAACCAACTTTCCTTCTCCCAAGCCACGGGACGAAGGACCGAGTGTCATTTTCAAAGCACGCCGTGCACCAACTCTAAGCCGACCGTTGGACCATTCCATATTCTAACTCAATTCGACTCGTCGGGATTATTTCCTTTAGCTATGTGGATTCGTCTCTTTTATTATCAAGCCTACTTGTGCAAGTTAAAAACAAGCGATTTATTATGTGAAGGATAAGATGAGGCAAGTTCACCGAAACTATCCCACCTGAGCGAGCGTTCGCCTTGACCGAGCGATGTCTTCAAGTTGCCGTTGCATGTTAAGTCCGAACGCCATCGGCGTTTTGATTCCTCCGATTGACTGAGCGGGACGGGGCACTACAATAGGCGGCTCAGAATTTCTTTGTGGCACTTGTCTGGCATGTATGGAGGGAACAAAATCAATATATTTTTGAGGGTCTCTCCCTTAGTATATTTGTTGTACAAAGAAATATAGATGCTGACATAGACATCCATGTCCCGAGACCATTTTTGTAATCTGGGCGGGATCTTAGCTCTAGTCATCATGTGTATCTACAAAATTTACCTTCTTCGAAAAAATAACAATTAATTTATACCTCTCAAAAGGGTACATCCATTGATAATGAACGGAACTACCGACATGTGCTTCATATGGAAGATGAATCGGCAAATGCTCCATACTATCAAAAACAACCCGAGGGGAAATACCCTCTCTAACTTGCACATTGTTAACAAAATCTTCTCCTCAAGTTCAATCATATATTGCACCATCAATTTGCTTGAACACAAATCTCTAAAGAATATAGATAACTCGACCAACGGAGTAAGGAGACAACATCTCTCTCAAAGAAATTGATAGTAACCTCTCCATGAACACGTGACAATCATGCCTCTTCATCATTTTGTGTTGGTTGAGATCGAGACACCTCGCCAAATTCGACATGCAGTCGTCAGGAAATCTCTACTTCGATATCCGGTCGCATATTATCAATTTATCTTCTCTATCCAATGTGAATGCATGGTGCTAGAGGCTTGACCCATGTGTCATTGCCCCTTCGTCTTAGGTTCAACTCTGGATGCTTCCAAATATTTTCCACGTCCCACCTTGCTTTGGGAGTGTCTTTTGTTTTACCCTTGATACCCATCACCGTATTGAAGACGCTGTCGAATACATTCTTTTTGATATGCATGACATTAAGATTAAGTCTTATGAGGTTGTCCTTCCAAGAAGGAAAGTCCTAAAAGATACTCTGCTTCTTCCAATTATGGCTATGTTCAAATCCTTTAAAATGATAGTTCGACCTCGGTTCTTTCATTATAGTCGGCAAAACCTCTACCTCTTCCCAAAATTTGTCTCTTGTCAATCTTAACAGAGGAGGAAATAGTTCAGGTTTACCAGCTGTAGAGGCATCTATGTTCTTTCTCTATGGATGCGACACAGGAAAGAATTGACGATGACAATAAAAAAGCATGCTTTCCCTCCATACTAAAGACGGAATGCCTTACCCTTTAACATACATATTGGACTTGAAGAAAAATGTCAAACAAAAATAGGCCCATGACCATTTTTGACTTTGACCATATATATGGTTGAATTTTCATATATTGGAGTTTCCATATATTGGATTTTCATATATAGGTTTCCAATATATGGTAAGTCTACATTTTCATATATGGATATATGACATGCTATATAAATGGGCCTAAAGTTCTCCTTGAGACATATCAATTATGCTCAATAAAAGTTGTTGAATAAGTTCAATACAAAATTTTGAGAGTTTAAGAGATTTTTTTTTTAATCTTTGTAGCAGAGAGCTCTTGAGGGCAAGGAGAGAGGTATTGGGAGAGCTGTTGTTTCATTTTTTCTTCTTCTTCTTCATAGTGGAATTGGATCACCATCGTCCGTAGATGTAGACATCTTGGCCGAACGACGCAAATTCTTGTCTTTGCGGTTATAAATTTTTTCTGAGATGTTCTCTTATTTATTAGGTTTGTTTCTGCTGTGTCTCAACAAATGGTATCATAGCCCAACGTTATGGGGATAGTTTGGGTGGCTCTAATTGGTTCGAGATAGATGATGTTGAACGTTCATACGTATAATTATATTATACGGGCTCTCTTCTCAAGGTGGAGTTAGGAACATCCTCTATAAGGTGGTCTGGATGTCAAGAATTTGCATGCTAAGGTTGTTTGACTGACGAGAACGAGCAAAGGTAATAGGGTGCTAACGTTGTTCGGCTAGCGAAAACGAGCTAAGGTGGAGATTGTTGGATTGTATCTCATTTCCTGTTTAGCTCTCATTTCATGTTTAGTGAAAATGAGCTAAGGTAATAGGATGCTACCGTTGTTCGGATTCTTTTATATTTTTGAGAATTAAACTTCATGTAATTAAATTGAAAGCTCCAAAAGAGAATTTTTTATTCCCAGTAATTAAATGGAAGCTCCAAAAGGTGCCGAAGAATAAAAAGTTGAAAGAAGTTTGAACACATGGGTGCAAAAGCAAACAAAGATTCATGCCACGCGCCCAAACTCATTCAATACCTCCAAAAGTAACGGCTTTCAAACACAAACAAACACCCTTTTTCTCTTCTCCCTTCTCACTCCCCAAACCTTCACTCAATCTCTCCTCCTCCTCCCCAAAATAAAAAAATTCCCCAAAACCTAACCCTAACCCTAACAATTATCCAATGGAAACCCTGACCACTGGAGACCTAGCCTCATCGACCGGTTCCGCGCCAGAGCGAGGGAGATCGAGCAGGGGAGGGGCGCAGCCGTCACGACGGACGAGGTGGCGGCGGTCTACAGCGAGCTGCTGGAGAGCTTGAGGACCGACTCGAAGCATACAATCACGGAGCTCAGCATCGTCGCCGACCAGCAGCTGCGGCACGCCGAGGGGATCGCCCGCGCCATCTGCGACCGAATTCTCAAGGTTCGATATATATATATGTATTTTCTTCTTTCTGACTTCCTTCTCTTGGTTGGCATTGATGACCGAAATTTCCTGACTTGGAACTAAACTACCACGACTAATAGATCTAATAGCAAAGTTTCCAAATAGAGCTCTCTCTTAACAAAACATATCAGATTCTCAAGGTAATTGTGATTCGAGTGTCACGTGGGAACGTTGCAAGAATATTTTTAGGTCTTGTTGTAAATTTTAAATCTTGATGTTATGTAAATGTTGCTGACAAATCTGTGTTGTTTCTGTCTTTGGTTTGTAGGATCGAAGAAATTATCATTATTGGCTACTCATATTTTAGAAGTCGGTTTATCAAAACATTTTTGGTGTAGTAGTTGTACAAGTCATGGTAGCCAAAGGCGCAAGGCGCTCGAGGCACAAAGGGTCTATATGGCCAGAGACGACGCTTAAGGCGTGCGTCCGAGCTAAGCGAGACGCAAAAATAATAAATAAATAAATAAACATAAATAAATAAATTAGTAATGTAAGAAATAAAACCAAATAACATATTAAAACCAACAAAAACATATTAAAACATAACCAAGTGAACTAGCATAGTAGTAATAGCAGTAGCAATTAACAGAACTAACAAGAGTTTGTATTCTCCCTATCACATTTTTAGTAAATTTTAGTTTTTATAGCTCAACTGTAACCAACTTTGGCAACCGTGAAAAGGGCTCTCTCTCCCACTTGTATGGGGTAAGTGTTATTTCCATGCCTCGAAGTTTTTTGTAGATATAAAAAAAAACATAAGACACGCATAGGTGTGCCTTTTCTTGGTTGCACCTTGCCGGTACTACTGATATCGCTGATACCAATACTCATAGGAATGGTCCGATACCGATACTGCGAACCTTGATAGTACCATGGTATATATCTCTGTAATTTCATGGTAAAATTCTTTATATTACATGTTCTGACTTATGAGCAGAGTGCAGTGTGTGATTTAGACATATTAGAAGATAAACCTTTTTGTTTTTTAGGTTTAGGGAAACAATTAGGATTCTCACTTTTGCTCAGTCTTTTGGGGCAGTTTTCTACTTTCTAGGTCGTTATTATATCATGAACTGGTTTTTTTTTTTTTTCACGTTAGTCTAGTTTACTTTTCATATGCAATTTGGTTGCAATTGCAGGTTCCAGTAGAAGAAAGAATTCCTTATCTGTATCTTATGGATTCTATTTTGAAGAACACTGGTTGCGAGTACGTGATATGTTTTGCAACTCGACTTTGTGAGGTTAGTATTGCTCCTTTTCCTTTCAGGTTGTGTTGCTTCAGCCTAGGTCTTCTTCCTTTTTTGTCTTAATCAAATCGACTCTTTGGTTTGTCATGGCTATGAATTCTATTTGCTCTCTATTCAGAAATAGGTTATTTTTATAGGATGTATAGTAATTGATAGTGGGACGCATAGTTGGATATTGACCTTAGGCACGGGAGGCCCCCCGATTTTTGGTTTCTTACTATATATGTATCTATGTTGTCACAGGCGACGCCTAGGCGCGCCTGGGACAGAGGACTCGCCTCGACCTGGGAAAAATTTTCCTGGGTGAGGCGATGCTTGCCTAGGCGCCCGCCTAGGGTCGTCCAGGGGAAAAAATGACCCGCCTAGGGTCGCCTAGGGCCGCACAATTATATTTACTATCTTTTCTTGAGGTTGAACATTTATTATTTCATCTTTTTGGCTTCTTATATTACTTTTGTACTTATTGGTTAATGTTTATTGCTTATTAGTTATACTACATATTTGTTGTATACATAAATGCATAATTTTTTAATTCAAGAGCTGCAGATTCTGGGCAGGCGCTTAGGCGACGCCTAGGCCTCGCCAAGCGCCCAGTACAACATAGATATGTATATCCTATTCCTATTATACAATTAGTGTTTTTAGTGTTTTATGACAAATACACAACTATATAGTAGTCCAAGTGGCAAGTATGCATGATATTAACCAAGGGTCTCAAGTTCAATCCTCATTGTCCCTTTAGTTAGTTTTTAGATTCACCCTCAATTTTTTCTTTTTGCCATAAGGTATTTTCGCACCCCCTTAATTTTTTTGGGTCCGCCCCTGTATGTATGATTCAGTTCAAATCTTGAAGTTTTACCTGCAGTCTTTAAAATCTTCCTGTGTTATGGTCTAATATCACTACTGTTTATTTATGTGCATTAATTTTGTTAATTTTATTAGTTGCAGTGGACTCTCCTGAGGAAAATCAGCTAATACGATATCTAACTTGTTACATTTTTGGATTTAAACTTTGTTCTCTGAGACAGAATGTCTTTGAATAATTTTACATGTTTGTTCTTATTGCCGGTCTTCTGCGGGACGTATACTAAGGCGAATACTAGCTTGCAATCTTCCCTACGTCACCTGTTCTTCACCTGGCAACCACACTTCTCATCCTCTGTGCTTGGTAGGATTGAGAATGAATTGCTATTTTCTTCCAAAGAAAAAGAAAATCCTGCAAAGCCAGCCCGTTCTTCTCATCCGTCATGTGCTCTTCATGTCAAAGCTAAATATTTGGAGGCCTGTCATCAGTCTGAACAACCTACTATGGTAAATCTGAATCTGGGATAAGACTTTCTTCTTATGTTTATAAATTTTTACTAAAAATAGAATTACCTACATATAGGGCTGGCAATGGGACGGGCCTGTATGAATCTGAGTCAAGATCTACTAAGCCTGACCCGTTTATCAATTGGGTCTAGGATATTAGACCCATGTCCATATATAGAATAAGAGACGAAGCCCACCCTGGTTCATTTATTTATTTTTAAAATCCAAATGCTTTGACCAAAGCATGGGAATGTCACTTCTTTGAACTCATTGGCTTAATGTGTCCTTGACATGAATGCACTTCCTTATAGCATGGTTGGTAGTCCTCCAAAAACTCCTCCGGAAGAATATCGCGATAATCGTCAAGGAGCGATCATACCTTTGCTAGAATTGCTTTTCTTCGTTGACTTTTCAGTCTCTATGCTTCCCATTAGTACCAATGCATGCACCACATTGGACTTCTTGAAGTCCACTTCCGCTTTCAACGACATATAATCCTTCCTTTTGTAAAGACTTGATTCATGTACTTTTCTGCAAAGCCATTAATGTGTACTTCTCATCGTCCTTCACAAGTCGATACACGCCAACATCAAACTGCTATGGCCTCCCAAGCAGCATACGATGTCAAGTCTGTCTATCACGTCGCAACATACCTCATCTCTATAGGCTCCAATAGAGAAGGGAACTCTAAATCGCTCAGTCACCCTGACGCTCGGCACTTTCTGACTCCACCTGACAGAGTACGACGAGTGTCTTTCCAACGTCAACTCTGTAGCTTTGACCAATTGTTGGCTGAGGATGTTGTCTTTGTTGTCGGTCACGGCTAGATATCTTTTGCCATTGGTCTTACAATGACTTCGGAACAAGTTATCCTCGTGTCTTGGTGTTAGCATACCTTCATTGTCATGCCATGGAATACCTCTTCTTTTCTGGATTCCTCCCTACGACTTCCACTTTGATAAGCGTAATTGTCGTTGAGCCAGTCTCGCGATACATTAAGGCTCTGATACTACTTGTCATAGCACGAAAATGCCAATCGCTGAAACGATGACCCAAGATACGAGAATTGACACTTCAATTCCCCTGCAAGAGAATTAATAACTCAAAATAATGACAATCAACTTGTTTCTTCTCTTCTACAAAGAACTATTTATAAGAAAGAAACATAACTTTAACTCTAAGAAATAAATTCTAATCAAACTAGAAAAGCAATAAAAGAAATTCTAGTAAAAAGATTTGATAAAACATAGCCAAATCAGCGCAATATAGCAAAAGTGATTCTAAATATAGAAAGAAACCAAAAGGACTGGGTCAACCTGTTTTGCATGTTTTAGTGTCCACATTAACCCTCATTTCTCATAAGCTACTATAGAGTTTGAGTTATAGTGCACTGGCATGGACTTTAACAAAAGGAAACAAACATGTGTCACTAAGTATCAGGACATGCTCAATCAACTTGTTTCTTCTCTCCTACAAAGAACTATTTATAAGAAAGAAAACATGAGTTCTAAGAAATAAATTATGATCAAACTAGGAAACCAATTAAAGCAAAGAAATCCTAATCAAAAGATTTGATAAAACATAGCCATATCCGCCCAATATAGCAAAAGTGATTCTAAATATAGCAGGAAAACAAAAGGACCGAGTCAACCTGTTTTGCACGTTTAATAACCTTTATCTCTCATCACTACTAAAGAGTTAGAGTTTTGGTGCACTGGCATGCACTTTAACAAAAGGAAACAAAGAGGCGTCATTAAGTATCAGGACATGCTTATTGAGATATCTAAAAGTTGCCAAAGGTTGTTAAATTTCTCTATATTTTCATGATAACTACTATGGGCTGGGTGGGAAAAACTTCTTAAGCCCGAACCATGCCCCATATAATGAATTCGGCTTAAAAGTGCAAACCGAAACTTAAATCACATTTTATAGAGGCCCAAGCCCTCTCAATGAAAGCGGATATAAGCCTAGTCCAAAATCAAGGTTTATTAGGCCAGCTTACCTACTTAATTTACATATGAATGTAGGATTAAATTTCTGCCGCTCTCTAAACCCATCTCTCTTTTCCTCTCCTCATCCATTCTCGTATTGAGACTGATGATATATCGAGATTTCTGATATTAGATTGCTAGGAACGCACCTGCATCTACACAGAGTAGTTTATATTTTTTTTGTCAGATACACTAGAAAATTATGATTTCAGGTTTGTATAAGATTTTTTGATTTTTCAAATCATTTTGACTGGCATATTCCTTTTGAAATTTCAAACTATTTTCTATACTTGCTAAATCGGAAATATTATTACTGGTTGTCTGGACAATACTTTCTTTAAATGTACTATAAGGAATCTTATACGCCTTCTTCATTTGTTGTAATAATGAAGCTTGTCTTGTAGGTCATTAAACTTTTAATTAGATTCTGATAGATAAGTGGCTCATGAATGATAAAGAAGATTTTGCATGAACAAAATAGATCTACAGTTTATTAATAAAATTGCATCCAGTGCCACGAGGCTCCCGCTTACTTTACCAAAGGTTCAAAGAATTTTACAGGGCATGGAAATGGTCAAGAAGTATGCAACTTTACCCCATATATACTGTTGAGAATTAATAAGGGATTTAGTCCCACATTGGAAAATGTATTATGAAGAGGAGCTAGACTCCCTATAAGTCCAATCAATAAAATATACAACAATTATTCTCTACATGGTATCAGAGCCATAACCACAAAAAAAAATTTTACCCCTTCCCAACCCAACCCGACGCCCCCCCGCCTCCGAACCCCCCCTCCTGCCCCCCCGCCCCGACGCCCAATCCCCCCTGCCCCGCCCGACGCCCCCTCCCCCCGACGCCCAATCCCCCCTGCCCCGCCCGACGCCCGCCGACGGCCCCCCGCTGCCCCCGACGCCCTCCCTTTTTTCAAAAAAAAACCCTAATTTGCAAGAGAGATTATGTGGGCGGTTATTCGAAGACGGATGTACGTCAAATGCTTTATTTGTACCATCTGTTCCTAGATTACGTCCTCCGGAAATTATAAAATGCTTTTTTGTTTTTTCGTTCTCGATCTGCAAATTAGGATCTACATGCGCGCGCCGGTGCTGGCCACGTTGACAGCACATTCGTAAGGTCTCTGTTGAAGACTTTACATAAAGACGACGAAGACGACGACGACGACGAAGCCGACGACGACGACGAATCGCAGTTGAAGACGCCATGGATTCGATCAGTGGTAAACTGACAGCCGAAGAGATGAAGGCCTTGGTTGATGATATTTTATCAAAGAGATTAACCGAGGCAACCCACGTGTGATCCATACTGATGTGGATCCGTCACCCTACAAAATGGAAAAGCTGGACAAGATGGAGACGAAGTTGGAGGGAACGTCCAACTACTTGAAATGGTCACGACAGGCAATGCGGACGCTGAAGGGATGAGGCTTAGTTGGCTACGTCAATGGCCAAACCAAGGCGCCAGATGATCCCTCCTCAAAGGATTTTGCTATTTGGGAAATTGTCAACAATGTTGTGGCTGCATGGTTGATAGCCTCCTTGACCGACCAGGTGTCGGGCAATGTAGAGGCGATGGAGGCTGCTGCTGATATATGGCGGACTTTGAAGGATATGTACTCAGGCTCAGGCAATCCTATGCGGGTCTTCCAACTGCAGGATGAACTTGATAGGGTGGCCCAGGACGACCATACCATCTCTGAGTATGCAACACTGTTGAAGAAGTACTGGTCTGATCTTGATCACTATGATCCTCTTGGGATGGAAGATGCACAAGTCGAACCAGCATTTGCGAAACATTTTTAAAAGTTCTTGGATTATATTTCGTGACAACGGATGATGAAGTTCTTGAAGGGTCTTAACCCTGTGTTTGAGCATAGAAGGAATGTACTCCTAGCACAGCCCATGCTTCCCACCTTAGAAGAAGCCATAGCTGCCATGGCACAAGAAGAGGCTCGATTGAAGTTGATGCCCAACAAGGGCTATTTCCAGGAGGAGCAAGCCGCTGTTGACAAGTCTGTCCTTGCCGCCTTCAATCAGCCTCCCTCTGTGGCCGGTGTTTGCCACAACTGTGGTGACTCAGGGCATTACATCAGATTTTGTCCAAAACTCCTGCAAAGTCAGTCGAGTGATCGTGGACGGGGCCGCGGAGGACGTCGAGGTGGTAGAGGCGGTTATGCTGGTAGAAGAAAAAATTATTCTGGAGGACACAAAGCTAATCTGGCGGAGGAAGGGGGAGAAAATCACCCGGCTGAGTTAACCCCTCTTGAGAAGGAGTTCCTCACGAAGTTACGCAGCACGAAGCTGGGTTCGGATAGCAGTCATGGGGCGTCATCTATCTCGGGGGATCACATCACTTGCTTTGTCCAAACCAGCACAGGTATTCCTGCGCGTGCTCTTGCAGCAGCTGTCCACCAACCAGGTTAGATTATGGACTCTGGGGCATCTCGCCATGTCACGGGGTCCCGCGGTGAGTTCCAGGACTATACTCACCTACCGACGCCGGAAAGCATTCAGACTGCTGATGGTAACTCCAGCCCTGTCATGGGTAAAGGCACTGTCGCATGCACCCCTTCTCTGACTCTCACCAATGTCTTACATGCTCCGTCTTTTCCTGTCAATCTTCTTTCTATTAGTGCCATTATTCTTGACCTTAACTATACTATTTTCTTTGACATTCCTACGGTAACTTTTCAGGAGAAGGGGACAGGACGACGACTAGGGACTGGCACATGGCATAAGGGGCTGTGGTACTTGGACATGACTGGACTGGACAAAGCATTGGCATCTCTGGTAGCAGATACACCACCGGAAGATTCACGGCGCAGTGTAGAAGATGAATTGCTACTCCACCACCAGCGTGTCGGTCATTCTTCTTTTAAAATTATTAGTCGTATGTATCCGTCCTTCTACCAAAGGGCTAATAAAGAGAAGTTATTTTGTTATGCTTGTGAGTTGGGTAAACATACCAGAAGCACGTATGTGAGTTCAGGAAATAGAAGTTCAGCTGCCTTTGATATAATACATTCGGACGTATGGGACCATTGTCCTACAACCGGTATTAACGGTTTTCGCTGGTTCGTCACTTTTATTGATTGTTATACTCGCGTGACATGGGTCTACCTTATGAAGAATAAAAGTGATATCTTTGAGGCGTTTCATGACTTTCATCGTCGGGTAGAAACACAATATGGTACTAAAATTAAGTGCTTACGGTCTGACAATGGGACGGAGTATACAAATAAGAAGGTTGCTGAGTATTTATCCACTCATGGAATACTACACCAAACTTTATGTGCCTATACACCGGCACAAAATGGTGTGGCCGAACGGAAGAACAGACACCTGCTGGAGGTCGCACGGACGATGATGCTGGCTATGAATGTCCCGAAACACTTATGGGGGCAGGCGGTGTTAACGGCCTTTTATCTCATCAACAGAATGCCATCTCAGGTATTGGATTGGAAGACACCGTTGGAGATGCTTACTGTTGCAACCACGTACACTATTCCACCGAAAGTATTTGGATGTGTATATTTTGTCCAAGATAATAGGCCTGGAGTTGACAAACTGGATCCTAGAGCGGTTAAATGTATCTTTGTCGGGTACACGGCAACTCAGAAGGGATACGCATGTTGGAGTCCAGTTGAGCGGAAGATGTTTGTAAGTATGGACGTTACATTCAGAGAACTGGAACCATATTATGGTTCGGATGACGGTTCAGCGTTTGGTGACACACCTAACACAGAGGGTGTTAGATGTGAGGAGGAGAAAATAAGCCCATCTGTGGTGGTCGGATCGGTCCCGTGCCCGGTCGTAGAAAACTGGATGACAGGGGGAGAAAGCAGTGACTCCGATACAGAAGATGAAGAAGATACATATGTTAAACAGGGGGAGCAGCAGACAATGGCAAAGGAGCTCCAAGTCTACAGAAGGAGACAGCAGAAGTCCAGTACTGTGCCTGTACCGTGCCCTGTGCCTACTGTATCAAGTCCCTCGTCTACTCCTGCTCCAACTCTTGAAGATGTTGCCCCCGCACTGAATCAATCTGATTCTGATGCGGATCTCTATGACTCTGATGGTATGATCTCTCCACCACCTATTGCTCCCTTAAGGAGATCTTCTTGCATCAATGCGGGAAAGGCTCCTAATCGTTTTGATGATTATGAACATGATATTGCCAACTACCTGTCTTATTCTAACATTTTTTCGAATTATCGAGCCTTCATTGCATCATTAGACTCTAATTCGTTGTCCAAAAGTTGGCAGGAAGCAAAGAAAGATCCAGGGTGGAAAGCTGCAATGATGGAAGAACTTGGGGCACTGGAGAAAAATAAGACGTGGAGCTGGTTCCATTACCCAAAGGGAAGAAAACTGTGGGATGCAAATGGGTGTACACAGTAAAGGAGATGTCAGAAGGAAAAGTGGAACGATACAAGGCAAGGTTGGTTGCAAAAGGATACACACAATTATATGGCATCGACTATAATGAGACGTTTGCTCCAGTAGCGAAAAAGGAGTAAAACTTTGATACCGAAGGGGGTATCAAAGTTTTGATACCCCCTATGTATGACAAGTGGGACCCCATCAATATTTATGTATATATATATGTTTACACATTTTACGAAGAGGGAGGGAGCCCACATGTCATACATAGGGGGTATCAAAACTTTGATACCCCCTTCGGTATCAAAGTTTTCTCTGCAAAAATGAGCACCGTAAGAACTCTGGTCTCCATTGCAGCAAACTATGGGTGTAAGCTATACCAGTTAGATGTGAAGAATGCCTTTCTCCATGGGGACCTACAAGAAGAAGTGTACATGGAACTCCCGCCAGGGTGCTACGCTACAGAATCAGACGGAGGGACATCGCATGGAAAAGTGTGCAAACTAAAGAAGTCGCTATATGGACTTAAGCAATTTTCTTGAGCCTGGTTTGACAGATTCAGAAAGGCTGTTACAGGCATGGGATACCATCAAGCAAATACAGATCATACGATCTTTCTTCAGCATGCAAGAGGCCACATCACTATACTTGCTGTATACGTGGATGATATAGTAATCACAGGTAATGATGAAGTCGAGATCGCTAAGCTGAAGTCAAAACTCGTAAAGGAGTTTGAGGTGAAGGATTTAGGAGCGATGAGGTACTTTCTAGGTATCGAGGTGTGTGAAGGTGAACAAGGAATTGTTCTCTTACAGAAAAAATACGTACTAGATCTGCTAAAGGAGACATGGATGCTGGAATGCAAAGCAGCAGTCACTCCAATTGACCAGAAGTGCAAGTTGGGAGCAGAAGCAGGAGAGCCAGTTGATCGTGAAAGATATCAACGACTTGTAGGGAGATTGATTTATCTAGGGCACACGCGCCCTGATATCTTATTTGCGGTGAGTGTAGTAAGTCGATACATGCATGATCCAAGAACGGGTCATATGGATGCAGTGTTTCAGATCATGAGATATCTGAAAGGGACGTCAGGGAAAGGGCTATGGTTCAAGAAGAATGGATGTATAGAAGTTGAGGGATACTGCGATGAAGACTGTGCGAGTTGCATAGACGATAGAAGGTCTACCACGGGATATTGTGTCTTTGTAGGAGGAAACTTGGTCTCATGGAGAAGCAAGAAACAGTCAGTGGTAGCACGGTCTACAGCTGAAGCAGAATACAGAGCAATGGCTTTAGGAGTGTTGGAGTTGCTGTGGGTGAAAGCGTTACTGACAGAGTTGAAGCTGGACAAGGGAGCACCGTTACGTCTCCTGAGCGATAGTCAAGCTGCAATAAGTATAGCTAACAATCCAGTTCAGCACGACAGAACGAAGCACATCGAGATCGATCGATTCTTCATCAAAGAGAAGCTGGAACAAGTGATACTGAAGATTGATCATGTTCGCTCAGAAGAACAAGTGGCAGACTGTCTGACTAAGGGTCTTAGTTCATTAAGTCTGTCGAAGCTATGTAACAAGATGGGAATGATTAATATCTATCGCCCATCTTGAGGAGGAGTGTTGAGAATTAATAAGGGATTTAGTCCCACATTGGAAAATGTAGTATGAAGAGGAGCTAGACTCCCTATAAGTAGTGGAGTAGCCAATCAATAAAATATACAACAATTATTCTCTACATATACAAAGAAGCTGTTCTGTGACTCAAATTTGCATCCTCCATGCTTCAAGCAACAAGCCATATCACTCCATACGACACCCTCTTCTTCCATACACACACGACTTTACACCCCAACCCAATTTCCTCTGGTCTGCATCTCTTCCTCGGTAAGCGGAGCGTGGTAGGTGGAACGCTTGTGACTAATAGAAAGCAACATATCTTTTTGTCCTTCATGATTGAACTCACCTAAAAAAATCAAAATTATTAAAGTTCGGTTGCGTCAGAGGCATCTTTATCTGAGGTGGATGCTTCGTCGTCTGGCTCCTCATAAATTATGTTAGGATTGGCCATCTCATCCTTGGAATCCGAAAAGAAAAAGTGAACTATTAAACAGTATGATTGATCAGACAAGTACCCATTTGGGTACCCTTTTTTCATTTCCGAATTAACTTGCGAAAAGTCCTTGCACTAGTATGAGCTCGTTGGCTGGCTGCTGAAGGGCGATCCATCTTGATGACGAATTCTAATAAAATTATCAAATTATCTCTTCCTATTCTTCTCTTGAATAATAATAATTGGGTGTTGAATTGTTGTGCAGTGCAAGTTTTGCATTTGGATTAGAAAAATCTTCAAACATATTTTATTAAGTGGGTCTTCAGGTTTTGGGCTCAGTTTTTTTTAACAACATTTACAAGTCAATGTCCTTACCTGGTTTACATTTGAGAGGCCGCTTGTACGTCTTTTAAGTCAGTTATACTGCTTGGCAGTAGCCAAATATACTAGGATGCTATGCAATTGCACATATGTGGGCCAATGGTACTCAAGGGTAGGCCAAAAGATGATTTAGCCAGGCAGAAATGAGGGAATTAATGAGTAGGGTACACAAACATCTTGTATGTGCATTTGATATTCATATTGTACAATAACAACAAAACCTTTATCCCAAATTTCTAAGGTCGGCTATTGGAATCTTCTTCTTCCATTCGGCTCTGTTAAGGGCCATGCCCTCTATAGCGCTAACAAGATCCATATTCTTCTTTAACACTTCAAACCATGTTAGTCTAGACCTAATTCTAGTCCTAGCGGCTCCATTAACTATTATATTATCTCTTCTCCTTACAAGGGCATTTATGGGCCTCTATCCCAAATGTACCATTAAATTGTATACTTCTAAATGTTAAATATAGAATAATAGAAGCTTAGACCAAAACATACAACTTTCAAATCATGAAAACAGAAATTCTGCAGGCTGACTGATGTTGATAGTGTAAATGAATTTTCATACCGTGGTCTAAACTTTTTAGCGGAAAATGAACCCAAATGTTTACAACCGTCTATGTACATGGATATTCCTAAACTGATTATTAAATCGTCTTACTGGTTTAGTTGTATTAGTTTTCTTCATGCATCTTATGGGTATGTGTATCTTTGCTATAATATGTTCTCTCTTTTAATACTCATGCCATGGACACAAATTTCAAAATTGCAAAGTTGATCCTCCCTGGAATATTCAACTTGTGAAATTTTCACGTATTTACTATTTAGGATAGAGTACTGTCTTCTGAGAGAATACTTCGATCACGTGTAGGCTGTTCATATTTTATTTTTGACCAATATCCATGCAACACCAGATAACCTTTCGTTGTGTCTGCAGGATCCCTCCCAATATGGACAACTTCCTTCGACACCTGGCGATAACTCTCTTTTTCAGTATGGTGAGTGATCTTGATCATGCACAATTTCTCTTATACTGTCATCAGTCTGAAAGTATGGGATCTGTATCAATAGGTGGAAAAGAAGGGTCAACCTCTCAGTCAAGAGCACCTTCACAAACTCCCAGAGTTGGTTTGATTTCCATATCTCCGCCGGGGGAAAGGTTTCATTTCCTTAATTTTCCTGAAAGTGTTGTTGATAAGGCCTCCCGACCACATTATGGACATCGATTTGGATTGGGCTTGTCAATTGATCAAAATGATGGATCAGCAGAAAGTTCTTCTTCTAATGATGTTAAACAACGCTCCCGATTATTGATCGATGTATATGGAGGTAATGATACATCCCATGAAAAGCTACCAAAGGTTCAACGCCTTGATGCATACCAAGGTATGACTAGTTTACAGTGTAATGAAGAAGACGCGTATGCTTGGAAAAATATGAGTCCTACTTTAGCCATCCAAGGAAAGGAGCTAAAGTTAGGACCATCTGGGCCAAATGTTGGTTTGAACAGACAGAATGCTGCACTTCCAGAGAAAGAATTCAGGACTGGTCGGCCTAGCCAAACTTTTCTGCCTCAACCTGACATTTGTGCTAATGCTATTGAAGATGCAACTCCTAACCTACATGTATGGCTTACATCTTTCCTGTAGTTTTTACTCAGTATTTCTCGTCAATATTAGTATTTCTTGATCATTAGGTTCCTCATTCATTAAGTTTAACTACTACTTACAAATTGAATTAATATCTAAGAATAATCACAGAAGACTATATAACAGTATAACCTGTATGGTTTGTTTTGTAACATCCAAATAGTTATGTTTTTTTATCCATTTAGTAATAGGACGTTTGACATTTATTTTGGTTTTCATTCATACAAACTCATTCGTATGAACAATTGAAAACGAACATGACACGAGTGGTGACTGACACTTGATAGTGTTACTACTACTGTGTATATTACAGTGCAATGTTATGTCTGATATGTGTTTGACACGACATGTCACTGATATGACTCTGAGTTTGGCCCCCACTCTTCGTATGTACTAAATCTTGGTTATTGGACAAGGATGATCTCTACTCACCTGACAGGAACATGCTACTCTTCCATAGGTGTTGAAACTTGAAAGACAATATTTGTTTTTGTAGAAATGCTACATTGGGAATAATTGGTATATATCCTCATTGGGTGGTTCAAGTACACACACACATAGTACATCACAGCTGTACACCAGGCTACTCCTAAGGTAATCTGTGGTGTAGATTATCCTAGTTACATTACCACTACACTGACTCCCATAAGTATCTCGGGGTTAACAGCCTTATTGACATGTTGATTGAGAGGTAGACTGGGGTAGGCTTTCTGATCCCCCCTTCCCGAACCGGGCCTATCCATGTTAGCTTCTGTGAAGCAATCGCCATTTGCTCTTCCCATAGTAGGTTGGCAACAATGAGACTTTCGTCCTCGTAATTGGAAATGTCTCACAGTGGTGCCATGTCCTCCGGTTATTGGCGGTGGGCTCGACAATGGTCCTTGAATGGAGCTCATTTCCCTTATCCCCTGTGGCATGTTGAAGCTGCCACTATTTCCACCATGCCGGCTTATAGGAGCATAAGAGGATGCACTGTTGGATGTACATACCTCTCTTCCTCAGATCCAATCGGGATCGTTACATCTGTCGAGATTCGCTCGTGATCATTCACGGCTTTAGTCCAGAATGTTGGCACGAATGACCTATGACGCCATCTCAGGCTCATATGGCCCACCTATAGGGCTAGGACTCGAAATGGCGAAGGTCAGTTCCACTGGCTCCATAGAGGGACTGTAGAGAATAATTGTTGTATATTTTATTGATTGGCTACTCCACTACTTATAGGGAGTCTAGCTCCTCTTCATACTACATTTTCCAATGTGGGACTAAGTCCCTTATTAGTTCTCAACACTCCCCCTCAAGATGGACGATAGATATTAATCATTCCCATCTTGTTACATAGCTTCGACAGACTTAATGAACTAAGGCCCTTAGTCAGACAGTCTGCCACTTGTTCTTCTGAGCAAACATGATCAATCTTCAGTATCCCTTGTTCCAGCTTCTCTTTGATGAAGAATCGATCGATCTCGATGTGCTTCTGTCACGCCCCGCTCCTACAGGAGCGATCGTCCTCGCTAAGGCGTGATGCCGCACGGGCCTAGGTTGCGCCCGTGCAAGGCTAATGTCCAGAAACGGCCGATTTGAGCTAGGCCACAGAGTTGCACAGAGTGTCCCCATTTGCAGCGGAAAGTAGATGAATACAAGTTGAAGCGAATTCAAACCCTTTATTGATATTCAAGAAATTTACAAGCGGCGCTAGGCCGAGTTTACAAGTCTCTCAAGCTCTCTCTCTCTGAAACATAAAAGGCGTGCCAAGTGGCTTACAAGATGGAATGATTCATGGCGATGTTCCGATACATTATGTCCTGTATAGGGTGCTTCAGCTCCTTGCAACGCTCCAAGGCTCTAGAGTTGGCTCCGCGTCTTAGCACGTTCGAGGGAAGTTCCGCATCCGACGACGACTCCTGCGTCCTGCAAGCAAACTGTGGGGTTATCAGTACATTGTTATGCACTGGTGGGGAGGCTAACTCGCCCACAATGCTATCATTACCAAACACGTTCGATTTACTTTTGTGCACCGTCTATCATTCATTGTCTTTCTAATCTTGCCTTATGATCAGTTTCATGGCATATTTCATAACCAATCTCGTGTTGCCGAATTCAAGTGTTTGCATGGAAATACATGCACGACTTACCCATACTTACCGTCCGACCTTCCCTGTCTAAAGTAAACCAAGTTAGTCAACAATTCAAATAAACTTTCAATGTCAAGTGCGTGTCCCTGCCTCAGGACCTAGCGCAACGTAGGCACGTTTTCTAACTCAATTTTACGAAGTACTCTCAATCATTTGGTGTGTTTTATTCAAGCCTGTTCCGAAGGCACTTCATTTAGTTAACTTAGACTACTTTGTTTCAATGCAAGGACTTGCACGTGGATTGCCACCAGCAAAGCCCACTTAATCTATATGCACCGGTCGCTGGCACCACAAGCCATTTTGGACCCTTTTTACCATGGTATTTCTCAACTAGCATAGGGTGCTGGCTGGCGCACATACCGTTAGTCTCTTGAAATACTCCTGCACTTACGTTCCCTGGGTGGCCAAGCCCGCACCCAGGCAGCCCGTAAGCCCCTTTTGATTCTGCCTAGGCCGGCCACGATCCTCCCTTTGATCATGCCGCGAAATCCCTTATGTCTCCCACCTCCCGCATACGAAGGGATTGTCCACGACCATTTCGTTTTTGTTTGTCATTTTAACTTAACGGCTGTCTCCGAGCCGTAGGCTAACCCTTAGCCATAATGCGTTATCGACCAGGTTGGCGTCCGTGCAGCGCGGGTAGCGAGCCCCGTTGCACGTGCCCGTCATACCTGTCGCTAACCATTCCTTTCTTTCTTATCTTTTATTCATTCTTCCTTTTCTTTCTTTCACTTGTCCGTTCGTTCATTGATTCATTCACACATTCATTCATTCATTCGTTAATTTATTTATTTACTTATTCGTTAATTCTTTCATTCATACATTATGCAACTCCCCGTACGGGAGTCGCCTTGGCGACCCATCGGTCCCGAAGTCTTTCAATGTTGCTATACTCTACTCGGAACGACTATGTCGATAGACTTCCGTTTCATTGTTGTAAACCATTCATTGTTTCATTGTTTGAACGTATAAGGGACTTGAACGTAAACTTGTGCCTTAGCACGAGCGTGGAGTGCGGTGCGAGAGTTCTCACATTTTCCATGTTCTTTTCCATATTCTATACAAGTATACAAGATGGGATTATTCCCTTAGCTAGGTACGTTGAGTCATTTATTAGCATGTGCGGTGTTATCGTCTAGCGATTCTCGCAATAGTGTCCGTATTGTTATGTGTCTAGGCTAAGCAAAAATGAGTTCATCGGAGCCACCCACCTTAGCGATGTTCGCATCGGCCGAGCGATACTCCGAGCGCGCCTTTGAAAGTCTAAGTCTGGATTTATCTTTGATGGGCCAATGTAAGTCTTGCATCGATTCTTCATCAGGTCGATGCCAACTCTTCGGGTCGACGGCTCGTTTGAGTCGTTGCACTTGCCGTTTGAATCGACGTTCTGCTAGGACGGAGCGGGTCATTACAGCTTCGTTCTGTCGTGCTGAACTGGATTGTTAGCTATACTTATTGCAGCTTGACTATCGCTCAGAAGACGTAACGGTGCTCCCTTGTCCAGCTTCAACTCTGTCAGCAACGCTTTCACCCACAACAACTCCGACACTCCTAAAGCTATTGCTCTGTATTCTGCTTCAGCTGTAGACCGTGCTACCACTGACTGTTTCTTGCTTCTCCATGAGACTAAGTTTTCTCCTACAAAGACACAATATTCCGTGGTAGACCTTCTATCGTCTATGCAGCTCGCCCAGTCTGCATCGCAGTATCCCTCAACTTTTATACATCCATTCTTCTTGAACCATAGCCCTTTCCTCGACATCTCTTTCAGATATCTCAAGATCTGAAACACTGCATCCATATGACCCGTTCTTGGATCATGCATGTAGCAACTTACTACACTCACCGCAAATGAGATATCAGGGCGAGTGTGTCCCAGATAAATCAATCTCCCAATAAGTCGTTGATATCTTTCACGATCAACTAGCTCTCCTGCTTCTTCTCTCAACTTGCACTTCTGGTCAATTGGAGTGACTGCTGCTTTGCATCCCAGCATCCCTGTCTCCTTCAGCAGATCTAGTGCGTAATTTCTATGTGAGAGAACAATTCCTTGTTCGCCTTCATACACCTCGATACCTAGAAAGTACCTCATCGCTCCTAAATCCTTCACCTCAAACTCCTTCGCGAGTTTTGACTTCAGCTTAGCGATCTCGACTTCATCATTACCTGTAATTACTATATCATCCACGTATACAGCAAGTATAGTGATGTGGCCTCTTGCATGCTGAAGAAAGACCGTATGATCTGCATTTGCTTGATGGTATCCCATGCCTGTAACAGCCTTTCTGAATCTGTCAAACCAGGCTCGAGGAGATTGCTTGAGTCCATATAGCGACTTCTTTAGTTTGCATACTTTTCCATGCGACGTCCCTCCGTCTGATTCTGTAGCGTAGCACCCTGGCGGGAGTTCCATGTTTACTTCTTCTTGTAGGTCCCCATGAAGAAAGGCATTCTTCACATCTAACTGGTATAGCTTCCACCCATAGTTTGCTGCAATGGAGACCAGAGTTCTTACTGTGCTCATTTTCGCTACTGGAGCAAACGTCTCATCATAGTCGATGCCATATGATTGTGTGTATCCTTTTGCAACCAACCTTGCCTTGTATCGTTCCACTTTTTCTTCTGACGTCTCCTTTACTGTGTACACCCATTTGCATCCCACAGTTTTCTTCCCTTTGGGTAATGGAACTAGCTCCCACGTCTTATTTTTCTCCAGTGCCCCAAGTTCTTCCATCATTGCAGCTTTCCATCCTGGATCTTTCTTTGCTTCCTGCCAACTTTTGGACACCGAAGTAGAGTCTAATGATGCAATGAAGGCTCGATAATTCGAAGAAATGTTAGAATAAGACAGGTAGTTGGCAATATCATGTTCATAATCATCAAAACGATTAGGAGCCTTTCCCGCATTGATGCAAGAAGATCTCCTTAAGGGAGCAATAGGTGGTGGAGAGATCATACCATCAGAGTCATAGAGATTCGCATCAGAATCAGATTGATTCAGTGCGGGGGCAACATCTTCAAGAGTTGGAGCAGGAGTAGACGAGGGACTTGGTACAGTAGGCATAGGGCACAGTACATGCACAGTACTGGACTTCTGCTGTCTCCTTCTGTAGACTTGGAGCTCCTTTTCCATTGTCTGCTGCTCCTCCTGTTTAACATATGTATCTTCTTCATCTTCTGTATCGGAGTCACTGTTTTCTCCCCCTTTCGTCCAGTTTTCCACGACCGGACATGGGACCGATCCGACCACCACAGATGGGCTTATTTCTCCCCCTCACATCTAACACCCTCTGTGTTAGGTGTGTCACCAAACGCTGAACCGTCATCCGAACCATAATATGGTTCCAGTTCTCTGAATGTAACGTCCATGCTTACAAACATCTTCCGCTCAACTGGGCTCCAACATGCGTATCCCTTCTGAGTTGCCGTGTACCCGACAAAGACACATTTAACTGCTCTAGTATCCAGTTTGCCAACTCCTGGCATATTATCTTGGACAAAACATACACACCCAAATACTTTCGGTGGAACAGTGTACGTAGTTGCACCAGTAAACATCTCCAACGGTGTCTTCCAGTCCAATACCTGAGATGACATTCTGTTGATGAGATAAGAGGCCGTTAACAGCGCCTGCCCCCATAAGTGTTTCGGGACATTCATAGCCAGCATCATCGTCCGTGCGACCTCCAGCAGGTGTCTGTTCTTCCGTTCGGCCACACCATTTTGTGCCAGTGTATAGGCACATGAAGTTTGGTGTAGTATTCCATGAGTGGATAAATACTCAGGAACCTTCTTATTTGTATACTCCGTCCCATTGTCAGACCGTAATCACTTAATTTTAGTGCCATATTGTGTTTCTACCCGGCGATGAAAGTCTCAAAACGCCTCAAAGACGTCACTTTTATTCTTCATAAGGTAGACCCATGTCACGCGAGTATAACAATCAATAAAAGTGACGAACCATCGAAAACTGTTAATACCGGTTGTAGAACAAGGGCCCCATACGTCCGAATGTATCATATCAAATGCAGCTGAACTGCTACTTCCTGAACTCACATACGTGCTTCTGGTATATTTACCCAACTCACATGCATTACAAAATAACTTCTCTTTATTAGCCCTTTGGTATAAGGACGGATAGATTCGACTAATAATTTTAAAAAAAGAATGACCGACACGCTGGTGGTGGAGTAGCAATTCATCTTCTACACTGCGTCGTGAATCTTTCGGTGGTGTGTCTGCTACCAGAGATGCCAATACTTTGTACAGTTCAGTCCTGTCCAAGTACCACAGCCCCTTATGCCATGTGCCAGTCCTTAGTCGTCGTCCTGTCTCCTTCTCCTGAAAAGTCACCGTATGAATGTAAAAAAAAAACAGTACAGTTAAGATCAAGAATAATGTCACTAATAGAAAGAAGATTGACAGGAAAAGACGGAGCATGTAAGACATTGGTGAGAGTGAGAGAAGGGGTGCATGCGACAGTGCCTTTACCCATGACAGGGCTGGAGTTACCATCAGCAGTCTGAATGCTCTCCGACGTCGGTAGGTGAGTATAGTCCTGAAACTTACCGCGGGACCCCGTGACATGGCGAGATGCCCCAAAGTCCATAATCCAACCTGGTTGGTGGACAGCAGCTGCAAGAGCACGCGCAGGAATACCTGTGCTGGTTTGGGCAAAGCAAGTGATGTGATCCCCCGAGGTAGATGATGTCCCATGACTGCCGTCCTAACCTAGCTTCGTGCTGCGTAACCTCGCGAGGAACTCCTTCTCAAGAGGGGTTAACTCAGCCAGGTGATTTTCTTCCCCTTCCTCCGCCAAATTAGCTTTGTGTCCTCCAGAATAATTTCCCCTTCTACCAGCATAACCGCCTCTTCCACCTCGACGTCCTCCGCGGCCCCGTCAACGATCACTCGACTGACTTTGCAGGAGTTTTGGACAAAATCTGATATAATGTCCTGAGTCACCATAGTTGTGGCAAACACCGGCCACAGAGGGAGGCTGATTGAAGGCGGCAAGGACAAACTTGTCAACAGCGGCTTGCTCGTCCTGGAAATAGCCCTTGTTGGACATCAACTTCAATCGAGCCTCTTCTTGTGCCATGGCAGCTATGACTTCTTCTAAGGTGGGAAGCATGGGCTGTGCTAGGAGTACATTTCTTCTATGCTCAAACACAGGGTTAAGACCCTTCAAGAACTTCATCATCCGTTGTCACGAAATATAATCCAAGAACTTTTGAAAATGTTTCGCAAATGCTGGTTCGACTTGTGCATCTTCCATCCCAAGAGGATCATAGTGATCCAGATCAGACCAGTACTTCTTCAACAGTGCTGCATACTCAGAGATGGTACGGTCGTCCTGGGCCACCCTATCAAGTTCATCCTGCAGTTGGAATACCCGCATAGGATTGCCTGAGCCTGAGTACATATCCTTCAAAGTCCGCCATATATCAGCAGCAGCCTTCATCGCCTCTACATTGTCCGATACCTGGTCGGTCAAGGAGGCTGTCAACCATCCAGCCACAACATTGTTGACAATTTCCAAATAGCAAACTCCTTTGAGGAGGGATCATCTGGCGCCTTGGTTTGGCTATTGACGTAGCCAACCAAGCCTCGTCCCTTCAGCGTCCGTATTGTCTGCCGTGACCATTTCAAGTAGTTGGACGTTCCTTCCAACTTTGTCTCCAGCTTGTCCAGCTTCCCATTTTGTAGGGTGACGGATCCACATCAGTATGGATCACACGTGGGGTTGCCTCGGTTAATCTCTTTGATAAAATATCATCAACCAAGGCCTTCATCTCTTCTGCTGTCAGTTTACCACTGATCGAATTCATGGCGTCTTCAACTGTGATTCGTCGTCGTCTTCGTCGGCTTCGTCGTCGTCGTCTTTATGTAAAGTCTTCAACAGAGACCTTACGAATGCGCTGTTAACGTGGCCAACACCGGCGCGCGCATGTAGATCCTAATTTTGCATATCGAGAACGGAAAAACAAATAAAGCATTTTGTAATTCCGGAGGGCATACTCTAGGAACAGATGGTGCAAATAAAGCATTTGACGTCCATCCGTATTCGAATAACCGCCCACATAATCTCTCTCCCACAAATTAGGGTTTTTTTCGTTTTGAAAAAAGGGGGGGGGGGGGTCGGCAGCAGTTGGGGTCGGAAGAGGGGGGGCGTCGGGGGGGGGGGGGGCGGTAGGGGGGGCGTCGGTGGGAGAGGGGAGGGTCGGCGGCGGCAGCAGGAGGGGCGTCGGGCGGGGCAGGGGGGCGTCGGGGGGGGGGGGGGGCGGGGGCGGGGAGGAACTGCCGGGGGGCAGCAGGGGGGGTTCGGCGGCCGGGGGGGGGGGCATCGGTGGGGCAGGGGGGGTCGGTTTGACGGGTTGGGGAATGGGTGGAAATTTTTTTTTTGTGGTTATGGCTCTGATACCATGTAGAGAATAATTGTTGTATATTTTATTGATTGGCTACTCCACTACTTATAGGGAGTCTAGCTCCTCTTCATACTACATTTTCCAATGTGGGACTAAGTTCCTTATTAGTTCTCAACAGGGACTTTATAGTTGGGATGTTTTTGGGAATACTAGTTGTGGACGACATCTCTGTTGCACACTCATTACCCACGAGTACTATATCTGCACCAGGATTATCGTTGCAAAAGGTTTGCATCCAGATGCATGTGATCCAGGCCTGCCGATCAACTTTATAATCAGGATTATCGTTGCGAAAGGTTTGCATCCAGATCCATGTGATCCATGTTGACTGAGAGGTCGACTGTCGTGAGAGTTGCATCCAAGGCGGCAAGGAGGTTGAAGATGATGCCATAAGCTGCAGACTGGTAGGGTTGTTGCTATGGGCAATGGGAGCCAGAAGACAGAGTTGAGGCCATCCATAAGACAGTTCACGCCAGAACATACTCCAGGAATCAGAGGTTCCTTGGACCAAAGAGTAGTGTAGTATAACATATTTCTCTTTTGCCAAGCACAAACCAAGGGTGTCAAACAATGAAGCAAAACACAATCTTACAACTAACCCATTCTTGCATATTAAATACAAATGAACTCCACATGATCAAATCTTTCGTGGTACCGAATCAAAGACCTCTTGAAACTTCCCAATTCATTAAAAAACAAGTAATGCCTACAAGTGCAGTTGCTATGGAGGCATATCCTTCTCGTGCACGAGTTTAATTGCGACACGGTGAACTCTACAGCTGAGTTCATGTGATTGAGGTTACCAAGTAATTGAATAGGTGAAAGGTTACTTCTTTTAAAACTCCTATCGAACATTTAATGAGTGCGTTGAAGTGATAGATTCTGATGGTACTTGGAGAATTTGTAGGATTGACTAGTTATGGAAAAACTCAGCTAAATCCTAAGTTCAAAAAGATGGGGTTATGAAAACAGACAAGAATATTTGGGGTTTTGAGGAGGGCTCTAGTCTGCCGTCCATGCAGGATCTGTTGGTCAACCTTAGTTGAAGGAGAGCTGAGATGGAGGGAATGCTCGGGATGAGTTAGGAGGATGACAGATCTGGGCACTGTTTTGGAAGCAGGAGGTAGGAAGAGGTAAACAAAGAAGGATGAAGAAGAAGGCTGGTTTCTAATGTGAAGAAGCAGTAAAGATCAAATGATCAATAATGAGAGGATGGAAAGGACAGGAGAAGATAATTCGTTTTTTGGTAGAATGAGGAGAGATTGAAGGAAATAAAGGCGAAACTAAGATGGGAAAATACGAAAATCTCGAAGTTGATTCTAAAATCAAATCCACGCAATGAAGAAAAGATAAATAAATAAATAAATCAAAGGATTTGTGGTGGTTTTTGGATTAGGGTTTTGGTGAGAAGAAGAAGATGGAGGCCAGGCTAGATCTAGGGTTTTCAAAAAACGATAAGAAGATGATGGATGGTTAGGATGAACAATGGGGGATGAGATTGATGGCTAGGATTAGGTTTTGGTTTCCAGTCTTAACGAACTAGGTCCAATACGAACCATGCACTAACACCATGTAGGTCACGTTTACCTGATAACTGATTGATTGGTTATAAGTTTCAGGACATTATAGCAGGTCGTAAAGAACATGCACTCAGTCCCAAAGTTCTCATTGTACTTCAGAAACTTTGATGTTTTCAAATATTTTCTCACCTACTTTGCAAAAGAAATTGCATAGTTCATTGGATAATGCTCGGATTGAGAAGCCTTTTAGGCCACATTTACCTGATAACTCTTCTGCCTTATGGACATGTAGTCATGAGGTAAAGCCCCTACCTTTCTGTTCTTTCTCATCAGTAGCAGTTTAGAACCACGGTTGAGCAAGGATATAAAAGTCGTATAATAAACTCAAGTCCACCTTTATTCCCCCTCTGCATTAGTGCGACATTGTTGATGGAACAACCTTAAACATAACTTCTTATCACCAGTTTGGTTTTCATTTAAATAAACTATTTTTGAACAAATTACTTTGCAGATACAATCTCATGCAGCTTGTGGAAGTTAACCACCTTTGCCAGCTCAACCACCATCTCATTCGGTAAAGGAGACAAGGTGCCATGTAGAAAAACAAGTAACTAGTTTGGATCCAACTTTCCCAAGTTCATCTTGTTCAGTAACTCTTCCATGTGCTCCACTTCATCCTCTTCGTCCTTGTAGAAAATAATAGTTGAATTATTTTATTGATGGACTACTTCACTACTTATAGGGAGTCTAGCTCCTCTACATATAACATATTCCGATGTGGGACTAAAAGTCCCTTATTGATTCTCAACACTCCCCCTCAAGATGGGCGATAGATATTGATCATCCCCATCTTGTTACATAGCTTTGACAGACTTAATGAACTAAGACCCTTAGTCAGACAGTCTGCAACTTGTTCTTCTGAGCGGACATGATCAATCTTCAGTATCCCCTGTTCCAGCTTCTCCTTGATGAAGAATCGATCAATCTCAATGTGCTTCGTTCTGTCGTGCTGAACTGGATTGTTAGCTATACTTATTGCAGCTTGACTATCGCTCAGAAGACGCAATGGTGCTCCCTTATCCAGCTGCAACTCTGTCAGCAATGCTTTCACCCACAGCAACTCTGATACTCCCAGAGCCATTGCTCTGTATTCTGCTTCAGCTGTCGACCGTGCTACCACTGACTGTTTCTTGCTTCTCCATGAGACCAGATTTCCTCCTACAAAAATACAGTATCCCGTGGTAGACCTTCTGTCGTCTATGCAGCTCGCCCAGTCTGCATCACAGTATCCCTCAACTTCTATGCGTCCATTCTTCTTGAACCATAGCTCCTTTTCCCTTGTCTGTTGCTTCCCCTGCGTAACATATGTATCTTCTTCTTCTTCATCTGTATCTGAGTCACTGTGCTCTCCCCCTTTCGTCCAGTTTTCTACAACCGGACACGGAACCGATCCGACGACCACATTTGGGCTTATTATCTCCCCCTCACATCGAACACCACCTGTGTTAGATGTGTCACCAAATGCTGAACCTTCATCCGAACCATAGTATGGTTCGAGTTCTCTGAATGTAACGTCCATGCTGACAAACATCTTCCGCTCGACTGGACTCCAACAGGCATATCCCTTCTGAGTCGCCGTGTAACCGACAAAGACACATTTAACTGCTCTAGGATCCAGTTTGCCAACGTCAGGCCTATTATCTTGGACAAAGCACACACATCCAAAAACTTTTGGTGGAACAGTGTATGTAGTTGCCCCAGTAAGCATCTCCAATGGTGTCTTCCAGTCCAATACTTGAGACGGCATTCTGTTGATGAGATACGAGGCCGTCAAAATAGCCTGCCCCCATAAGTGCTTCGGGACATTCATAGCCAGCATCATCGTCCGTGCGACTTCCAACAGGTGTCTGTTCTTTCGTTCAGCCACACCATTTTGTGCCGGAGTATAAGCACATGAAGTTTGATGTAGTATTCCATGGGTGGAAAAATACTCAGCAACCTGCTTATTAGTATACTCCGTCCCATTGTCAGACCGGAAACACTTAATTTTAGCGCCATATTGTGTTTCCACCCGGCGATGAAAGTCCCGAAAAGCCGCAAGGACGTCACTTTTATTCTTCAGAAGGTAGACCCATGTCACGCGGGTATAACAGTCAATGAAGGTGACGAACCATCGAAAACCGTTAATTCCGGTTGTAGGACAAGGGCCCCATACGTCCGAATGTATCATGTCAAAAGCAGCTGAACTCCTATTCCCCGAGCTTACATACGAGCTTCTGGTATGTTTTCCCAACTCACAAGCAGCACAAAATAACTTCTCTTTATCAGCCCTTTGATATAAGGACGGATACATTCGACTAAGAACTTGGAAAGAGAAATGACCGACACGCTGGTGGTGGAGTAGCAAGTCGGCTTCAACACTGCGACAGGAAGCTTCTGGTGGTGCGGCTGCTACCAAGGATGCCAATGCGTTGTCCAGTCCAGTCCTGTCTAAATACCACAGCCCCTTATGCCATGTGCCAGTCCCAAGTCGTCGTCCTGTCCCCTTCTCCTGAAAAGTCACCTTAGGAATGTCAAAGGAAACAGTACAGTTAAGATCAAGTATAATGGCACTAATGGATAAAGATTGACAGGAAAAGATGGAGCATGTAAGACATTGGTTAGAGTGATGGAAGGGGTGCATGCGACAATGCCTGTACCCACTACAGGTCTGGATGTACCATCAGCGGTCTGAATACCCTCCGGCAATGGTAGGTGAGTATATCCTTGAAATGCATCACGGGACCCCGTGACATGGCGAGATGCCCCAGAGTCCATAATCCATCCTGACTGATGGATAGAGGCAAGAGCACGTGCAGAATCATCGGTGCTGGTTTGGGCAAAGCAAGTGAGGTGATCGCCCGAGGATGAAGACGCCCCAGGACAGTCGACCGAACCCAGCTTTATGCCTCGCAACTTCTCAAGGAACTTCCGCTCAAGCGGGGTTATTGCAGCCAGTTGATTCTCTCCCCCTTCCTCCGCTAGATTTGCTTTGTGTCCGCCCCTTCTACCGGCATATCCTCCTCTACCACCACGCCGGCCTCCACGACCCCGTCCTCGATCAGTAGACTGATTGCGCAAGGATTTTGGACAAAATCGGATGTAATGTCCGGAGTCACCACAATTGTGACAAATACCACCCATAGATGGAGGTTGATTGAAGGTAGCAAGGGCAGACTTTTCAACCGCGGCTGGCTCCCCCTGGGAGGAGCCCTTGTTGGGCATCAACTTCAGTCGAGCTTCTTCCTGTGTCATGACAGCTATAGCTTCTTCCAAGGTCGGGAGCGTGGGTTGGGAAAGGAGGATATTCCGTCGCTGCTCAAATACAGGGTGTAGTCCCTTCAGGAATTTCATCATACGCTGCCGGGAAATATAAGCCAGGAACGTCTGAAAGTACTTTGCGAAGGCTGGTTCGACTTGTGCATCTTCCATCCCAAGAGGATCATAATGATCCAGATCAGACCAATACTTCTTCAACAGGGCCGCGTACGCAGAGATGGTACGGTCGTCTTGGGCCACCCTATCGAGTTCATCTTGCAGTTGAAAGACTCGCATAGGGTTGCCGGAGCCGGAGTACATATCTTTGAGAGTCTGCCATATATCAGCAGCAGCCTCCATAGCCTCGACATTGCCCGACACCTGGTCGGTTAAAGAGGCAGTCAACCACCCAGCCACGACATTGTTGACAATCTCCCACACAACAAACTCCTTGGTAGAGTGATCGGCTGGCGCCTTGGCTTGGCCAGTGACATAGCCAACCAAGCCACGTCCCTTCAGTGTCCGCATCGCCTGCCGCGACCACTTCAAGTAGTTGGAAGTTCCTTCCAACTTCGTCTCCAGTTTCTCCAGCTTCCCCATTTTGTAAGGCGACGGATCCACATCAGTATGGATCACACGTGGGGTTACCTCGGTTAATCTCTTGGATAAGATATCATCAACCAAGGCCTTCATCTCATCGGCCGTCAGTTTGCCACTGATCGAATCCATGGCGTCGTCAACTGAGAACTCAATTCGTCGTCTTTGTCGTCTTCGTCGTCTTCGTCGTCTTCTTCGTCTTCTTCAACGTCAGAGACTTTACTAATGCGCTACTAACTTGGCCAGCACCGACGCGCGCATGTAAAGTGAACACGTCAGGACACCAGAGAAGACATGACCAGTCTCTGCAAAGATCCCGATGTGAAGAAGGAATAACAAATAAAGCATTTGTTAGTTCCAAACGGCGTAAGCACGGAACAGAGTTGGTGCAAATAAAGATTTGACAGCCGTCTCTATTCGAAATACGCCGTTTTTTTTTTTTTTTTTTTTTTTTTTGGTTAAAAACTAGGGTTAGGGTTTGATGGGGCTGGTAGGTCTAGGGTTAGGGTTTCCATGGCAAAAAAAAACTAGGGTTAGGGTTAGGGTTTGATGGGTCGGGGGGGGGTTCTGAAGGGGGGGGGTCGGGTGTTAGGTTCTGGTCGTGGAGGGGGGGGGGTCCAGAGGGGGGGGTCGGGTGGGAGGTTCTGGTCGTGGGGGGGTCGGGTGGGAGGTTCTGGTCGTGGGGGGGGGGTCGGGTGGGGAGGGGTCGGGAGTTGCTGGCAGGGGGTGGGGGGGGCGGATGATGGTTCAATGGGGCGGGAGAGGCTGGCAGGGGGGGGCGGATGTATTCAGGGGGGTCCGGTGGGAAGGGGGCAGCCGGTGGGAAGGGGGGGTTCGGCGGGAGGAGGGGGTTCAGCGGGAGGGGGGGGTTCGGGAGGGTGGGCAGCCGGTGGGAAGGGGGGGTTCGGCGGGAGGGGCTGGCAGCGATGTCGGGGGGGTAGCGTAGGGTCGGCGGCTGGGGCGGGGAAAAAATATTTTGTTTTGTGGAGAGAGAGAGAGAGAGAGTTATGGCTCTGATACCATGTAGAAAATAATAGTTGAATTATTTTATTGATTGACTACTTCACTACTTATAGGGAGTCTAGCTCCTCTACATATAACATATTCCGATGTGGGACTAAAAGTCCCTTATTGATTCTCAACAGTCCTCTTCATCATTTTTCCCACCTTCCTCCTCTTTATTCTCCTCTTCTTAAATCTGATCTTCCTTGTTCTCCTTTTCCTCTTCCTTGCCCCACACTAGCAACACTAAATAGATTTCCTGCCTCTATGCCTACCGGTATCTTGCCTCCTTTACCTCCAGGTCCTCCGCCTGCTTCCTTGCTGACAAGGCGTACATTTCACGTTACTGATGCCATTACTTCTGAGTCGCTTGCAAGTGCATATCCTGGGTTACTCAGATCCCTTATGGCACAGGGCTTGATTTCATTGCCACCAACAGTTTCTTCTCAGGTATACAGGACACAAATTTAGTTCATTCTATCAGGAGCTTCTTTAACTTGCACAAAATAATCTTGCATATAATAGCTTGTAGCTCTATCTTCTGAAATTGCTGATCTTATCTGCAGGATTCTGTGGGGATAGAATTCGACAAGAACTTTCTTAAGGTTCGACATGAGCCTTCAATAAAAGCTCCATATTATGATTTGTCAAGGCAGTGTGCTACAAGTGGCTTGCGCTTTAGATCCCAAGAAAGCCACAGTACTCATATGGATTGGCATGTGACGAGAAGCCGAATAGAAATGTAGACAAAAGTTATCTCGTCACTGGTATGCAAGTTTGAAGCAATGGCAGTCTGGTGCAGAAACAATAGGAATTAATGTTCTGCCCAATTTTTTTCTCACTGAAGAAGTTCAGGAAGAAAGGGAGGTCAGAGAAGCAGTTGTGGCTGCTGGTGAAAATCAGAAATTATGTGCCTTGTCCAGGGAACCTTTTGAAGACTTCTTTCGTGAGGAGATGGAAGAGTGGATATACAAGGATGCTGCATACCTGAATCCACCAGATGAACCTATAGATGCTGTAGAAAGGTCTCAGTTGGGAGCCATTGTGCATACTAAGTATAGACCTGAGTCTACTGACCATCCTGGGAAGAGTAGGTGGTAAGTTTCTATACTTAGTGGATATTTTAAATGAACAAACTGAATATTCTCCATGTGATAACTTGTGTAAGGTGTACGGAGATGCTACTGGCTGATATCATATCAAAGTAAAAATTTCTAGACTAATTTGAATAGCTGAGACATGATCTGTTAATCATTATCTGGAACCGTATTCATGTGCAAAATTTTCTTATTTATCTGTATTGATATCCATGGGAATTGTGCAATTGGTAAATCTAGAGAATGATTTTGGTGATCCCCCTCAACATGCAACATTTTAAACAACAACCTGCCTATCAAAATGTGACAGGTAGCAATAGGTAGTGCAAACTTACTAATCCCCCATGCAATACATATGAACCCTTATATTAATGTTGGCATAACTTTGTTGAGCACTGTTAGATCACTGCCCTCATCACGGGTCCCTTGGAGCTGTAGGAGCTCTACTTACCTTGTTGCTTGGACATGAATACCGATACAATATAATACTTGCCACATGGGTGCACCACCAATTTTGGTGTCCAAGAGTATTTTGGAGTGCTCTTATTGTGTCCTCTATATGTCTGACATGATCAGAACACAAACATGGCACCCTTTTTGAGCGTCCGTGCTTCCGCGGGATACATATATATATATATATTTTGAAAAACATTGGTTAAGAAGCAGGTAGGGAGAACCCTATAATCACTACTAAGACACATATTACCAAATACAAAAATCTACTACTATATCCCAAAAAAAAAAAATTGCAACCCGTTCCTGTCGAAGTTGATGTTTTCAGCAAAACATTTACATACTTCCCATATATATAAATAATTAGAACCTCAAAACATTTACTTCTGAACAATTATTACTAAAAACAAAATACTAGTAACACTTCTCCAAAATGTATTTTGTTTTGCGTATGATCCCTTTTCTGTCGAATAGAACCAGAAGCTCCCTCCACTACTATCTTCTTACTGCCTGAAGATGCATCACAAAACTTCATAGCTGGAAGAAACAAGTTAGCTTTCTTGGATTCCTGAAAGAGTATGCTCAAATTTTTGTCAAAGTTAAAATATGAAACATAGTGGGGGTTCATAATTCGATTGTTCATTTGATTTGATATCATTTACTTATCGACTTGGTGTATGACTTAATATGTCTTACTTTTGTACGGAAACCGACCCTAAGTTTATTATACTTGTATGATTGTAAATTTGAATCATGTTGCCTATCCTTGGTCGAACTGTTAATGGGGAAGAAAGCTGTACAGAATTGCTGATTGCTACTTCATTAGCCAGACTACAATGAGCTAGTTGTTTGTGTATGACGTGTTTTAAGAATACAGTAAATTTTCACTCTTCCGGATAGTATGCCAAACATTTACTTGGTTGCCATGAAGTAGACTGAATACATTGGTTAAAAGAACTAGGGAGGAACATGAGCTTTCTTACAGATGGAGCTTGACAGTTATGTTTTAGATATTGAGAATTATGCTATATGAGATATAGATGCCATAAGAAGATTGGAAGTGATGTGAAAACACTTGTTAGAGCAATGACATGTACCCTTTCCTTGATCGTAGCGGTAAATAGGCACGATAGTATGTGATTATGATAGGAAATTTGGCAAGGACATAGCTGTCAGAGACGAAAAGTGCACCTATGTGCTGAGGTCATCTAGAGACACAAAGCACAAAATCTAGGCTCGTGCCTCAGAAAAAACCCGCATGAAAAGTGTATATATATATTTTTTAGTTTTATTTTTTATTTTTGCATGAAAAGTGTGTGTATGTTTTGTTGGGGCATTGTATTCTTGACATGTAGAGAACTTGTTCTCTACATGCTTAGTGAAGTTTTTAGTCCCACATCGGAAATGCATCATGTGGTATCTCAACATATATAGGCTTCTATGTATTGTTGGGATGTGCACATGGGTGGTGACCCAAAGGTGGGAACCATGTGGGTGATTTTACTAAGAGGTAAGAATAAGGCTCCATGGTAAGCTTCTAGCTTTTTGCTCTTGGGAAATTTATTTCCATGGGAGCTAAGCCCCATAGGGGCTTAGCGACTCGGACTCGGGCTCAAGGGCTCATGAGGCGTAATGTGGCATTTTGTTGGCGCACTTTACACTTAGCACGTCAGCATCGTCGCTAGGCGCATAGTGCGCTTAAGTTGCGCTCGTTGCGCGAGCCACTTGCGCGGCCACGTTACGCGGCCTGTTACGCGAGCACAGTTACGCGAGCCCAGTTACGCCGGCCCAGTTACGCATCCCAGTACGCGCAGTATGCGTAGTGTGCGCAGCGTGCGTAGAGTGCGCAGTGTGCGCAGTGTGCGTAGAGTGCGTAGTGTGCATAGGGTGCGTATAGGGGCTGTATGCGTAAAGTGCAAATCACGCTGGTTACGCGAGTGGCACAACTTATGGCAGAACGTGTCTTTGCATGTTCAGAACGGTTGCTCCATGTTCGGGGTGGTTATTACCACGTCCCTAACATTGTGCTAACCGGGCAGTTGTTGCAGGGGCCTATATAAGGTCTCCTCCTTCTCTCTCACAGTAAGGAACTAATACACAGGTAGTAGACAGAAAGTTTACAAGTGTTTAGAAGCTGTGAGAGAGAAGAGAGGTATTATACCAGCGTTGAGTTTTGTACGGGAGTTCGTGTTCATCCGAGGAGTCAGAAGAGCAAGAGTGTTCCAAGTTCTCCGACGAACTTGCTGGTTCCTGGAAGCTATTCGTGTGGGGCGAATAAAACTTTGAGCAACGGTGATCATTCACCCCAGTAGGAGTTTTTCCATCTTTTGCCTGTCACCTTCTTCGTTTATCAGAATTCTATTACCGCACTTTCGGTGAAGTGTTCGCGTTGGTAGAAATCTGTCTGTGCACCTTCTGTGAAGTGTTGCATCACCTTCTTCGTTTATCAGAATTCTATTAGCGCACCTTCGGTGAAGTGTTCGCGTTAGTAGAAATCTGTGCACCTTCTGTGAAGTGTTGCATTAGTGGAATTTCTGTTACATACCTTCTGTGAAGTGTTACATAATAACGATTGTTTTTACAATTGTTATGAATTCACAGTTTTCTATCGAAAAATTGTGCCCCGGCACTAACAATCTCAAAGCTTTATCGCTACGATGGAAAACGTTAATGTTTCGCTCTTCAATTCTGACTTTTGTAAGATAGAAAAGTTTGTTGGAGTCTTGGAGAACATTACCAAGTCTGGAAGAGGAAGGTTTATCTCACCCTTCAACTCAAAGACGTAGATCACGTGCTTCTGGAGGAAGAACCTACTGTTCCAGATGTTGGGTCTGCTGCCGCAATCACCGCAGCTACTAAACTTCAAGCAAAATGGAGAAGGGAAAAATAGTATTTGCAGGCTGCTTATCCTGAATGCTATGGAAGATTCCCTTGCAGAATCCTATTCTAAGAAGACTATCGCTAGAGACATATGGGAGTCTCTAGAAAAACTCTACGAAGAAGACAAGAACCGCAGTAAAATTTTTGTGGTTGAAAGATATCACAAGTGGTTCTTTGAGGACGAAAAGTCCATGCTGCCGCAGGTGAAGGAGTTCCTGAAACTGCGACAGAAGCTGGAAGACGAGGCGATGCCCCTCTCCGACAAGCTTGTTGTTGGAGGGATTGTCTCAAAGCTCCCCGCTGGGTGGAGCAAGTTCTATGCAAACATGCATAGGAAGAAGCTGGAGATCACCCTTGAAGATCTCCTGCAGGAAATCTATGTTGAGGACCAGATGCGGGCTCAACTGAAGGTGGACGCACTGTCCAAGCAATTGGCTAACGCCAATCTGGTGCATTCAAGGGAACCAAGGGGAAAGCATGCGGCTTCCCAAAGCAAAAAGAAGGACCTTGACAATCTAAAAGTCAAGGGTACTTCAATAAAGAAGAAGAAGCCAAAGTCCCACTTGGCTTGCTTCAAGTGTGGCAAGAAGGGCCACTTTAAGAATGAGTGCAAAGCAAAAGCCAAGCAATCGAAGCAAGGAGAGCCTAGTAAGGTAACTATGATCACTGATGTTGTTGCTATGATTGCGCAGGTTGATGCGGTAGGAACTGATGCTGACTGGTGGGTAGACACTGGAGCCACCTGCCATGTTTGCTCCAGTAAGGAGTGGTTCACCACCTACACCGCTACTTCTGATGTGGTTATGGTGGCGAACCAGGCACAAGCTGAAGTGCTTGGGATCGGGACAGTGGTATTGAAGCTGACTTCTGGCAAGTCTCTGACGCTTCAAGGCGTGAAGCATGTACCTGCTATCGCCAAGAACCTGATTTCAGGAGGCCTACTCTGCAAAGCATGCCTCAGGATGGACATCAATGCTGGCCAGATGGCGATGTCTATCAGGGGAACATATTTCGGAAAAGCTTTTTATACTGAAGGAATGTTCAAAATTCAGCTTGTAAATCAGTTCAATGTTGTTAATACAATCACTCATTCTGCTTATACTTTTGAGTTATGGCATAATAGGCTAGGACATGTTCATTCTAAACGAATTAACAAAATGTCTAGTCTAGAACTTATCTCCAAGTGTGGGGGTAAGGTAGAGAAATGCGAAGTTTGTGCTCAAACTAAGATCACAAGGAAACCCTTTCCTCGGGTTAATCGAAGTACAGATCTTCTGGAGTTAGTACACTCAGATATCTGTGACTTCAAACAGCTCTCTACAAAGGCCGGGATGAAGTATTTCATAACCTTCATCGATGACTTCTCTAAGTATGCGTTCGTCTACTTGCTGAAGGCTAAAGACAAAGCATTTGAGAAGTTCAAGGAGTTCAGGGCCGTAGCTGAGCGGCAAACTGGACAACAACTCAAAAGAATAAGAAGTGATCGGGGTGGGGAGTACAGGTCTTATGAATTCGCATCGTTCTGCAAAGAACATAGAATTGTCAATGAGACTACGGCTCCGTACTCTCCTCAATCCAACGGAGTAGCTGAGAGGAAGAACATGACGTTGACAGAAATGATAAACTCAATGCTGTTGACTGCGGGTCTTCCTAAGTGCTACTGGGGAGAAGCTGCACTGACGGCCACTTTTATTCTGAATAAGGTGCCTCATGCAACTTCTGACATTACTCCTCATGAACTCTGGTTCAAAGTCAGACCTAACTTGAATGTCATTCGAGTGTGGGGGTGTCTGGCATATGTCAAGCTTCCAGATCTGAAGATTTAGAAGCTTGGGACAAGGACTACTAAGACGATCTTCTTGGGGTATGCTGAGAAGGGTGATGCTCGGAGATTTCTTGATATTGAGTCAAATCATATCGTTGAATTTCGCGACGTAGAATATTTAGAAGACAAATTTGCAAGGCACAAGAATATTGTTCTTGCGGATGTTCCGGAGAATAATATGGGTGCGCAGGTCTTCAATGAAGATGTGGTCCAAGAAGATGTTGTTGAAACAACGGTTGAACCAGATCTCGTTGAGCCGTCAACGAAGCGAGTGAGGAGGCCGAAGGACTTCGGAAGTGACTTTGTCACCTATCATGTGGAAGCAGATCCGCTTACCTATGATGAGGCGATGAAGACCAGAGACGTCGTTTTCTGGAGGGAGGCGATTGACAATAAAATTGAATCCATCACCTCCAATAACACTTGGGTGTTGGTTGATCTTTCTGAAAGAGCAAAACCAATCGAATGTAAATGGATCTTCAAAAAGAAGATGAAAGCAGACGGAACTATTGACAAGTTCAAGGCTAGGCTAGTAGCCAAGGGGTTTTCTCAGAAGCAGGGAATCGACTACTTTGACACGTATGCTCCAGTAGCCCGGATGACTACCATCAGAATGTTGATTGCTCTCGCAGCAATACATAAGATGGTGATACATCAGATGGATGTGAAAACGGCTTTCCTAAATGGCGAGCTGACCGAAGAGATTTATGTGCAACAACCAGAGGGATTTGTCGTCAAGGGTCTTGAAGACAAAGTCTGCAAGTTGGTAAAATCTTTGTACGGTCTTAAACAGGCTCCCAAGATGTGGCATGAGAAATTTGACAAGGTTATAAGGTCAAATGGCTACATGGTCAGCGAGACGGACAAGTGTGTTTACACGAAGTTCGCTGATGGAAGAGGTGTGATCGTTTGTCTGTATGTGGATGATATGCTTATCCTAGGTACGGATATGAGCTGTGTCACGGAGACAAAGAGGTTCATTTCGAGCAAGTTCAGTATGAAGGACTTGGGGGAAGCTGATGTGATCTTAGGGATCAAGATCATCCGGACAGACACTGGACTTGTGCTGTCACAGTCTCATTATATTGAGAAGATAATCACTCGTTATGGGTATCGGGATCTTTCAGGGATCGATACGCCGTACAGGTGTGATCTGAAGCTGAAGCCTAATTCAGGAGAAAGCGTCAGGCAGCTGGAGTATGCAAGCGTAATCGGGAGTTTGATGTATGCTACTACTGCCACAAGGCCTGACATAGCTTTTGCCGTGGGAATGCTGAGTCGTTTCACGAGCAACCCTGGTGTTGAACACTGGAAGGCTGTGAAACGGGTTATGAGATATCTCAAGAAGACTCAGACATATGCACGATACGCCGTACAGGTGTGATCTG
This sequence comes from Iris pallida, assembly GCA_029216955.1. NCBI lineage: Eukaryota > Viridiplantae > Streptophyta > Magnoliopsida > Asparagales > Iridaceae > Iris > Iris pallida. Next base: position 4,725,922 of record JANAVB010044817.1, on the reverse strand, counting down.
AAGCTGAAGCCTAATTCAGGGAAAAGCGTCAGGCAGCTGAAGTATGCAAGCGTAATCGGGAGTTTGATGTATGCTACTACTGCCACAAGGCCTGACATAGCTTTCGCCGTAGGAATGCTGAGTCGTTTCACGAGCAACCCTGGTGTTGAACACTGGAAGGCTGTGAAACGGGTTATGAGATATCTCAAGAAGACTCAGACATATGTACTGTACTACAGCGGAGATCCGCAGGTAGTGGAAGGCTTCAGTGATGCCAGCTGGTGCTCAGATTTGGAGAGCGAGAGGTCCACGGGTGGATATATTTTCACAATGGGTAGAGCTGCTATATCATGGAAGTCGAAGAAGCAGACAATGCTCTCGCGGTCATCCATGGAATCTGAGTTCTTTGCACTTGACACTGCAGCCGAGGAAGCAGAATGGCTTCGGGAGCTCATGTATGATCTTCCAGTGGTTGGGGCGCAAATACCGGCAATACCGATATACTACGACAACCAGGCGACTGCGGCGGTGGCATCAAATGACCTCTTCAACGGAAAGAAGAGGACCGTGCGGTTAAAGCACAGGGAAGTACACGAACTTATTAAGAGGTGTAATTGCAGTGATTGATGTTCGGAGTCAGGAAAACCTGGCAGATCCGTTCACCAAGGGCCTCAAGCGCCAGCTGGTCGATGACTCAGCATGTAAAATGGGCTTGAAGGCATTCTGATATTAGTTATTGTATTCCTACCATAAAGTTTTATGCTATTAGTTCAAAGATTTATCTACTAGACATCTAGCTTTTGGTTTAAGGGAGGACCATTAACTGGAAGAATATCAGGAACGGTGGGTACATGTTCTATTGGGCATGGAGAGGTTACGGACCTATAACCACTGTTGTCTACTGTTGTTTTCTGCGAAAAACGGTTCCTGTGGGAAGGTTAGCTTAATTGCCTTAATGAGTTCTCAGACAGAGTGAATGCCTGGTGTGCTTTACAGGAAGCACGGTAGAGCAGCACTACAAGGAGTGAAACTCCATGCTACAGTGGGGTGACTCCACGATGAGGTTCCTATATGTGGGGTGCTGTCCAGGAATAGGATAAAGCCTCGGCTTTGCAGGCCAAGTCACAGCGGCGTAGCACCACAAATAGGCAGTTAGCCTAATGCTGTATGTTAAAAATAAAGAGGGGTGTAGTCAGCATTACAAAGAGTAGGAGTTCCTCATGTTACAGTGGCACGACACCACGATGAGGTACCCGGTTAGGGATGAAGCCTCGGCCTTGCAAGCCATGTCGTTGCGGCGTAACACCGCAAGGGAGCCTAAGGCTTCATGCTGGGTAGTTTGGCACTACAAAGAGGCAGTTGCCTCATGCTACAGTAGTATGACACTACAAAGGTTCCCAGATATGGGGTGATTCCCAGGGAGGGGTAATGCCTTGGCTTCGGGCCATGTCATAGCGGCGTAGCACTGCAAGGGGAGCCTAAAGCGTTTCATGCCATGTCTCTTTATAATGAACTCACCTATAGTGTATGGAAAGAGATATCAGGCCGTCTCTTGAGGGTAAACTTGTAGACGTCCAAAAGTATACGCTGAAACCAGGCTGGCACAGGACCTTTAATGTGCATAGCCAGAAGCACATGTGACTACATTGTGTGAGTGGGAACAACTTCAGCTATGGTGCAGAATTCAAGGCTTAATCCATTCTTGTATTATAGTCTGTTGTTTTTCCCATGCGGGAAGATTCAAGTCATCGCGACATCTCTCCTAATGCATGATGGACAGTCACTGTGGGGAACACTCGAACCCATATATATTGAGATATGTGGGGAATTGTTGGGGCATTGTATTCTTGACATGTAGAGAACTTGTTCTCTACATGCTTAGGGAAGTTTTTAGTCCCACATCGGAAATGCATCATGTGGTATCTCAACATATATAGGCTTCTATGTATTGTTGGGATGTGCACATGGGTGGTGACCCAAAGGTGGGAACCATGTGGGTGATTTTACTAAGAGGTAAGAATAATGCTCCATGGTAAGCTTGTAGCTTTTTGCTCTTGGGAAATTTATTTCCATGGGAGCTAAGCCCCATAGGGGCTTAGCGACTCGGACTCGGACTCGGACTCGGGCTCGGACTCGGACTCGGGCTCAAGGGCTCATGAGGCGTAATGTGGCGTTTTGTTGGCGCACTTTGCACTTAGCACGTCAGCATCGTCGCTAGGCGCATAGTGCGCTTAAGTTGCGCTCGTTACGCGAGCCACTTGCGCGGCCACGTTACGCGGCCCGTTACGCGAGTCCAGTTACGCCGGCCCAGTTACGCAGCCCAGTACGCACAGTATGCGTAGTGTGCGCAGCGTGCATAGAGTGCGCAGTGTGCGCAGCGTACGCAGTGTGCGTAGAGTGCGTAGTGTGCATAGGGTGCGTATAGGGGCTGTGTGCGTAAAGTGCAAATCACGCTGGTTACGCGAGTGGCACAACTTGCGGCAGAACGTGTCTTTGCATGTTCAGAACGGTTGCTCCATGTTCGGGGTGGTTATTACCACGTCCCTAACATTGTGCTAACCGGGCAGTTGTTGCAGGAGCCTATATAAGGTCTCCTCCTTCTCTCTCACAGGAAGGAACTAATACACAGGTAGTAGACAGAAAGTTTACAAGTGTTTAGAAGCTGTGAGAGAGAAGAGAGGTATTGTACCAGCGTTGAGTTTTGCATGGAAGTTCGTGTTCATCCGAGGAGTCAGAAGAGCAAGAGTGTTCCAAGTTCTCCGACGAACTTGCTGGTTCCTGGAAGCTATTCGTGTGGGGCGAATAAAGCTTTGAGCAACGGTGATCATTCACCCCAGCAGGAGTTTTTCCATCTTTCGCCTGTCACCTTCTTCGTTTATCAGAATTCTATTAGCGCACCTTCGGTGAAGTGTTCGCGTTGGTAGAAATCTGTCTGTGCACCTTCTGTGAAGTGTTGCATCACCTTCTTCGTTTATCAGAATTCTATTAGCGCACCTTCGGTGAAGTGTTTGCGTTGGTAGAAATCTGTGCACCTTCTGTGAAGTGTTGCATTAGTGGAATTTCTGTTACGTACCTTCTGTGAAGTGTTATGTAATAACGATTGTTTTTACAGTTGTTACGAATTCACAGTTTTCCATCGAAAAATTGTGCCCCGGCACTAACATGTTTTTGTGTGTGACTTCAATTTGTTTGGTATTAATCATATTTTAGGCTTGTAACATATTTTTCTCCGAACATTTTGGCGAGGTTGATAGGAAAAAGAGATAAAAGTTTTCCCTTGGAGTTGACACGATCTGCCAGGTTGGTGGGGGTGGTTGGTGATGGAGTTGAGACTGGAAGTGGGAGAGGATTGTGGGGGATAAGAGGAAGAGGTTGGTGGTAGTCAGCGGGGAGTTGATGCGGTCACGATTTCATCAATTGTCTATGTTTCTTAATGTTAATTTCGGAGGGTAATTGTGTACTAGTGTTATTCCAATTGAACTATAACATTATAATTGCGTATTCGATAGGCTACTTGCTAGCTATTTATTTTAGATTTTTTTTTCTTAAAATGTGGAAGTGAAAATATACACAATGCGGGCACATATTTGTCTTGTTTCAGTAAAACCTTACAAAAGCCAGGGTCGATCTGTCCTTGTTTTATAAACTGTTGGCCATTTAAGCCAATTTTGAATGAGCAAGGGAAGTCCTGTGTAATTTGGAATCTTTTGTCCATATATTGTTAGTACTGGCTAGTTTGGACTAACTTTAGGAAGTTTCCGCAGCGATAGATTTTAAACAGACCAGAAACTCCCAAATTTTATTTCGATGTTGTTATTGTCCGATGCTAATTTTATCGTGTAGCTTTGTGTTAGTTCTTCTGAAATGGTACTTATAGCTGATATTTATGAGTATCGTCCGAGTTTTACTTTGATCATTGCCAAACCCTTGATGGTAGGATTGGAATCAATATCAAACTTTTTTTGAGTGTTGTCCAATATGAACTATCAACACGAAAAGTAGTTTTGATCTGTCATCTCACATGTCTAGAAACTTTTAGGACCTAGAAAGTTTGATTGGAATTTGAAATAGAAGATGATGAACATAAGAGTTATTATATTTTCTTAATTGGATGGTTTAATTACGACTTGTCTATGGGAGGTATTAATTGAGGACTTGATTTGGAGAGAATTTATTAAACTGGCAAGGGAAAGTTTATTCCTATCGGAGAATCGAACAAATTGTAAATAACTTCTATGTTGCAGCTGAAGCATCATATGGTTATGGAATGGCGCAATGTTACATTTGGACCGTATGCAAAGCTTGTTCTTGTTGGAACTGTACACATCTGGACACTCCCCAAACCTTGCATATCTGGAGTTTCATTTCAGTAGGACGTTTTTCTTGTAGCAGAAGTAGATGCCAGTTTTATTAGATGTCTAGTCTGATATGTAGAGTGGAAATTCAAGTTTATGGCATTGTCAGCTCTTTCCTAAAAAGTACTACAAAACTAATATTATGGTCACTCCTGCTAGGGCCAACTCTTACTGTGTCAATGGATTTCAGGGTTTTCCATGTTTCATGCGATAAAAGAATGTCATTTCCTGGTTGAGTCTTTCTTGACTTTTAAGTGAGACATGCACATAATGGAGATTGATCGAGTCTGACCTATGGCAGTTTATTTTACCTCTATGGATTTACAAACAAAAGCATTATGCCATTATCTATTTTTTAATGTTATATGTGGGTGTTGGGCAATTGAGAAACAATATATCCAGAAAGTTAGCGTGGATGGAATGAGAATGCTACGGTGGATGAGGGACAATACATTAAATGGTATGATAAGAAATGTGTGCATCCTTGGGAAGTTAGAGGGTGCACAAATTGTGGACATGACGAGAGAAAATCATCTTTTAGGTGGGTTGGACATGTGAAATGCAGACCACTAGTTGTTCCGTAAGGAGGAGTGATAATATAATACTTAATGGTGCCTCTAGCCTAGAGGTTGGCCTAGACGAACATGGTTTGAAGGATATGATTTTGTTAGCGTTATAGAGGACATGATCTTAAAAAAGCCGAATTGAAGAAGAATATTCAAACAACTGTCTCCAAAATTTTAGGATAAAGGCTTTAATGTTGTTGTTGTTGTTACTGTTTATGCAGGATTGGTGGTAATTGAAGTTCTGTAATGCATTATTACTCTAAGCATTTAACTTGACATAAAGGTAACAATGATAATGTAATCATGTAATTGTGTATCTACTGTAGAAATATTACACGGGTCAACCATGTTTTTTTATTGTATTCCGTGGCATTCTTTTTGTTACTATAAATTCTTTCTTACATAAATTGGCAGAGAAGGAAGCTAACAAATTTGTTAGTGTAGTTAAATCTACGACCTATAAAGACATATATAGGAAGTTAAAATTAAGAAGGGAGAGATATTTTGTAACCTTTTTTCTAGGGCTGCATTTTAACTAGAGACTGGAGTCGGCCTAGTTTTACCTAGTGTTCTAAATGGCGTCCGAGGCGGCCGCCTAGGAGCTAGGTGGCCTCTTCCTGCACCGGTTTTGTCGTTGGAGTGGAGTAAGCGGCCAACAGAGGTTTGACGACATAGGGCAGAGGTGAGGCGACATAGGCGGGTGTCTAGGTGGACCAATACCTGACTAATTTTTTTGACAAAATAGTTATGCAAGCATTATGGATCTACGATTCACTTTTACAAGACTGAAACGTCATAAATCTTTGTTATACAACTTAATTATGCATAAAACACCATTAATATATATATATATATATATATATATATATATATATATATATATATATATATTAAGGGTGAAAATATATATATATATATATATATATATATATATATATATATATTATGCAAAAAAAAAAACAGTGGTAAAATAGTAAAAAAGTGCCAAAATGTATCAAGCATCTAGGTGGTGCCTAGGCGGCAGACTGACCCTATCTGCCGTACACCCGTCTACTCCGTATAAAACCTTGGTTTTACCATATCAGACCCAGACTCGGCTATGGGAGGGCAGGGTCCATGTGTAAAATGTGGACCTGACCATCGAAATGTGTGTGTAGGCTTTGAATCCACACAAATCCTACCTTCCCTAGACCTGATCCCGATGCAAATAACTAGAGATAATAATATGAATCATGGAAATTTTTACTCTTTTTTATATAGGCGATAGTGAAGTACCAGAGGAACAGACCTGGACCCGACCTTGGTTCGTGGTAAATGGGTGGGGCTGTCTCTTTGTATAGAACCCTGAGCCTACTGGAAGATTATACGAGAAGTGTCTGGGAGCAGAAGTTGGAACCATAAGACTAACAAGTTCGAGTCATGTTTAGGGATAACACTGCGCAGACTTTTTCAACCAGATAGCACCTCCACTTACTGCAAGTCAGAAAAAAGTAGAGACAAGACAATGTTGAATGTATTGTGGAGAAGACCAAAAATTTACATCAAAGATAAATGGTACCAAAGAGGTGGATTTATTTTCAAAAGTTCTTTAATGAAGAACTATGTTAGATTGTTAGATTATATTTGTAATGTAAATATGGCCCATAACCCATAAGCCCAAATGTAGACACTATATATATTGTAACAAACCCTAGCAATGAGAACAAGGCATTATTATTTCCTACATGGTATCAGAGCCTCCAGAAAAATTCTAGCCGTACAGAAAAACCCTAGCCGTACGCGTCCGCCCCCGCCGCTCTAATTTTCAGAAGTCAATAATGAATGATTGCTTCTAACGTCATCCACATTCTTCGAGGTTTAGCCGCAGCAAGTTTGTTCACCATACTTGATGAGGGAGGGAAAAAGAGAACTTGCAACGAGAGGAGCATTGGAATAAACATAATCCGACCACTCCCTCAAGCAGACGGCCATGTTGGGTGGCATATACCAGCAGTTTATGAAAGAAACTTCTGGCAGATAAAGACATTTACGCGGCAGAACCCGGCGCCGACCGCGCCCGCGTCTGACCGATCCGGCGCCGACCGTCGACCCCCCCCCCTCCCGCGCCTGACCGATCCGGCGCCGACTGCGCCCGCGTCTAACCGATCTGGCGACGCCCGCTCCCGCGCCTGACTGCGGCAGAACCCGCCGCACGCCCCTACGCGCCAGATCCGGCACCCCTGATCGCGGCCGATTCGCCGCCGACCCCGTCCATCAGCGGCCGATTCGTCGGAGTTGTACAAAATTTTGTACACCCGACATCCACATGCCCCTACGTGCCAGACCCGGCATCCCTTATCGCGGCCGATTCGCCGCCGACCCCGTCCATCAGCAGCCGATTCGTCGGAGTTGTACAAAATTTTGTACACCCGACATCCGCGATGGCAGATGATGCTGCGTCCAGCTACTCCGTCGCGACTGGCGGTGGCGGCGCACACAACCCAAATTATCCTAATCCGAAGGATCCATATTTTCTGAGTTCTGCTGATCAACCAGGAAATATTATTACTCCTATTATTTTCCGTAGACCGAACTATGCTGAGTGGTCTCGGTCGATACGTCTCTCCCTGATCTCTAGGCGAAAGATCACCTTTCTGGAAGGTACTGAAATCAAACCTGTTAATGATGTTAGTAAATTGCTTGATTGGAGATGTGTGCAAGCACTATTGGTTCAATGGGTTCTTAATACCATTGATCCATCTCTGAAGAAATCTTTGTCGTACTTTGAGGAAGTTTATCCATTGTGGAACTTGTTGGAGAAAAGATTTGTTGTTAGCAATGGCACTCGGAAGCAACAAATTAAGGTGGCTTTGGCCGAGTGCAAACAAACGGCGTCGATGTCTGTGGAAACCTACTTTGGAAATTTGCAGTCTTTGTGGGATGAACAAGCTGCTTATTTTCCATTGCCTACTTGTACCTGTGGTGAACTTGCTGCAAAGCTACAGGCTATTAGGGATGAAGACCACTTTCAGGACTTTTTGTATGGGTTGAATGCTGAGTTGTATGGTCATACCCGATCTAATCTTCTGGCTCAAGATCCTCAGCTAAGTTTAGATCGGGCATACCAGGCAGTCCGTGAGGAGGAGGATATACGAAAATCTCAGGTCCAATACGTTGCTGAGGAGGTGATGGCGCTGGCTATCAAGACTTCATCTCGTATTTCTACTACTTCTAATAGTAGAACCTCAGATTCCAGGGACAAATCAGGTATGATCTGTACTCATTGCAAGAAAATAGGCCATGATGTTGCAACTTGCTTTGCCAAGATTGGCTATCCAGAGTGGTGGGAGACTCGTCCTCGGCGTGAGGGCGGACGTGGTGCTGGTGGTGGCAGAGGCCCGGCACCACAGCAGAGACGTGATGGGGGACGTGGTGCTGGTGGCGCAGGGGTTGTTCATCATGTCGCCGCTGCTGGTCATGGTGTCCCTGCTGGTCTTGCTGGGAGTTCGACGGATATGATGCATGGAGGGTATCCTTCACCACTCTCAGGTGAACAATGGCAGAAACTGATGAGCTTGCTGGGTAACGACAATCCTTCCAACCCTGGTACTTCAAACTCTGATCGTCTGATGGGTAAGAATTCTTCTGTCACTTGGATATTCGATACTGGGGCTACTCTTCATGCGACAGGTTCTCGTGATTGCTTAGTTGATTGCTTTGAGGGCCCTGTCTGTCCTGTGACTTTGCCTGATGGGAGCACTATTGTGGCTGTTCTAAGAGGCAAAGTATTTTTGACTGCTTTATTGGTGTTGACGGATGTTCTTTACGTTCCGACATTGACTTGCAACTTGATCTCTGTCTCACAATTGATTGGTGCCAGAAATTGTGATATGTTATTTACTCCTGATTTGTATTTTGTTCAGGACCGAAGTACGAGGATGGTGATTGGAGCAGGTGAACTAAGGGGTGGACTTTACTTCTTGGGGGAGGTTCTAGCTTCTTTGGCTTCGGTGATCCTGGCATGCAGAGAGAGTTATACCGATGTTTGGCATAGTCGACTGGGGCATCCTTCAGAGAAAGTAATGCAGACTTTACCTTTTCTCTCTGGTAGTAATGTGTTTTCTCATAAGGCTTGTGATATTTGTCATCAAGCTAAACAGACTCGTGATGCTTTTCCTGATAGTAGCAGTCGTGCTTTGAGATGCTTTGAACTTATCCACTGTGATCTGTGGAGACCATATAGTGTTCCGTCATCTAATGGGACACGATATTTTTTGACTTTGGTGGATGATTTTTCTAGAGCTGTTTGGGTTATTTTGTTGAAGGATAAGTGTGCTGTCTATTCTATGTTTCTTAAATTCATTGCTATGGTGAAGCGTCAGTTTGGGGCCGATGTACGTCGTGTGCGGAGTGACAATGGCACTGAATTTAATTGTTTATGAGATTATTTTTCATCTCAAGGTATATTGTTCCAAACATCCTGTGTTGGGACACCTCAACAGAATGGAAGGGTGGAAAGAAAACATCGACATATTTTAAATGTCGCCAGGGCATTGATATTTCAGGGTTCTCTTTCTGTGGATTTTTTGGGGAATGTGTTCTGGGTGCATGTTATCTGATAAATAGAACACCTTCTAGTATCTTGCATTTTAAGTCTCCTTATGAAGTTTTATATGGTTCGGCTCTATGCGTATGATTTGAAATCCCGACATGATAAATTTGCTAGCAGGAGTAGAAAATGCATCTTTGTTGGGTATCCACTTGATAAAAAGGGATGGAAACTGTATGATTTGGAGACTGGTAAATTTTTTGTGTCCCGTGATGTAACTTTTTATGAAAAAGAATTTCCTGGGGGTGGCTCTGCTAGCGAGATGTCTTCTGCGACACGCCATACATCTGTTGAGGTGCCGGGAGACGATATAGAGACTTTTGGGATAGTGCCGGCTACGGTGGCTGAGGCCGGCGTGGTTGCTGGTGGCACGGCACCGAGTAGCGAGGATGCACAGGTAGCTGCAGAAGTATTGACAGGAGAATCCGTTGGGGGTAATGCGGATGCTACTGATGATACAGGGGATACAGTGTTGCCAGAGGTGCCTGACGAGGTAGTATTGGGAAGAGGAATGAGAAAGAAATCACAGCCAGTGCGATTACAGGATTTTGTGACGAATGCTGTTCGAAGTAAAAGTCCCCCCTTCACCACAGTTCATCTGTTCCCGTCACTTCCTCAGGTACTTCGTATCCTCTAACACAATTTCTAAGTTATGACATATTTACTGCTGGACACAGAAATTTTCTTGCAGCCACCACTGCAGGTGTTGAGCCTACTTCATATCGCCAGGCCTCGCAAGATTCCGGCTGGCGCGCGGCTATGCAAACTGAAATACAGGCACTGGAAGATAATGGGACATGGAGTCTTGTCGATTTGTCTCCTAGGAAGAAAGTATTGGGAAGTCGATGGGTGTATAAAATCAAGTACAAATCCGACGGAAGTATTGAGCGCTTAAAAGCACGGCTGGTTGTGTTCAGTAATCATCAGGTTGAGGGGATCGACTATTCAGAGACATTTGCCCCGGTAGCTAAGATGCCTACAGTTCGGACGTTCTTGGCTATTGCAGCCGTGAGAGGCTGGACTTTGCACCAGATGGATGTGCACAATGCTTTTCTTCATGGAGATCTGACAGAAGAAGTATATATGAAGTTACCGCCAGGTTTTTCGCATAGTGAACCCAATAAAGTGTGTCGCCTGCGTAAATCTCTATATGGATTGAAACAGGCACCACGTTGTTGGTTTGCTAAGCTTGCTGCTTCTCTAATATCCTATGGATTTGTTCAATCTCATTCCGATTATTCTCTTTTCTCTCTTTTTAAAGAGAAGGTAGAGTTGCATGTTCTGATCTATGTGGATGATATGATTGTGTCTGGTAATGACTCAGGTGCTTTAGATGCTTTCAAAAAGTACCTTAGTTCTTGCTTTCATATGAAGGACCTTGGTGTGTTGAAGTACTTTCTTGGTATAGAGGTGGCTCGGAGTGCAGAAGGAATTTCCTTGTGTCAAAGGAAGTATGCTTTGGACATCATTTCAGAATGCGGCTTGATGGGGTCTCGACCTGCTGGTTTTCCCATGGAGCCCAATCACAAGCTGACAGAATCGACTAGTCCAAAGATGGAGGATGCAGAGCCTTATCGGAGGCTGGTTGGGAGGTTGATTTATCTATCATTTACTCGCCCTGACTTAGCCTATGTTGTGCATATCTTGTCTCAATTCTTACAGGAGCCTCGACAAGATCATTGGTATGCTGCTTTGAGAGTTATCAGATATCTCAAACATGCACCGGGACAGGGTATTATTTTGAAAGCTGATTGTGATCTCCGTCTTTCTGGTTGGTGTGATTCCGACTGGGCAAGTTGTCCCTTGACTCGCCGCTCTGTTACGGGCTGGTTGGTGTTTCTGGGAGGGTCTCCTATTTCTTGGAAGACCAAGAAGCAACCAACTGTTTCCCGATCTTCCGCTGAAGCTGAATACCGATCTATTGCTGCGCTTGTTTGTGAGTTGAAATGGTTAAAGGAGTTATTGGTGTGTTTGGGCGTTCGCCAGGAGTCTGCTATGTCGGTGTATTGTGACAGTCAGTCAGCCCTGCACCTGGCTCAGAACCCGGTATTTCATGAGCACAGTAAGCATATTGAGGTGGATTTGCATTTTGTTCTCGATGCAATTAGAGATGGCACCGTAATAGCCTCGCATGTTCCTACTTCTACTCAACTGGCTGACATCTTCACTAAGCCCCTTGGAAAGCATGTGTTTGATTCTTTCCTTCCCAAGTTGGGCATTTGTGACTTGCATGCTCCAACTTGAGGGGGGGGTGTTAGATTGTTAGATTATATTTGTAATGTAAATATGACCCATAACCCATAAGCCCAAATGTAGACACTATATATATTGTAACAAACCCTAGCAATGAGAACAAGGCATTATTATTTCCTACAAACTACAATATTTCAATACATAACAAGTAGGTTAGCTAGAATTAGGATTATTGCTGTCATCATATTTAGGTTTTGTGAAGTTTATTCTCAAAAAAGAAATAAAGGTTTGTGAAATTAAATATGCTCTAAAGAAATAGTAGCAGAAAAGATGTAGGATATGATGATACTCCTATTTATTGGTATTGTTTGGGAGACAACTTATTCATAACAACTAATCTATTCAACCAAATTCGAAAGACGAGAAAATGCTCGTTGTGCCAAATTCGATTACCTTTTTGTAAAGACGAGAAATGTATAGAGCAATGTAGAATGATATTAGAGATATTGTTTTGCAACACAATTCTGTTTTGTAACACAATTAACTGAGGTTGAACAAACATTTATGAGAAAATAAAGCACATGCAATTTAGTGGATGAGGTGTTATTTCTCTCCAAGAACAAGTAAACGACTTTTCAATTCTCAAAATACGACAACTAATATTCTCCACAAACCTTAACTTGATCTCCTTATATAGAAGTCCAAGCATAATCCTACTGGTAGAGCGAATAAACCTATCCAAACTGGCTAGGACAGCGAAATAAACCAAATCCTTGATGAAGTAGGAAAGTAAATGCAAGTCATAAAATAGAAAATAAACAATATAAACTCCCTAATTCTACTTCCCATAACGGGTAACCCACTGGCTGACTATGCACTTGGTATTGACCTACCGAAACAATGTCTTGTGCTGGTTGGCACTCCATTAACTCAATAACCTGACGGTCAACCTGCACAAATCCTATTGTAGCCGATTTTGTGTCCTGGGCTAGATGTAGTAACTAGCAGGAAATCAAGCTCATGAGTCCCATTACAAAACTCTTCAAGCGAGTAATTGGATGAACATTAAGGAAAGTAACAAGTATTTTCGACAATCATTTTGGTTTTCTGCCATTAATATCGACCAGGAAGCTATTTACTTACTAAAAATTAATGGAAAAGTTTTGAGAGTATAATATCACTGTACATATGGTTTTAATCAGTGTTATTAAAGGCATCCACATCATCTCTTTACGCGTCAGCCTAGTCATTTCATATGCTTTGTGTCTTCGCTGCCTTACATGATCATCTCGAACCGCCTCTTCTTAGATGTGACCCAAGCCATGTCAACTTTTTGAATTTGAAAACTGGATTGGACCAATAACTTATTGTTAATAATTTAAAATATATAAATTAAAGGAGTGAAAAGGAACATTAGAATTCCTCTTTGCACTCCCGATTCCCACAACTTTTGTTTTTGTCCTAAATTATTAAATTTTATCTCTTCCCGACTTTGACTCTATTGCCATGCACAAGTAGATTAGAGTCTCTCTCTCGGTCTTCCTTTCTATTTATATCTTTCTAACTCTCTTTTTGTGTTTTCTTCTCTCCTTATACATGTCAAGTTAGTGCTACTTAGCGGTTGTTTCTTAATTAAACCCTTGATGCTGTTGATGTTGCACCCTTAAACTTGTGTATACTGAATGCACAACAAGATTCACATGCATACTTATAATTTTTTTTAATTATACATTTATCATACCAATTTGGAGCAAACTACAACATGACACTCATAACCACAGGCTTTTCTCAACTTTCATTCTACACACCCCTAATTTTAGTCGAGACCCTCGCCTCTCCACCTTGAGGCCCTCTCCTGGTTCTTCTAGTCCTCACCACCACACTTCGCCTTGAAATTTCTTGGTTTCAATTGACTTGAAAATACTTTGATAATGTTCCTAGAGAGATTATATAGTGTATATTGGAGAACTAGTAGTTGTGTTGAGAATAAAGATATGGATAATGGAGTCACCATTAATATGATGATGAACTAAGTCCTCACACTTGAAGGATTAGTACTAGTTCCTTGTTTCTTTGATTAGTAACAAGGTGACCTTGGTATTGTCTGGATTAGAGAATGATTGATTAATAACATTGAAATGTAGATATGGAAGTTTTGAAAGTAATCAGTTAAAAGTAAGTAGTAAAAATAAGTAAAAATGAACTAGTCCATATGGAAGGCATAAGATTTCTAAGAGAGGAAGTTTTCTCTATTTAGGTTCGGTCATTCATCATGATGTATGAATTCCTACTGTATAGACTGATAATCATAATAAAAATTCAACAAATTTGAGTAGTTTCATGCCTTTATAACTGGAGTACAGATTGATTAAACATCTGAGGCTTATTGACCTTGCAAATTACTTAGAATATCACGTGCTGGTACACAATTATAACCTTTTGCTTAGTGGCCAAGCTTGCAAATTGTGTTACAATGCACAAATTTGTACATATAACTTGGGAGTCGATTATATGCACATAGCGGTGAAGCTTTTTTGTCTTTCCTTTTGTACTCTTAATTTTTCCTTTTGTGGCTTGGATCCTGCATGCAATTCACCATTCGAACAAGTGTTACCTCCATCTTTCATTTTATTCACTTCGTCAAATACCCAAAGTTATGATACCACATTGTTGGGAACATAGACCGAACACAATGGAAAAACTTTTTGTCCCTGATTGACATGTACTCTATGAGAAGTGAAGAACGAGTGGACCTATGTACTCTATGAGAAGTGAAGAACGAGTGGACCTGAAACGCACAAACACACGAATCATAATCCAATGCGCAAACACAATTTTTTTTTATGTGGAAATCCAAATCGAAAGAAAACCATGAAACGATACGGAGTCCAACCCTAAAAAGCCACCATTAATGGAAATGGAAGAATACAACCTTTCTATCAGATCCCATGTCTGGTTCGAACACGAATTACTACAACTACTCAAGTAGAGAATAAGAAGTACAAGAACTAATACATGTTACCGGAAACGAGATCACATAGAGCTTTCGCTTTGTCAAACTCGACTGCATGAACCTCCACGAACGATTTATTCGAAGTCTCCTTCGATCTCTCTCCCAAACCTTCAATCTCACTCTTCTCTTGAAAGTTGAACTACTTTCTCTTGGCAGATTTTATGTTATATATCACTCACATTTGGTTAGGAAACCTAATATAGACTTCTTAGAAAACTCTAATATAGGCTTCTCCTAGTAATCCCTAAGTCTGGAGCAATCCGGACCATGCAAAGATAATCATAAAATCTTACCCGTACAAGACTTCCACCTATACCAAAATTCCGGATTTCTCCTAGTGATCCCTAATTTACTGAATAAGTTTAATGTTTATATCTCACGCGTACTGAGAAGGAAGAAAAAGGCTAATGTCTTTATAGTAAGGGGATCAGTATCTTTATTAAAGATCAACCTCTGGAAATTTGATGAAGCCTCTATTGATAACGAAATAGAAATCCCCCCATGTATATGCGAATTAATGATTTTCTATATTTCATTCTATCTTTGAAAGTTGCTCCTTCATGTCTGTTCTTTATTTTTCTTTTTCCTATGGAAAGGTCCAATGACTCTCCATGGTGATTGTATCTCTCTAATTTCTCGTATTACTAAAAGCATTTTAAGCGCCTGGTTTGGATCTCAGATTAAGTTTCGGTCTAAAAACATTTTAGAGAACAATTATTCCTTGTAATTGATAAATACAACGAGAGAAAGACTCACGAGAGGGAGGATTCTATAAATTGGAGTTTAGATGAAAATGGTTGATGAGAAAGTTCATCACTTGGGAATACTCTAGTTTTTAAACTATTGTCCTTATAGTGGGGTGTGAATTCTTGTGCAAGGCAACTTTTGCATTTGGGTTACTAAAAGCTTTAAACATATTTTATTAAGTGGGTTCAGGTTTGGGCTCGATTTCCTAAAAACATTAAAAGTCAATGTTACTACCTTGCTTGGTTTACGTTTGAGAGGTAGCCTTTATGTGAGGCAGTCATGCAGCTTGACAGTTGCCAAATGCACTAGTATGCATATGCAGTTGCACAGATGTGGGCCATTGATGCTCAAGGCTAGGCCAAAAGATGATTTAGCCAGACAGGAAAGAGGGAATGAGTAGGGAACACAAATATCTTGTAAGTGCATTTGATATTCAATTGTACCATATAAGTTATATACTTCTAATGTTACCTATTGTACAATAAAAGCTTAGACCGCGAGAAGCATACAACTATGAAATCATGGAAAGTTGGAAAGAGAGACTCTGCAGGCTGACTGATGTTGATAGTGTAAATGAATTTTCATACCTTGGTCAAACCTTTTGGCGAAATGTTTTCATACCTTGGTCAAGCCTTTATTGATAATGAACACACAATTTCAAAATTGCATAGTTGATCCGGCCTGGAATATTCTTAACTAGTGAAATTTTCATGTATTTAGAATTGAATACTGTCTTCTAAGAAAATATTTCGAACATGTGTAGGCTGTTCATATTTTATTTTCGACCAACACTATCCATGCAACACCAAATAACCTTTTGTTGACTCTGCAGGATCCCTCCCAATATGTACGACTTCCTTCAACACCTGGCGAGAACTCTCTTTCAGTATGGTGAGTGTGTTCTTGATCATGTACAATTTCTCCTATACTGTCATCAGTCTGAAAGTATGGGATCTGTATCAATAGGTGGAAAAGAAGGGTCAACCTCTCAGTACATTCACAAACTCCCAGAGTTGGTTTGATTTACACATCTCCGCCAGGGGAAGGTTTCATTTCCTTAATTTTCCTGAAAGTGTTGTTGATAAGGCCTCACGACCACATTATGTACATCAATTTGGATTGGGCATGGCGATTGATCAAAATTATGGATCAGCAAAAAAGTTCTCCTTATAATGATGTTAAACAACGCTCCCGATTATTGATCGATGCATATGGAGGTAATGATACATCGCATGAAAAGATACCAAAGGCTCAACGGTTTGATGCATACCAAGGTATGACTAATTTACAGTGTAATGAAGAAGGCGTATGCTTGGAAACATACGAGTCCTACGTTAGCCATCCAAGGAAAAGTGCTAAGATTACGACCACCTGGACCAAATGTTGGTTCGAACAGACAGAATGCTGCACTTCCAGAAAAAGAATTCAGGACTGGTCCGCTTAGCCAAACTTTTCTGCTTCGACCTGACATTTCTGCTAATGCTATTGAAGGTGCAACTCCTAACCTACATGTATGGCCAACATCTTTCCTGTAGTTTTTAAACAGGATCTCCCGTCAATAGTAGTATTTCTTGATCATTATTTCCTCAATACTTTAACTTCTACTTACGAATTGAATTAAGATCTACGAATAATCACAGAAGACTGGATAACAGTATAATATATATGGTTTGTTTTGTAACAAGATCTATATCCTTCTTTAACACTTCCAAACCATGTTAGTTTAGGCCTAACTCTAGTCCTAACGGCTCCATTAACTAGTATATTATGTTTCATCCTTATGGGGGCATTTATGGGTCTTTATCCCAAATGTACCATTAGATTGTATACTTCTAAATGTTAAATTTAGAATACTAGAATCTTAGACCGAAACGTACAACTTTGAAATCATGAAAACAGAAATTCTGCATGCTGACTGATGTTTATATTGTAAATGAATTTTCATACCTTGGTCTAAACCTTTTAGCGAAAAATGAACCCAAATGTTTACAACTGTCTATGTACATGGATATTCCTAAAGTAGACTTACTGGTTTAGTTGGTTTAGTTTTCTTCATGCCTCTATTTATGTGTATGTGTTTCTTTGCTATAATATCTGTTCTCTCTTTTAATACTCATGCCATGGACGCAAAATTTCGAAATTACAAAGTTGATCCGTCCCGGAATGTTCAACATGTCAAATTTTTCGTGTATTTAGGATAGAATATTGTCTTCTGAGAAAATACTTCGAACTCCTAATTTTCGTGGCTTATTGACCTTGCAAATTACTTGGAATATCACATGTGGTGATACACAATTATAACCTTTTGCTTAGTGGCCAAGCTTGCAAATTGTGTTACAACGGACAAATTTGTACATATAAACTTGGGAGTCGATTATATGCACATAGCGGTGAAGCTTTTTTGTCTTTCCTTTCATACTCCTAATTTTTCCTTTTGTAGCTTGGATCCTTCATGCAGTTCACCATTCGAACAAGTGTCACCTCCATCTTTCATTTTATTCACTTCGTCAAATACCCAACGTTATGATACCACTTTGTTGGGAACAGAGACCGAACACAGCGGAAAAACTTTTTGTCCCTGATTGACATGTACTCCATGAGAAGTGAAGAACGAGTGGACCTGAAATGCACAAACACACGAATCATAATCCAATGCGCAAACACAATTTTTTATGTGGAAATCCAAATCGAAGAAAACCATGAAACGATATGGAGTCCAACCCTGAAATGTGTCCATTAATGGAAATGGAAGAATACAACCTTTCTAACGGACTTCCCATGTCTGATTTGAACACGAATCACCACAACTACTCAAGTAGGGAATAAGAAGTGCAAGAACTGATACAAGTTACCGGAAACAAGATGACGTAGACCTTTCGCTTTGTCAAACTCGACAGCATGAACCTCCACGAATGATTTATTTGAAGTCTCCTTCGATCTCTCTCCCAATCCTTCAATCTCACTCTTCTCTTGAAAGTTGAACTACCTTCTCTTGGCAGATTTTATGTTATATATTACTCACATTCTGTTAGGAAACTGAATATAGACTTCTTAGAAACTCTAATATAGGCTTCTCCTAGTTAATCATAAAATCTTATCCGTACAAGACTTCCACCTATACTGGAATTCTGGATTTCTCCTAGTGATCCCTAGGATACTGAATAAGTTTAATTTTTATATCTCACACATACAAAGAAGGAAGAAAAAGGCTGATGCCAATTCAAAATTGTTTCAAATAGTAAGGGGCTTAGTTTCTTTATTAAAGATCAACCTCTGGAAGTTTGTTTAGTCTTCTATTGATAATGAAATGGAAATCCTCTCAAGTATATGCGAATTAATGATTTTCTATATTTCATTCCATCTTTGAAAGCTGCTCCTTGGTGACTGTTCTTTATTTTTCTTTTTCCTATGGTAAGGTCCAATGACTCTCCATGGTGATTGTATCTCTCTAATTTCTCGTATTACTCAAAGAATTTTAAGCGCCTCGTTTGGATCTTGTAGAGAATAATTGTTGTATATTTTATTGATTGGCTACTCCACTACTTATAGGGAGTCTACCTCCTCTTCATACTACATTTTCCAATGTGGGACTAAGTCCCTTATTAGTTCTCAACACTCCCCCTCAAGATGGGCGATAGATATTAATCATTTCCATCTTGTTACATAGCTTCGACAGACTTAATAAACTAAGGCCCTTAGTCAGACAGTCTGCCACTTGTTCTTCTGAGCGAACATGATCAATCTTCAGTATCCCTTGTTCCAGCTTCTCTTTGATGAAGAATCGATCGATCTTGATGTGCTTCGTTCTGTCATGCTGAACTGGATTGTTAGCTATACTTATTTGCAGCTTGACTATCGCTCAGAAGACGTAACGGTGCTCCCTTGTCCAGCTTCAACTCTGTCAGCAACGCTTTTACCCACAGCAACTCCGACACTCCTAAAGCTATTGCTCTGTATTCTGCTTCAGTTGTAGACCGTGCTATCACTGACTGTTTCTTGCTTCTCCATGAGACCAAGTTTCCTCCTACAAAGACACAATATCCCGTGGTATACCTTCTATCGTCTATGCAGCTCGCCCAGTCTGCATCGCAGTATCCCTCAACTTCTATACATCCATTCTTCTTGAACCATAGCCCTTTCTCCGACGTCCCTTTCAGATATCTCAAGATCTGAAACACTGCATCCATATGACCCGT
Organism: Iris pallida; assembly: GCA_029216955.1. Lineage (NCBI taxonomy): Eukaryota > Viridiplantae > Streptophyta > Magnoliopsida > Asparagales > Iridaceae > Iris > Iris pallida. The sequence goes on along the minus strand of JANAVB010044817.1, from coordinate 4,706,285 downwards.
TCTTGGATCATGCATGTAGCGACTTACTACACTCACCGCAAATGAGATATCAGGACGAGTGTGCCCCAGATAAATCAATCTCCCTACAAGTCGTTGATATCTTTCACGATCAACTGGCTCTCCTGCTTCTGCTCTCAACTTGCACTTCTGGTCAATTGGAGTGACTGCTGCTTTGCATCCCAGCATCCCTGTCTCTTTCAGCAGATCTAGTGCGTATTTTCTATGTGAGAGAACAATTCCTTGTTCGCCTTCACACACCTCGATACCTAGAAAGTACCTCATCGCTCCTAAATCCTTCACCTCAAACTCCTTCGCGAGTTTTGACTTCAGCTTAGCGATCTCGACTTCATCATTACCTGTGATTACTATATCATCCACGTATACAGCAAGTATAGTGATGTGGCCTCTTGCATGCTGAAGAAAGACCGTATGATCTGCATTTGCTTGATGGTATCCCATGCCTGTAACAGCCTTTCTGAATCTGTCAAACCAGGCTCGAGGAGATTGCTTGAGTCCATATAGCGACTTCTTTAGTTTGCACACTTTTCCATGCAACGTCCCTCCGTCTGATTCTGTAGCGTAGCACCCTGGCGGGAGTTCCATGTACACTTCTTCTTGTAGGTCCCCATGGAGAAAGGCATTCTTCACATCTAACTGGTATAGCTTCCACCCATAGTTTGCTACAATGGAGACCAGAGTTCTTACGGTGTTCATTTTCGCTACTGGAGCAAACGTCTCATCATAGTCGTTGCCATATGATTGTGTGTATCCTTTTGCAACCAATCTTGCCTTGTATCGTTCCACTTTTTTTTCTGACGTCTCCTTTACTGTGTACACCCATTTGCATCCCACAGTTTTCTTTCCTTCGGGTAATGGAACCAGCTCCCACGTCTTATTTTTCTCCAGTGCCCCAATTTATTCCATCATTGCAGCTTTCCACCTTGGTTCTTTCTTTGCTTTCTGCCAACATTTGGGCAACGAAGTAGAGTCTAATGATGCAATGAAGGCTCGATAATTCGATGAAATGTTAGAATAAGACAAGTAGTTGGCAATATCATGTTCATAATCATCAAAACGACTAGGAGCCTTACCCGCATTGATGCGAGAAGATCTCCTTAAGGGAGCAATAGGTGGTGGAGAGATCATACCATCAGAGTCAGAGAGATCCGCATCAGAATCAGATTGATTCAGTGCGGGGGCAACATCTTCAAGAGTTGGAGCAGGAGTAGACGAGGGACTTAGTACAGTAGGCACAGGGCACGATACAGGCACAGTACTGGACTTCTGCTGTCTCCTTCTGTAGACTTGGAGCTCCTTTTCTATTGTCTGCTGCTCCTCCTGTTTAACATATGTATCTTCTTCATCTTCTTTATCGGAGTCACTGTTTTCTCTCCCTTTCGTCCAGCTTTCCACGACCGGGCATGGGACCAATCCGACCACCACAGATGGGCTTATTTTCTCTCCCTCATATCTAACACCCTCTGTGTTAGGTGTGTCACAAACGCTGAACCGTCATCCGAACTATAATATGGTTCCAGTTCTCTGAATGTAACGTCCATGCTTACAAACATCTTCTGCTCAACTGGGCTCTAACATGCGTATCCCTTCTGAGTTGCCGTGTACCCGACAAAGACACATTTAACCGCTCTAGGATCCAGTTTGCCAACTCCTGGCATATTATCTTGGACAAAACATACACACCCAAATACTTTCGGTGGAACAGTGTACGTGGTTGCACCAGTAAGCATCTCCAACGGTGTCTTCCAGTCCAATACTTGAGATGGCATTCTGTTGATGAGATAAGAGGCCGTTAACACCGCCTGCCCCATAAGTGTTTCGGGACATTCATAGCCAACATCATCGTCCGTGCGACCTTCAGCAGGTGTCTGTTCTTCCGTTCGGCCACACCATTTTGTGCCGGTGTATAGGCACATGAAGTTTGGTGTAGTATTCCATGAGTGGATAAATACTCAGCAACCTTCTTATTTGTATACTCCGTCCCATTGTCAGACCGTAAGTACTTAATTTTAGTGCCATATTGTATTTCTACCCGGCGATAAAAGTCTCGAAACGCCTCAAAGACGTCACTTTTATTCTTCATAAGGTAGACCCATGTCACGCGAGTATAACAATCAATAAAAGTGACGAACCATCGAAAACCGTTAATACCGGTTGTAGGACAAGGGCCCCATACGTCCGAATGTATCATATCAAATGCAGCTGAACTTCTACTTCCTGAACTCACATACGTGCTTCTGGTATGTTTACCCAACTCACATGCATTACAAAATAACTTCTCTTTATTAGCCCTTTGGTATAAGGACGGATACATTCGACTAATAATTTTAAAAGAAGAATGACCGACACGCTGGTGGTGGAGTAGCAATTCATCTTCTACACTGCGTCGTGAATCTTCCGGTGGTGTGTATGCTATCAGAGATGCCAATGCTTTGTCCAGTTCAGTCCTGTCCAAGTACCACAGCCCCTTATGCCATGTACCAGTCCCTAGTCGTCGTCCTGTCCCCTTCTCCTGAAAAGTTACCGTAGGAATGTCAAAGGAAACAGTACAGTTAAGATCAAGAATAATGTCACTAATAGAAAGAAGATTGACAGGAAAAGACGGAGCATGTAAGACATTGGTGAGAGTGAGAGAAGGGGTGCATGCGACACTGCCTTTACCCATGACAGGGCTGGAGTTACCATCAGCAGTCTGAATGCTCTCCGGCGTCGGTAGGTGAGTATAGTCCTGGAACTCACCGCGGGATCCCGTGACATGGCGAGATGCCCCAGAGTCCATAATCCAACCTGGTTGGTGGACATCAGCTACAAGAGCACGCGCAGGAATACCTGTGCAGGTTTGGGCAAAGCAAGTGATGTGATCCCCCGAGGTAGATAACGCCCCATGACTGCCGTTCGAACCAAGCTTCGTGCTGCATAACCTTGCGAGGAACTCCTTCTCAAGAGGGGTTAACTCAGCCAGGTGATTTTCTCCCCCTTCCTCCGCCAGATTAGCTTTGTGTCCTCCAGAATAATTTTCCCTTCTACCAGCATAACCGCCTCTACCACCTCGACGTCCTTCGCGGCCCCGTCCACGATCACTCGACTGACTTTGCAGGAGTTTTGGACAAAATCTGATGTAATGCCCTGAGTCACCACAGTTGTGGCAAACACGGGTCACAGAGGGAGGCTGATTGAAAGCGGCAAGGACAGACTTGTCAACAGCGGCTTGCTCCCCCTGGAAATAGCCCTTGTTGGACATCAACTTCAATCGAGCCTCTTCTTGTGCCATGGCAGCTATGGCTTCTTTTAAGGTGGGAAGCATGGGCTATGCTAGGAGTACATTCCTTCTACGCTCAAACACAGGGTTAAGACCCTTCAAGAACTTCATCATCCGTTGTCGCAAAATATAATCCAAGAACTTTTGGAAATGTTTCGCAAATGCTGGTTCGACTTGTGCATCTTCCATCCCAAGAGGATCATAGTGATCCAGATCAGACCAGTACTTCTTCAACAGTGCTGCATACTCAGAGATGGTACGGTCGTCCTGGGCTACCCTATCAAGTTCATCCTGCAGTTGGAAGACCCGCATAGGATTGCCTGAGTACATATTCTTCAAAGTCTGTCATATATCAGCAGCAGCCTCCATCGCCTCTACATTGCCCGACACCTGGTCGGTCAAGGAGGCTGTCAACCATCCAGCCACAACATTGCTGACAATTTCCAAATAGCAAACTCCTTTGAGGAGGGATCATCTGGCGCCTTGGTTTGGCCATTGACGTAGCCAACTGTGAAACCCGTAATTTTTAGTTAATTATTTGAATTAGTTAATTAATTAATTCTGGAAATTTTGTCAAAAATCGTATTTTTCTAATAAATAAAATATTGTGTTTAAAATTTATTCTAGTTAGGTTAAATAATATTTAATATTTAATTAAACCTGTTAATTATGAAAAAAACATATTTTTAGAAAATAAAGTATTATTTTTCTGGATTTTGATTTTTTTGGCCCTGACCCGTCTAGACCCGAGACCCGAACCCATTTCCGAGTCCGAACTCATTTTAGATCTTTTCTATTAAATATAAAAGTTATACTATGATTTAAGAAGAAAAACAAAAAAATTTTTTTTATTAAAAATATATACTAAGTTTCTTACTGTTATAACTCATTTAATCTCATCTCTTTAACTCTCTCTCTCTCTCTCACGTTCTTCTGCAGAAACCCTTCCCATCCCGAACGTCGCCGTCGCCGACCGTCGACCTCCCCCGAACTGCCGCGCCCCTCCAGCTCCAGTAACTCCTTTCACCTCTCCCTATATAAATCCCCCTCTTCACCCAACTCTCTTCACACTCCAATTTTCCTCCACACCCAAACCCTTCTTTTTTCCCCACCCGAGCCCTAGCCGGAGCTCCGACCAAGCCCTCGGCGACCCCCGCGGCCCCGTGCGCGCCGGACCCCGACCATCTCGCGGCTTTTCCGAGGCAGTCTCCGGCGACCGATCCCGGTCTCCCGCGTTTCCAGCGCGGCTCCGCCCTCGTGTTCGCAGGCCGACGCCCCAGCGCCGCCGTTCCCGGCCGGCCGACGTTTGTGGCTGTGACCAGCGGCCCTTCGCCGTTGTTCTCCCGTGCTTCCTCCACTGCTGTTCTCTGCACCCCTTTCGGCTCGCTCCCCGGCGCCGATCCTGACCTGTGCGCTGTTCGCCGTAGCAACCCGAGTTCAATCTGAACGCTGTCCAGCGTTTCCCCGCGCTCGACTTGCTGTTCTGAGTCTGAGGCTACACTTCAGATTCCGTCAAGTTTTGAGTAATCTCTGATAATCATAGTAGTTCGTTCCCTGTCTTGGTCTGTGATGATATTTGGTCCAAGAATTTTCTGGGAATTCGGTATGCGAGATTTTCAGATTTTTCCGAAAACTTTTCGGAAATATTCTGTGAGTTTTGGAATAATTCTTTGGTTTGAGTATTCTGTTGGTATTTCCGAAATTCATTTCGGGTTCTCTGAGTTCATTTCGGTTTTCCGAATTTCGGAAGAAGTACTGTGGATATTTTCGGGTTCGATATTATTTTAGAGTTCTGGTTAATATTATTATTTTTGGTTGGAAATTGGTGTTCCCTGGTTTGGGACAGTTATCGATGTTTGGGTTGACATTTTTCCCAGTTTTGGGTTATCCCGAAAATAGAGGGAATGCTGCCGAAATTTTCTATAAAATTTAATTATATAGTTTTAAAATGATTTTCGAAATAAAAATAATATATTTGGATTTATTGGGCGACGACCGTATTGGTCAATGGGCCCTGGCTAAGTGCAAACGAAACCGGTTTCGCCCGGACGTTGAGGCATTAGCTATTTTGAAGATTGGACCAATATTCTGAGACTCATAAAATAAATTCAATTGAATTTAAATTATTATTTTATTTTATTAAATTGTAGGATAATTTTCAGGACTAACCAAATTTTTATTCTTATTTAAATTCATGTAATTGGTCTGTAAGGGCATAAGCCTATTTATTTATTCTGGTTGTGAGATTGTAATAGCTTAGGTTTTATTTTATTTTTCTTTTATTTTTCTGGATGATTTTGGTCATGGGAACGTAGTATAAAATGATAAATTATTTATTGTATTTTAAAAAGAATATAATAATAAATATTTTGTCACTTAGCAATTAAGTTGTAAATTTAAAATAGAAATTCATGTATTTCTCATTAAAAAGGAAAATCTTAGTTTTATATTTATATAATTATAAAATACCAAGTTTTTCCAAATAAACCGATAAATACAATTTTTTCGAAATTAAATGTAAATTGATGTTTCTTAATTACAACGCATTAATAAATAGCGTTTTGGTTGTGTTAGCTAAATAAAGACTAAAATTGACTAGGACACAACTAGAGATTGCAACTAGTATAGCATCATTGGCAACTTTAGTTTTCTGAGACAAGTTTTCGAATGTAGGATTTCAAGGAAGAACCTGAATTCCCATCCCGACGTATCGACCTGTCCAGTCAAATCATTTGAGGCAAGTACATTTTTGTGGTAGATTACAATTAGTTAATAATTGTTTTAATGCAAGTTTAAACCACGATACAACACGGAACTCTCTTTGAGAGCATTGACTGTAACTATTAGGGACTGGGGGAGTAGTGTAGTGGATATGACCACATCCAATAGTACAACTGATTGTATTAGCTTACCCCTCAAACACACGGGGATAAGCCATACCATATCATTAGGATATTACTGTAACAAACCCAATCCGGTCATATTCATCGTCTATTCATATTACACTGTTTTAACTGTTGGAAAATCATTTATTTCAAATTGTTTAAAAGTGCATAATTCCATTATTAATTTCAATTGTTAAAATATCATGAATTTGTACTTTGCTCCCTCCTGACTGGAGACTATATTTTTAGGTCCTGTTGAGGATGCAGAGCTACTGATTAGTAGCTACTATGACCCTGAGCTATACCCTGCTGTGCTTCCTGAGGATGGCGTACCTGATGATGATGTTGCTTCTTTTTAGATGCTATTTTTCAGTTTGATAGTTTGTTTAAAAACAATGTTATTTCAGTTGGTGGTTTATGTTTGTACTTTGTACAGGACAAGTTTTAAGTTTTAATTTATCGAATAATAAAAGTTGTGGCAAATTAGATTGAGTTGTTGATTACCTGCATATGGAAGTTACAGCTTACTGCTGCCCGCCTCAACAGCGGTGCAGGCTGGGCATGATCCGATTCGACCCAAGTAATTGGGACCGGGTCGTGACACGAACCAAGCCTCGTCCCTTCAGCGTTCGCATTGCCTGCCGTGACCATTTCAAGTAGTTGGACATTCCTTCCAACTTCGTCTCCAGCTTCTCCATTTTGTAGGGTGACGGATCCACATCAGTATGGATCACACGTGGGGTTGTCTCGGTTAATCTCTTTGATAAAATATCATCAACCAAGGCCTTCATCTCTTCTGCTGTCAGTTTACCACTGATCGAATCCATGGCGTCTTCAACTGTGATTCGTCGTCGTCGTCTTTATGTAAAGTCTTCAACAGAGACCTTATGAATGCGCTGTTAACGTGGCCAACACCGGCGCGCGCATGTAGATCCTAATTTTGCAGATCGAGAACGGAAAAACAAATAAAGCATTTTGTAATTCCGGAGGGCGTACTCGAGAAACAGATGGTGCAAATAAAGCATTGACGTTCATCCGTCTTCGAATAACCGTCCACATAATCTCTCTCAAATTAGGGTTTTTTTTCATTTTGAAAAAAAGGGGGGGGGGGGTCGGCAGCAGTTGGGGTCAGAAGAGGGGGGCGTCGGGGGGGTGGCAGCAGCAGGGGGGTTCGTCGGCGGGGGTTGGGGGGGGGCGTCGGGGGGGGGGGGGGGGGGGGGCAGGGGGGGCGTCGGGGCAGCAGGGGGGTCGTTGGCGGCAGCAGGGGGCGCGGGGGGGGGGGGGGGGGCAGGGGGAACCGCCGAGGGCAGCAGGGGGGGTTCGGCAGCCGGGGGGTGGGGGGGGGGGGTGTCGTGGGGCAGGGGGTGGGTTTGCCGGGTTGGGGAAGGGTGGGAATTTTTTTTTTTTTTTGTGGTTATGGCTCTGATACCATGAGAGAATAATGGTGTATATTTTATTGATTGGCTACTCCACTACTTATAGGGAGTCTAGCTTCTCTTCATACTACATTTTCCAATGTGGGACTAAGTCCCTTATTAGTTCTCAACAGATCTCAGATTAAGTTTCGGTCTAAACAGATTTTAGAGAACATTTATTGCTTGTATTTGATAAATACACACAGAGAGAGAGAGAGAGAGAGAGAGAGAGAGAGACTCATGAAAGGGAGGATTCTACAGATTGGAGTTTAGATGAAAATGGTTGATGAGAAAGTTCATCAGTTGGGAATACTCTAGTTTCTAAACTAATTTCCTTATAGTGGGGTGTGAATTCTTGTGCAAGGCAACTTTTGCATTTGGGTTACTAAAAGCTTTAAACATATTTTATTGAGTGGATTCAGGTTTTGGGCTCGATTTCGTAAAAACATTTAAAGGTCAATGTTACTACCTTGCTTGGTTTACGTTTGAGAGGTAGCCTGTGTGTCAGGCAGTCATGCAGCTTGACAGTTGCCAAATGCACTAGTATGCATATGCAGTTGCACATATGTGGGCCATTGATGCTCAAGGCTAGGCCAAAAGATGATTTAGCCGGGCAGGAAAGGGGGAATGAGTAGGGAACACAAATATCTTGTAAGTGCATTTGATATTCAATTGTACCATATAAGTTATATACTTCTAAATGTTACCTATTGAACAATAAAACTTCGACCGCAAGAAGCATACAACTATGAAATCATGGAAAGTTGGAAAGAGAACCTCTGTAGCCTGACTGATGTTGATAGTGTAAATGAATTTTCATATCTTGGTCAAACCGTTTGGTGAAAAATATTCATACCTTGGTCAAGCCTCTATTGATAATGAACACACAATTTCAAAATTGCAAAGTTGATCCGGCCTGGAATATTCAACTAGTGAAATTTTCATGTATTTAGGATTGAATACTGTCTTCTAAGAAAATACTTCGAACATGTGTAGGCTGTTCATATTTTATTTTCGACCAACACTATCCATGCAACACCAGATAACCTTTTGTTGACTCTGCAGGATCCCTCCCAATATGCACGACTTCCTTCGACCACCTGGAGAGAACTCTCTTTCAGTATGGTGAGTGTGATCTTGATCATACACAATTTCTCGTATACTGTCATCAGTCTGAAGGTATGGGATCTGTATCAATAGGTGGAAAAGGGTCAACCTCTCAGTCAAGAGCACCTTCACGAACTCTCAGAGTTGGTTTGATTTCCACATCTCCGCCAGGGGAAGGTTTCATGTCCTTAATTTTCCTGAAAGTGTTGTTGATAAGGCCTCCCGACCACATTATGGACATCGATTTGGATTGGGCGTGGCGATTGATCAAAATGATGGATCAGCAAAAAAGTTCTCCTTCTAATGATGTTAAACAACGCTCCCCGATTATTGATCGATGCATACAGAGGTAATGGTACATCACATGAAAAGCTACCAAAGGCTCAACGGCTTGATGCATACCAAGCTATGACTAATTTACAGTGTAATGAAGAAGACGCATGCTTGGAAACATGAGTCCTACGTTAGCCATCCAAGGAAAGTGCTAAAGTTTTGATTTCCACATCTCCGCCGGGGGAAGGTTTCATTTCCTTTTTTCCTGAAAGTGTTGTTGATAAGGCATCCTGACAACATTATGGACATCGATTTGGATTGGGCATGGCGATTGATCAAAATGGTGGATCAGCAAAAATGTTCTTCTAATGATGTTAAACAACGCTCCCGATTATTGATCGATGCATACGGAGGTAATGGTACATCACATGAAAAGCTACCAAAGGCTCAGATGCATACCAAGGTATGACTAATTTACAGTGTAATGAAGAAGACGCATGCTTGGAAACATGAGTCCTACGTTAGCCATCCAAGGAAAGTGCTAAAGTTTAGGACCATCTGGGCCAAATGTTGGTTCGAACAGACAATGTCGCACTTCCAGAAAAATAATTCAGGACTGGTCCGCATAGCCAAACATTATTGCTTGGACCTGACATTTATGCTAATGCTATTGAAGATGCAACTCCTAACCTACGTGTATGGCCCACATCTTTCCTGTAGTTTTTAAACAATATCTCCCGTCATTATTAGTATTTCTTGATCATTATGTTCCTCAATACTTAAATTTAACTTCTACTCACGAATTGAATTAAGATCTAAGAATAATCACACATGAGAGGATAACAGTATAATATGTATGGTTAGTTTTGTAACAAGATCCATATCCTTCTTTAACACTTCTAAACCATGTTAGTTTAGGCCTAACTCTAGTCCTAACGGCTCCATTAACTACTATATTATCTTTCATCCTTATGGGGGCATTTATGGGCCTTTATCCCATGTACCATTAAATTGTATACTTCTAAATGTTAAATATAGAATAATAGAAGCTTAGACCGAAACGTACAACTTTGAAATCATGAAAACAGATATTCTGCATGATGACTGATGATTATAGTGTAAATGAACTTTCATAACTTGGTCTAAAACCTTTTAGCGAAAAATGAACCCAAATGTTTACAACTGTCTATGTACATGGATATTCGTAAACTGATTTTAAATAGTCTTACTGGTTTAGTTGGATTAGTTTCCTTCATGCCTCTATTATGTTTATGTGTTTCTTTGCTATAATATATGTTCTCTCTTTTAATATTGGTGCCATGGATACAAATTTCAAAATTACAAAGTTGATCCGGCCTGGAATATTCAACTTGTTAAAATTTTCATGTATTTAGGATAGAATATTGTCTTCTGAGAAAATACTTCGAACATGTTTAGGCTGTTAATATTTATTTTCGACCAACACTATCCATGCAACACCAGATAACCTTTCGTTGATTCTGCAGGATCCCTCCCAATATGCACGCTTCCTTCGAACCTGGCGTGAACTCTCTCTTTTACTATTTTGAGTGTGATCTTGATTAGGCATAATTTCTCCTATACTGTCATCAGTCTGAAAGTATGGGATCGATCTGTATCGATAGGTGAAAAAAAAAAGGTCAACCTCAGTTAACAACACCTTCACAAACTCCCAGAGTTGGTTTGATTTCCATATCTCCGCCACGGGAAAGGTTTCATTTCCTTAATTTTCCTGAAAGTGTTGTTGATAAGGCCTCCCGACCACATTATGGACATCGATTTGGATTGGGCATGGCGATTGATCAAAATGATGGATCAGCAAAAAGTTCTTCTAATGATAAACAACGCTCCCGATTATTGATCGATGCATATGGAGGTAATGATAAATTTCATGAAAAGCTACCAAAGGTTCAACGGCTTGATGCATACCAAGGTATGACTAATTTACAGTGAAATGAAGAAGAAGCATGCTTGAAAACATATGAGTCCTACTTTAGCCATCCAAGGAAAGTGTTAAAGTTTAGGACCATCTTGGCCAAATGTTGGTTCGAACAGACAGAATGCTGCAGTTCCAGAAAAAGAATTCATGACTGGTCGACCTAGACGAACTTTTCTGCTACGACCTGACATTTGTGCTAATGCTATTGAAGATGCAACTCCTAACCTACATGTATGGCCCACATCTTTCCTGTAGTTTTTTACTCATATTTCCTGTCAATATTAGTATTTCTTGATCATTATGTTCCTCATTCCTTAAGTTTAACTAATACTTACGAATTGAATTAAGATCTAAGAATAATCACAGTTATTGTTGGTATATTTAGTATAGGAATATGTTATATTTAGTATGGGAATATGTTATGTTTAGTATGGGAATATCCTGAGGCCATATTTGGGATGCCACAGGATATTCCATTGGATATTCCATGATGTAAAGGCTATATAAAGCCTATGAGACTATCAATGAAATCATTCATCAATCAATTACAACATGTATCAAAGCCACCTTTCCCACAAACCCTATCCGCCACCAAACCCTAACCTTCCCCTCCTCCTCTCTCTCCCCGCCCCCAAAACTCTAACCCGAAGCAGCCCTCCCTTTTCCTCGCGGACGTAGCAGTCCCCCCTTTCCGCGCGGCTGCTGCTGCGACTGCTGCTGCTGCTGCCGCCACGGTGGCACGAGCACCGACCGCTCCACACGTGCGCGCTGTCCCACCTCCTTGACGCACACAACGGCGCCTTTGTTATCATTGTTTGGATCATTCCGAAAGAGGACACCGATGCCTAGATTTGATGAAAACAGACATATTCGGATTTAGGAACGGACGATGAGGACGAGCGTGAGTTGTGGAACGGGCATGACGTGATTATAGAGGAGCAGCATCGATGGAGGAGATTATCAAGAAGCTGGATTCTGCAGAGGTCGTGACGTTGATGAAGTTGATAAAGATATCGGCTAGTGAGAGCATGACACGGATGTTGCCAAAGTTGGAGCTTCCCTCCATGATCTGAAGCTGGATAGACCAGCCACCTATTTGAATTGGTCACGGCGGGTGAGAAGAACCCTCGCAGGAAAGAACCTGGAGGGGTTCCTGACGGGCGAGAAGACAGAGCCGGACGAGGGCTCGACAGGACGCGACGAGTGGAAGTCCACTCATATGGTAATCTACATCTGGCTTCTCAACTCCTTAGTCCAGTTTATTGCCGCCACAATAGATGGCATTGAGATGGTGAAGGATGTGTGGGAGAAGTTGAGGAGGACCTATGATGGTGTGGGAAACAACTTACGGATCTTCCAGATAAAGGGGGAGATCGACAATACCGTACAGGGAGAAAAGACGGTGCAGGAGTATGCCACGGAGTTGGAGCGTCTGTGGTTGGATTATGATCACTCCTTAAAACGGGCGAGCTGCGGGGACCCGAAGTGTAGGAGAGACATGTGTGTCTGCAGGAGAGGACGATAAAATTTCTCAAAGGGCTGACTGTAGCATTCGCACAGAGGACGGCCTTACTTCTCGCCCAACCAGAGATCCTAGTCTTGAAGATGCTATATCGGCCATGATCCAGAAGGAGACACGCATCAGACTACAGGCGGGGACAAGTGGTCCCTCCGAAACAAAATCAGCACTAGCGGTTATCAGCTCGTGAGACACAGGGTCCAGGGAGAACCCTGGCCACACAATCGGCAGTGCTACAACTGCGGGGAGATGGGCTATCATCGGTATGCTTGTACCAAACCACTTAGGGAGGGAGACTCAGGTGGTGGACGTGGACAGTTCGGTGGACGAGGATATATTGGAGGACACGGTCGTGGTCGATGGGGTCGACGAGGCGGCTGAGGAGGTTATCGGGCAAATCTGCTGGTAGCAGAAGGGAATGGAGGAGCTGTTGGCACTTTTACTGAGGAGGATCAGACACTGCTGGACCTGCTGGAGGGGAAGCGGAGAGCGTCAACCGAGGGAGATAAGAGGAGTGGAACAGAGGAGGCATCCACCTCATTCTTCGTTGGGGACAACGCCACTATGTATGCCCAAACATCAGAAGGTACTGACAAGTCACTTGCTCTTGCATCTGTCTTCCCTTAAAACGTCAGACTGGATTATCGACTCGGGAGCATCTTGGCATGTGACGGAAAATGCTAGTGAGTTTTTTTTTTACACTCACCTAGCATCAGCAGACATCATTCAGACAGCAGATGACACTTTTCAGCCAGTGGTCGGTCAGGGTACTGTTAATTGTACAAGTTCAGTAAGATTATCCAATGCTTTACATGCTCCATCCTTTTCAGTCAGTCTCTTGTCTATTAGTTCTATAATTTTCCAACTTAAATGCATTGTTTCTTTTGATATTCCTAAGGTGATCTTCCAGGAGAAAGGGACAGAACGAAGACTTGAGACTGGCACTTGGCATGAGGGACTGTGGTGCCTAGATCGAGAAGGACTGGACTCAGCACTGGTATATATGGCAGAGAAGACTGGAATGAGAGGACTGCAACAGAGGACTGAGAAGACTTTGATACTTCATCATAGAAGGATGTGACATTCTTCCTTTGATACTTTAAGTAAGTTATATCCAGAGATTTATGCAAAAACAGATAAAAAAAATTAGTATGTGATGCATACAAGTTAGGAAAACTTACTAGAAGCTCATATGTTGGTACGGGTCATAGGAGCTCTATTGCTTTTGAGGTAGTGCATTCCGATGTTTGGGGTCCATGTCCTATTAACACTATGGATGGGTATAAGTATTTTGTTTCCTTTATTGATTATGCCTCTCGTGTCACCTGGCTGTATTTGATGAAAAATAAGAGTGATGTACCTGCTTGTTTTCAGGATTTTCATAAGCATGTCTAGACTCAGTACAACGCAGTTGTGAAGATACTGAGGTCTGACAATGGAACAGAGTATACCAACAGGACGCTTGCAGAATACTTGTCAGCACACGGGATCCAGCATCAGACCACTTGTGCATACATACCAGCACAAAATGGAGTAGCAGAAAGGAAGAACCGACACCTTCTAGAGGCCGCAAAAAAGTATGATGATCGACATGAATGTCCCACAAAGTCTGTGGGGGCATGCAGTGTTAACAGCAGCTCAACTCATCAACATGATACTTTCGAAGTCCTGGATGGAAGTCCCCATGTGAAGTATTACAAGGCAATAATAGTGGGGATACTTCCACTGAAGGTGTTCGTGTGTGTGTGTTTTGTGAAGGACAACAGACCATCAGTTGGAAAATTTGACCCCAGAGCGGTCAAGTGCATCTTCGTGGGCTATTCAGCAACTCAGAAGGGATATGTGTGCTGGAGTCCAGTAGAGAAGAAAAAGTTTGTCAGTATGGATGTCCACTTCCGGGAGCATGAGCCATACTACCACAAGGAGGGAACTTCACACAACACGCCTAATACTACCAGTATAAGGCGAGAGGGGGAGATGGAGAACCTGGTGGTGATTGATTTGGAAGTTTGGCATAAGGAGGAACATGAAGGTGAAGCAAAACAGGGGGAGGAGATGAGAAGTGTTAGACCTACGGCTCAGGGGGAGTTACTTACCTACAACAGGAGGGAGAAGCAAACTGCATGACCAGTACCTACAGTGCCAGTGCCAAGTCCCTTGCCTGCGTTCGTCCCAACTCCTGAGACACTTACACCACCATCTCCTTCAGGTGATATCATTCCTCCTACTCCTCCTATACCACTATGTACGAAGGACCACTCGTAGCAATGCGGAAAATTCTTCGGACAGATATGGTTGGGATCTTGTTGAGTTTGTTTCTTATGACCATATCTTCTTCTCATGGAGCATTTATAGCATCTTTGGATAGTATTACTGTACCTAACAATTGACAGGTTGCCAAGAATGATCTAAAGTGGAAAGCGGCAATGCATGAGGAGTTAGGAGCTCTTGAGAAGAATCACACTTGGGAGCTGGTGAGACTGCCGGAGGGAAAGAGCAATCGATGCAAGTGGGTCTTTACTGTAAAACAGAACCAGATGGACAGGTTGAGCGCTACAAAGCTCAACTAGTGGCGAAAGGATACAGTCAGACATACGGTATCGACTATGACGAGACCTTTGCACCAGTTGCAAAGATGAGCACTGTCAGATCCTATCTCTTTGGCAGCGAATGGTGGATGGAAGCTACACAAACTGGACGTGAAGAATGCATTTCTTACGGAGATCTAGTAGAGAAGGTTTACATGAAGATACCACCAGGATTTGGCACAAATCAGACAACAGGCAAGGTCTGTAGACTGAAGAAATCCCTCTATGGACTGAAGCAGTCTCCTCGAGCGTGGTTTGACAGATTCAGGAGAGCGATGATAGGGATGGAATATCAGCAGATCAATGTTGATCACACTGTATTCTTCAGAAGGAGTGGAGGCCACATCACCATACTTGCGGTGTATGTTGACGACATGATTATCACGGGAGATGATGAGCAGGAAATCACCCGACTCAAAGGAAGCTTGGCAAAGAATTTGAGGTGAAGGACCTTGGTCTTCTTCGCTACTTCCTTGGGATTGAGATCACTCGAGACGCAAAGGGGATTGTTCTCTCTCAGAGGAAGTATGCACTGGACCTTCTCACAGAGACAAGGATGTTGGATGCAAACCTGCAACGACGCCAATCGATCAGAGAAGCTGAGCGTTGAGGCTGAGAACCAGTTGACCGGAACAGATACCAGAGACTGGTGGACAGCTGATCTATTTAAGCCACACACGTCCAGATATATGCATTGCAGTTAGTGTGGTGAGCCGCTATGCATGACCCACAAGGGTCATATGGACGCAGTATACCAGATTCTGAGATACTTGAAAGGTGCTCCCGGAAGGACTGATGTTCAGGAAGAAAAATCACATGGACATCGAGGTACTACGATTCTGACTGGGCTAGTTGTGCTGATGACAGGAGGTCTACCTCGGATACTGTATTTTTAGGAGGCAACTTGGTCTCTTGGAGGAGTAAGAAGCATCAGTGGTAGCCAGATCGACGCTGAAGCGAGTACAGAGCTATGGCCTTGGGAGTTGCAGAGTGCTTTGGTTGAAGAATATGCTGGTGGAGCTGAAGCTGAATCAAGGAGCCAAGATAAAGCTGTGGTGACAACCAGTCAGCTATTAGTATTGCCAACAATCCAGTACAACATGACAGGACCAAACACATCGAGATCGATAGGTTCTTCATCAAGGAGAAGTTGGTTAGTGGACTACTGGAGCTGGCCACGTTCCAACCAAGCATCAGGTAGCAGATGGACTGACCAAGGGACTTAGCTCTGTGAGCATGATTAGAGAATATGACAAGATGGACTTGGTGAATATCTTTCGCCCATATTGAGGGGGAGTGTTGTATATTTAGTATAGGAATATGATATATTTAGTATAGGAATATGTTATGTTAGTATGGAATATCCTGAGGACATATTTGGGATGCCACAGATATTCCATTGGATATTCCATGATGTAAAGGCTGTATAAAGCCTATGAGACTATCAATGAAATCATCTCATCAATCACTTACAACAGTTATATATGGTTTGTATTGTAATATCCAAATTGTTATGTTTTTCCTCATTTATTTACATTGCAATAGGATGTTTGGCATTTATTTTGAGTTTTCATTTCATAGAAACTCAGTTGCATGAAAGATTGAACATGAATATGACACGAGTGGTGACACACTTTCTAGCTTTACTACTGTATGTTGGAGTCCCATGCTATGTCTTGTATGTGTGTGTCACGGACATGTCATTGATATGACACCGACATTTGTCCCTATGCTTTCTAGGTACTAAATCTTGGTTATTGGGCAAGGATGATCTCTGAAATTCATATAACTATTTTTATTGATGTGAATAAAACATGCAAGTCATGACATCGTCCTTTAGTCTAGGTAATGTAGGACTAAAGTCAAGTATACAATAATTGTTAATTGGCACTCCCCCGCAAACTGAGGCATATATATCAATTATTTCCAGTTTATGTAATAGTCGAGCAAACAAAGGTCGAGGTAATGGTTTGGTAGGATATTTGCGAGCTTAGCTGAAGAAGGCACGTGTTGTAGGACAACTTTTTTGTCTCTTACTTTCTCTTGATTGAATAAAGTGACAGTCTGCTTAGTCCTTTCATAAAAGACTGGATTCTCAACGATATGGATCGTAGCTTTGTTGTCACACTATAGCACAGCTCGAGAAGAGAGGGTAAGTCCAAGATCTGTAAGGAGGAGTTGAGCCAAATCAACTTAGAGACAACATATGCTATGATTCTATATTCAGCTTAACAGAAGACAAACAACTATATTCTACTTCTTACTCTTTTATTAACCAAATCAACTCTATGAAGAAAAGGTAACCACTGGTAGAGCAATAATCATCAAATTATCTAGTAACGTCAGCATCTGCGAAGACTGTAAAAGACATTATATAAGGTCTGTAGAGAAGGCCATGTTTATGAGTTCTCTTTAGCTTGGAATCCTTTCAACATCCTGAAGATGAGAGGTCAAAGGATTCAACATATACTAGTTCACCGTACTCACAACATAGGCAATGTATGGACGCATGGCAGTAAGATAGATTAGCTTCCAAACCAGCCGTCTATAATGTCCGGGTTTGATACAAGAGGATTCGATAAAAAGCTCAATCAGAATAGTTTTACTGTAGAATCCATAGGTGTGTCTGTGGTTTACAACCTAGACTATAGAAGATCCAACGCGTATTTCCGTTAAGAAAGCTACAATTGTCCAGAACTCTGTTATACCTCAACTACAAGAAAGTATCTCAGTGGTCCATGTTCCTTTATATGAAATGAGAGGCTTAAGTGTTCTTTCACCTTAGAAATGTCAGCATACTCATCTCCGGTGATGATTATGTCATTAACATAAACAAGATGGCTATGCCTTCAGACTCTGATGTGTAAACAAGGGCGTAATTGAGCTGCTATGATAAACCCAATATGTTGTAAGACCCTAATGAACTTGTCAAACCAAGCATGTGGTGACTGCATCAGACCATACAATGACTTCTCTAGGAGATAGACCATAGACTCGAGGTGTGTAGTTAGTCGGGTGGCCCGGAACCCGGCCCTGAACCGTCTCGGTCAACACCGGTCTGGGTCGGTTCGGGTCCGATCAATGGGCCGACCCGACCCGGCCCACAATGCACCCGGATTTGGGCTGGGTCCAAAGAAATGACCCGGTAGCCCATCCCGGCACGTATCCTAACTGGATCCGGGCTGGGTTCAATTTTTTCAGGCCCGCAACCCGACCCGGCCTGACCCGGTACATATTCAGTAAAGGTAAGTGTATATGTATACGAAAAATTAAATCATTATAGGAGGTGGGGTTATGAACCCAGGACCTCCACCAAAAAACATTGGTGCATTCCTCTAGTTGTCATGCTAACCACTAGTCCCAACTTGCTTTGTGTTAAGGTAGATCTAAATATACTATAAATACAAAATTGTAACATATATATATTTTAAAGTTGAACAGCCCGCGGGCTGACCGGACCCTGCTCGGCCCGAACCTACTCGGGTATGGGTCCGGGCTGGGTTTATAGTTTCATTTTGAAAGCCGGCCCGGTCCGTCTTTCTTTCCGGGCTAACCCGGCCCGGCCCGAAATCGGTCAAACCTGGTCAAATCGGGCTCCGGGCTGGCCCAACCCGACCGACCCGACCCAATAGTACCATGAACTTAGACTTTCCGATCACTCAAAGCCTGGAGGTGGTTGTATAAAAATAATCTTCGAAGATCGTCATTGAGAAATGCATTTTTCACTTCTAATTGATGAAGAGACAAATTTCTGAAAATTGCCAAAAATAGCATACCTCGGACATAACTTAGCAACATGTAAAAATATCTCAACATAATCTAACCCATGCTGTTGGATAAAGCCCTTAGTCACTAAACGAACTTTGAGCGATCAATCGAACCATCTGGATTTTGTTTAATAATACCCACATTCGACTACCTTTTTACCTTAGAGCAATAGTACTAAAGCCATGTCTAATTAGAGTGCGTGCATTAAGTTCCTCAAGCATAGCGGTATGCCAACTTGGATGCTTAAGTGCTTCGTGAACAGAGAAAAGAAGAGTGATGGCTGCCAAGGAAGAAATGTATAATAATATAAATCAAACGGTGATAAGAAACGAAGCTAGAAATAGGATGTGCAGTAGTACAGAGCGCTTACCCTTGCGATAAACAATAAGAAGAGATAAAGCTTCATCTGAAGTCGGCAGAGCTGGGAGAGTAGGAATAGAAGGCTACATTATAGTACTGTAGAAGAATATTAGTATATCTAGAAAAATTGTGGCAGATGGAGGAATGACCGTGTCCCGACGACTATACACTGGAAAAGGAGAACCAAAGACCCAACCTAGGAGAGATAGGAGAAATAGGTGTATTAAGTTCAAGAAATGATACAAGGAACATGAATCGTGGACAAGAGAGATGTAGATGGTGTTTTGGAAGCGAAATAGACCTGATCCTCGAGAAAAATAACACCACAAGAGACAACCACCTTCATAGTAGAGGGATCAAAACAAACATACATGTTCTGTGTCCGAGAATAACCAACATATATCATATGACCGATAGCTCACGGATCAAGTTTATCCACCTGAAGTCCAAGGTTATAAAAAGAAACAACAACAAAAAAAATTTGGGGCGACAAGAGAGGATTTACCTTGCAGAAAGCGGATAGAAAAAGATAATTTGTTCTTAAGGACATGAGAGGGCATGCGATATACGTATAAAAACGAACAACTAAGACGGTATAATTCAATTTCTTGGAATCATTCATATGAATAAGGAGATAGCGGGCAACCTCAAGAATGTGTTTTTTCTTGCCTTCTGCAATACCATTATGTTGAGGAGTGGACGAACAAGAAGTTTGATGATGTATGCAATGTGTCAGACATAATGCTTGAAACTCCCTGCTCATATACTCGTTAGTATTATCAAAGCGAAGAACCATGACGCAAACATCAAAATGATTAGAAATTCAGTTATATAGATAAAAACATATAAAATATCAAACCTAGAACAAAGAAGATATAATCATGCCATACGTGAGTGGTCATCAATAAAAGTAATAAAATACTTATAGTCATGCACATTCAGAAACTTAAAAGGACCTCAAATGTCACTATGAACGAAGTAAAAGTTGAATTATGTTTTGTTAATAGGATGGAAAAAGCAATGGTGATGCTTCCCAAGAATATATGAGTCACAACTAAATTCATATAATGATAGATTATATAATATCGTACGTAAGGAATATAACGGATGTAGTGCCATGCTCCTGACGGCCCACTACGTGTGGCTTGTGGCTAGTTTGACCCAGTCGGAATGGGTGTTGGGGAAACCTTTCGTCGTCTAATCAATCATGAAGAATGCATAAAGAACCTTTCCTATTCATGGATTGATTTATGATAGAATGAGTCCAAAATGCAGTGAATTGTGTCTTGGCGAAGAGCTTTATAGAAGAGTTTCTTCCCACAACTTTCCATTGTAGTTTTCGTTGGACATTTTTGTTGTTTAATTTTGATGAATGCATTTTCGTATTGATTTATGATGATTGTTTTCTTTGTTCGCTTTTATCAATTTCTGCATTCATTCTTGAGAATTGTGAGAGAAAGGAAAGATAAAAGAAGCGTATTAATCCGATGTTGGTGCCATTGCTAGATGACGCATAATTGTGGCTTGATCGTGCAACGTGTTTCTCCTGCTCTCAACAATTCTCTAAATCGGTAGGTGATTCTGGCTCTTCTTTTCTACTCTACGTCCTATTAAAAAGAATTTTCTTTTTTCTACCCTTAGATTGATGATGTCTTAGTTGAAGTAAAAGATAAGAGATACCACATGTTTGATGATATTGTTAATGAATGAGACACAAGAAGATGAACTGTTAGTGTACTTTTACACAAGAATTTTATAGTGTAAGTTTCGCATGAAAAATGATATGGAAATAATTTGATACTATAAAACATAGCAATAATGGGACCGATAGGTCACCAAGTGATAGTTTAAAATATTGGACGGACGTCTTTAAGTAGATGATAATCGAGCCAAGAGAAGGACACCAACAAGGGCCTCTCGTTGTTGTCGAGTAAAAGCGAGATCGGAGGAGATCAGCTGAAAGACATTCCATTGTTCAAGAAGGCCGCTGAAAAGGACACCAAAATCCTGCAAATCTTCTCCAGATGTGACCATGATGAAGGTGGGAAAGATGTCATAAAGTTTCTAAAGATTGTCTTCAGATGAGTATAGAGACCGAAGATGCGTCCAAAATTTCTTGCTTTCAAAGACATAATAGAGTTATAGCAACGAGCATTCATCGAGTTAGAAAACCAAACAATTACTTTGTTGTCATTCTGAAACCAAATGATATACTGGGGGTTAGAGTCCAGTGGTGGCTCTGTTAAGTGACGATAGTGGCCTTTGCTATTTAAAACATTTTTACAACATTGGACCATTGTAAGTAATCCTTTGCCTAGGATAGAGATTGTAGTGAATCATAAATTATCTTGAAGTCGACTGAAGAGGAAGAAGCATCAAAAGGTACACATTTGTCGTCTTCGGAGGCCATAATTAATGGCGCACAAGATGAACATAGCAAATATTGTTGTCCAACTCACCAGGAGGCAGGAGATCAAAGACGTCAGAGCACCGTATCGAAGTAGAGCAGCTTCAAAGACAAGAGAACCAAATGAGGTAGGGAAATTTTGCTAAGAGCAACAATAAAGGTTGGGGTCATGAGTTTGGTGGAATGAGGTGGGAAAATTTTGCTTTACAATTATGGTCCTCTCCAAATTTCATAGCTCTGATACCTGAAATTCAGAGAGAATTTTTTAGTTTGTTGATGTGAATAAAACATGAGAAGTCTTAATACATTTATAGGAGCAAGTCATAAGATCCTCCTTTAGCCCAAATTTTGTCTTAACTTGTGGTGAGATGATCATTTGTCCAACTCACCAAGAGGTAGGAGATCAAAGTTGTCAGAGCAACGTGTCGAAGTGGAGCAGCTTCAAAGACAAGAGAATCAAGTGAGGTGGGGAAATTTTGCTAAGAGCAACAATAAGGATTGGGGTCATGAGTTTGGTGGAATGAGGTGGGGAAATTTTGCTTTACAATTAGGGTTCTCTCCAAGTTTCATAGCTCTGATACCATGAAATTCAGAGAATTTTTTAGTTTATTGATGTGAATAAAACATTAGAAGTCTTAATACATTTATAGGAGCAAGTCATGAGATCCTCCTTTAGCCCAAACAAAGTGGGGCTAAACTGACGTATGCAATAATAGTTTACTGACAGAAAAAAGAGTTGAAGAAAACTTAAATAAGCATAATTTTGGAGGATAAAGAGACGATGAAAGATACTTATGTTTTTTTATTTTCTTTTGAGATGTTTTTAAATATATGTTTGGTGAACTTTATGAAGAATTTTGCTTAATTACTAGTTTGAAGGATGGTTTGAGTTTTTTTATTAGAATTATTTAAGGATACTTATTAGAATTATATTAATGCTTTACTTATGTTATGCATGATATGAAGTGAATTGTTGTTTTATACACTATGGATCCATATTGTCGATATGTCTGGTATATTGTCAGGTTTCCAGTATTATAAATCTCCAAAAGGTACGAGACCGATATCTGATATTAGGATCCTTGCAAAGCTTAGTGAGATGGCTGTCATTTTTTATTCTAAAAAGAAAGATAGCTCATTTATTAAAAATACCTTGCTGCCTTTGCATTTATTTGATATTCCGTTTGGTTTGGGATGTTCATGCATCTTTCTTTTTCGTTTGATATTTTCTGTGCAGGAAGTATAAAGTAGCTACGGGAGCAAGAATCCTTCAGGATTTCTTATTTGGGAAGTGTATGCAAATCAGGGGGAGTATAGATATCATGGATTACAAGTTTACACAGCTGCAATTGGGGGCTTATCTTGCAGCAATAACGATCTTGGGACAGCAATCAAGAAAAATAACACTAATCACAAGAATCTTTTATTACTGTTCATGATTATGCTACTTACTTTTGGATGTATCTTTTCATGTAATGTAAATAGTATTAATATATATATTTTTTACCAAATTGTACAGATGAAACTTTTTCTATTGGAAAGATTGGGAAGTGAATTGTTTATGGTTTCTTGTGTACACTATCCTAGTTAGGTTACTAAGCTTCGAACATATGCCCTTTGATATTTGTTTGCCTAATGTGCAAATGTAGGAGTTCTCTAATTTATTGTTTGAGATGATCTTTGGTACTGAATTGAGGATCTTGAGCCTAATGTGCAAGTGTTATGGTTATCCAGAAAATGAAAGATGAAATAGCTTGGAATATTTGATAGCAGCTGTACTTTCTGTCATGCGAAGTCAGTTGTGGAACATATATTACTGTAACAATTCCCTGGTGCGAGTTCTCCCCTATTGATATTATCAGTTGATAATCCTTTGAGCAGTCTGGTCGAGCCACAGATTGCAGTGAGTTTCCAACTCATTAAGGTTAATTAGCACATTATCATGCATTGCGGTATGTTTCCAACTCATTAAGATTATTAGCACATTACCAATATGACAATATCAGAAGTATGATAACTTGGTATCATTTACATTACTTGCAAACTTGCAGTTTCTACATAGCATACGATACGGGTCCCTTTACTAGAGATCAACACCAGAGAAATGAAAACAAAGGTACTATATGGCATATGCTAAACTTTAGTTTATCATTCATTTTAAAGTTCCAGCAAACTTAAATAGACAGCTGCCTTTTTATGTGAATCACATTAAATTGTGTTCAATATTGTAAAGAGCATCATAACCATAGGAATAACAAAACTGTGTATGAACTTGACAAGCTGTAACTAGATATTGGATTTGTTTAAAGAAAATTGCAACTCCTCAAACATCGAGAAAAAGATATAATAAAATACCTCACATGATAACCCTAGTAAAATCCTTTGGGTTGAATCACCCAGAAGACAACCAAAAACTAAAGAAAAATCATAAATGTCTTCTACATATCCTAACTGGAGAGCTTCAGTTCAACAGGGAAATGCCAATGTAGTAAACCAAAGCCTTCTGTCCAGGCTTGAGACTGGCAATCAAGATACACGACACTAATGTGACTTTTATTGTTGTTCAGGAGATGTTACTTCTGGGTGTCATGCAATGTAGTATAATCATTTTTTTGTATAAAATCGTATAAATGACTCATGCAATGTAAATATTATTCATTAATCCTTTTCTTACAAAATTGTACGGGTGGAACTTTTCGGTTGGAAACCCAGGAACTTGAGCATGTTAGTTGCCACTTAACGACAGTTGGTTATTTGGAAAGTGTTCCAGTTATCCAAGGAGGAAATATCTTGATGTTTGGTAGCAGTTGTACTTTCCAGGTGCGAGTTCTCCACTTGAGAGTTATGACCACTTAAGAATTAGGAAGAACTCTTATGCCCTACTGTTATTGTTAGTTACTGTGATTTGAGCAGTCTAATCGAGCCACATATTGTGGTATGTTCACAACTCATGAAGGTTATTAGAATATGACTATCACAGTGTATGATAAATTGGTACTATTTATACTGAAATTACTTGCAGACTTGCAGTCTTCATAGCACTGGAGATGAGTGATATTTTGGCACAATCACTCCACCTTTCCTTTGTTCTGTACCTCCACTTCGAAAGTGATATTTTGGCAGTGCAACTTGGAGGTCTTGGCAGAGGAACAATCTGGAGCCTTGGCTTTCTTGTCCTTGTAGGTGTTGGTAGGCACTGCTGTAAGTTTCCAAGCTTGACATCGAGGATTTTAGGGGTCGAATAGAGATTGTACTTGAACTCAGTGTAGCTGAGGCCGTAACCAAAAGGATAAACTGTCGGGCCATCAAAAAACTTGTAGGTTCTTCCCGGGCAACCCATTTCGGGCATTGGCCTGAAAGGCATCGAAGTCATCGGCAACTGCTTCGTGTAATCATTTGTGTACCATGTAATAGGGAGTCTTGCACCAAAGACATATATGTAATTAGTTATCAACAATTATTTTAGCGGGAATGCCTTTGACCTTGTTGTAGGAGCGCATAACAAGTGTCACCTTCTTTAAGGCACATCTCGAAAGGAAGATTGAACGAGTCCACCATGTCTTGCTCAGTTACCTTTACAAATGAATTGGACAGTATTCTTGTTGAGATGGTATATAACAAAATTATACATAATATGTCAAAAGATCTAAAAGATGGGAAATCATAATCAATATGGAGATGTAGTTTTACAAGAGCATCAAAAGAGAAGCGCTCCATGCCGAACCAACCTTAATTGGCCTTGTATTCATATCTTGAGTATTTTAGAGGCCTTTAATATCTTGAAGTCCTCTAACAAAGCACCGTGAATTTGCCCACAACATGAGGATCCTTCCCCATCTAGGATCCCTAACAATATTGATGACAGCGCTCCAGAATGTAAGCTTTGTATGTCCTAAATTGTACATTGCCTTTGCTTCTGTAGAAACAATCTGCAAAAAATAAAGAGAGAGAATGACAAGTTTAGAAGCAATTTTCCTGTTAGCATGAGAACTGCATCTTATATTTTCTAGTTGAGATTGAAATAACTTAACAAAAAGATAACTCTTAATTTTGTTTGCCATAAACTATTTTGTTTGCACATTGTTAAGTTAGTCTATATGAACTGCATCTTTTACGCGGCAGTCTACTTGTAGAACTAGTGTAAAATAGGACTGCCACAAAACATGGCAGTCCAAGAAGTAACCAGGACTGCCAGATTACGCGGCAGTCTATATGTAGAAATACTGTACAGCAGGACCGCCAGACTTTCCGGTAGTTCATAAAACACGAAGGACTGCCACATAACTCGGCAGTCTATGTGTAGAACTAGTGTAAAATAGGACTGTCAGACTTTCTGGCAGTCTATAAAACACGAAGGACTGCCACATAACTCGGCAGTCTATGTGTAGAACTAGTGTAAAATAGGACTGGCAGACTTTCTAACAGTCTATAAAACACGAAGGACTGCCAGAATGTTTGGCAGTCCTGTTGTACAATCTTGAAGGAATGCCAAGTTTTCTTGACAGTTTGAAGTTGTTGATATTGTAATTTTCGTTGTAATTGTGATTGGCAATTTTTTTTTTTGAAATTATATGTAGGACATACCACTTCCTATTTCCATTGACTTGAGTAATATATTCTCAACGGATGTCTCCTTTGAATCTTATGAAGAAGCTTTAGAAGTTTTAGAATGGTGGAGATGAAGATCCAAAAAAAATGTACCTTCAGGAGTGGAAAATGGTGGAGAAGAAGAAGAAGAAGAGGAGGAGGGAAAATAGGGTTTGTGAAGAGAAAGAGTGAAAATTTGAAATAAGAGTGATTTTTTGGGTTTGGGGGAAAATTTTGATAGCCCAAGTAAAATTTTCTCAAAACCTGGCTAGCCCTAATCCTGGCTAGCCCCGATCAAAAAGAACTGTGCCCTTATAATTAGACATCTTCTATTTTCATGTTGTCTATATAAATCTTTCTATAAAGAAAGAATTTTATTTAAGAGAATGAATCATGAATGAGTGAATATTTGAAACAAATACCTCCACAATGGTTCTCCACAAGGACTCATTGAAGGAAGCAGGAGTTGGTGACTTCAGGAAACTGTATGGCGCCAGTGACTTCCTAACCGAACCAGGTCGCATGAGCAGGATGCTTGTGAGGGCCCTTGCCATTATGAACGACGTCCGACACTCCATGGAGTATCTCCTCCTCTCGACCCCCCTTAATGTTGAAAAAACCCATTGCGATAAGAAAATGCTAATTATAAGGGCACAACACATTTTGATCGGGGCTAGCCAGGATTAGGGCTAGCCAGGATTTGAAGAACTTTTACTCGGGCTATCCAAATATTCCACTCAGGGGGCTGTCCAAAGTCTACAGCCCCCCAAATCCCAAAAATCACTCTCATTTCTAAATTTCACTCTCTCTTCACAAATCCTAGCTTTCTTCTTCTTCTTATATTCATCTTCTTCTTCTCCACCATTTCCATTCTCACATCTCCATCAAAACCCTATTTTTTTTCTCATCATCATCATCTTCTTCTTCTCCACCATTTCCATCATCACCATCTCCATCAAAACCCCAGTTTCCTTCTCTTTCCCAATTTCGATGGCACCCAAAAATTAAATAAACCCTAAAATGCATGAAAATAAAAGTTAAATACTTCTTTCCTCACAAAGAATGCATGAAAATAAATCCTAAAATGCATATTTCACTCTATTATCAAGATTGAAATAAACCCTAACATATTTTTTCATTCGGGAATTTCGACTTTAAGACTGCCAGAAATTGTGGCAGTCCTGAAAGGAACTTGCTGTACAGCAAGTATCTTTCAGGACTGCCTCAATTTCTGGCAGTCCTCAATATGTCTAGGATTGCCAGAAATTGTGGCAGTCCTGCTGTAGAGCATGTCCCTTTCAGGACTTCCACAATTCCTGACAGTCCTCATTACTTCTAGGACTGCCAGAAATTGTGGCAGTCCTGTTGTACATCGAGTCTATTTCAGGACTGCCACAATTTCTGGCAGTCCTCATTACTTATAGGACTGCCAGAAATTGTGGCAGTCCTGTTGTACATCGAGTCTATTTCAAGACTGCCACAATTCCTGGCGGTCCTCATTACTTCCAGGACTGCCAGCAATTGTGGCAATCCTGTTGTACATCGAGTCTATTTCAAGACTGCCATAATTTCTGGCAGTCCTCAATACTTCTAGGACTGTCAGAAATTGTGGCAGTCCTGATATGAACCCAATTTTTCTACAACTAGGATTTCTTCCATAGTTTTCTTCTACAACTAGGATTTCATGCATAATTCTTCTATTAATAAAGAAAAATTGGTTAATAGACTAATAGATTTGATAGATTTGATAACCCAATTTCTTCTACAACTAGGGTTTCATCCATAATGCCCAAACAAGAAGAAGAAAAAAATAAAGTAGGGTTTGGAGAAAGAGATCTGGAAAATTAGAAGAGAGCAAAAAAATCAAAATAAACTAGGTTTGCAAAAATGGATGTTTTTGTTGTTCTTGTTCTTTTTGTTATTGTTGTTCTTCTTCTTCTTCTTGTGAGGAATGGAGAGTGAGGAAGAAAACAAAAATTATAAGACTTATCTTTTATACCTACCACTTGGATAGCCCTGAGTAATTTTTCTAGTAGCAAACTTGTAAATAATGGAAAACTAACACTTGGATAGCACCGATCAAAATGTGTTGTGCCCTTATAATTAGCCTAAGAAAATCATAGGACAAGCCAAGTACAAGTTCAGTATAATCTAGTTACAACTCTCTTGCAATTCCTTAGCCAAAGAAGCGAGGTATCCCTACAACTCTAATAGATACAAAGGAACAAAAGCAAAGCTCACACCACTCATATATCATAGGCATATTAGACATATATATCATAGGCATGGGTCCGACTATACACACCCCAAGACTTACTAAGGACACCCCACATAACTTAAATGTCATGTTAAAAGACCAATATACCCCCAAGGCTTTCTAAGAACACCCTACCAAAAAAAATTCTGCGACAAGCACGACAAATACTTGTCGAACGGACAATGGTCTGTTCGACAACTATTGGTCGAACATGTCTTCTTCTGTTCGACAAATACTGGTCGAACGTGTCTTCTTGTGTTCGACAAACACTGGTCGAACATATTCTAGTCGAACATGCCATCTTCTGTTCGACATATTCTGGTCGAACGTACACACTATAGTTCGACTGTCGTGGGTCTAACATTCTTCTGTGAGTTCGACAAACCAGGGTCGAACCTACCCGTGAATACACCCAAATTTTTTCCTATTTTTTTTGTTTTAACAACAGTTTATGGTCGACGGAGGGGGGATCGAAAAGCGGGAGGAGGAGGAGGAGGAGGCGGGTCCGGGGGGGTGTCAGCGGAGGCGGCGGCGGGTCGGGGAGGAGGAGGGTCGGCGGAGGGGGGAAGGGGAGGGGAGGGGAGTATGGGGTGTGCTCAGCAGCAAGGGTAGAATAGGGTTTTTTTTTGAAATGGGGTGTCCTTAGCAAGTCTTGGGGTGTCAATAGCCGGCCCCTTTTATATAATATAACCGGTGGAAGCTGCGCCGGCGCCTATGGCTCTCACTGATGCGCCGGCAGCTACTGCATGTGTTTCTCCTCCGGCTCCCGAACCCCCGGACTCGCGTTCCCCCCTTTCCAGGCATCCTTGCCGCCCCCGCCATCCTTCTCCTTCAGCGCGTCCACCCCACCCTTCCATCCCATCTCCTCTGTTGCAACACCCCTCCTCCCGCGCACGCCCCCTTCCCCCTCATCCTCCTCCTCCTCCGTCTTCCTCGTCCTCGGCGAGGCCGTCTTGTGTGGTGGTGCCTCTGCCTCCCCTCCCCCAACCCTCTGTCTTCCGTCTAGACTCCGGCCCTCTCTTGTGATGGCTGGACGACGGTGGTGAGAAGGTGGAAAAAGGAAAAGGCCTCCGGCCTCTGCGGTTATGCCTAGAAGAGCCTCCGTTGTCGTGGGTCAGCCCCGGTCGGGGAAGGGTGGCTTCCTTCACCATACGGCTTCGGCCATCTCGTACTCAAGGTTCCTCCAAACCCTTTGTTTCGATGGCGCAATATACCCCCCCCCCCAAATGTTTGATAAAATGTCGGAGAGGGTTCCGAACCCGTTCAAGACCACGAGTGATGCCTCTATCTCCTGGGCCGACTGATGTAGGCCAGATTTGGCTAGGAAAAATTGAGATGCATTTCGTGACACCTAAGAATGTTCAAGGAAGGTCATAGCCATCTCTAAAGATGATATCTCTGAAACGGAGAAATTTTGGAAGAATATGATCGTTCTCTACATCATGGGAGCCCGACCATACTTTGGCCAACTTAAGAGATTTGCCATGCGAATGTGGAAGCCTAAGGGAAGCATTGACATATTCTATAGGGATAATGGTTTCTAATCGTCAAGTTTGGGATGACAGAGGACTTAGAGAGGGTTATTCATAATGGACCTTGGACATTCGATGAATAGACTGGATGTCCTGAGAAGATGGGACCCGGCCTCCAACTTTGAAAGGGACCGTTTGGCTACCGTCCCTATATGGATTAGATTTCAATGGCTCTCACCTCAACTATGGAGTGGTCCAACCATCATGAAGTTGGCCAGCGGAGTAGGAATCCCTAACGAATAAATAATTGCATTGCCAGAAGGGAACATTTCTCATTTGCTAGGATCTTTGTTGAAAGGACCAATTAGCCAAAGATGTTAATCTGACATCTCGTCCTATCCTAAAGGATAATCCGGCATCTCGTCCTATCCTAAAGGACCAATTAGCCAAAGATGCTTCTTGAGCTAATACGATTCCCCCTAGCACGATCGGAGCAGAGGAAGACATAGACGTAAAAGTGAGAAACATGGATACGGATGAGCCAAAGCTACATGGGGTGCCTTCCCCTACTCTCCTAGGAAAGAGGATGGAAGTAGAGAATGAGGAAGAAGTGGGGGATGGGGGTTGTGGCAAGTCTCAGCATGAGGAGGTGGTGCACGGCCAAGACATGCAACATGAGGAAGATAACACTAGCTTGGTCATTTTCACGACCAAGATTGTTAGCCAGGAAGGAGAGCACGGTAGAGTTAGGAGGAGATTGGTAAGTGGTGGAGCGTTGTGTACCGTTCACCCGCCGATGGACCGCCCCCCTCTTGAATCTAGCAAGGATATGGAAAGTCTGGCTGGGCCGACTTCTAGTCAGGAGCCATTGGCCTACCGTAATCCTTTCTGGTAGGCTAAAGCGGAGTTTAGGTCGAGAGGTGGTAAAACTTCTAATTCTAGGCAAGATGGTCTCTCCTCCCTTAGAGAGAGTTCCCGTGTCAACCAGGGAACTCGCCATCGTAATTTATGACTATATTCACATGGAATGTGAGAGGGGCAAATTCGATTGGCATGTGGAGGAATATATGGAATATCAAGAAGTCAAAGTGTTCCATTATCAATATTTTGTAGTCCAAAATTAGATCGGGTCCCTTGATCACCAAACGGACCCCGGCGCAATGGACCTCCGTCCACAATCTTGACTATGATGATATGGCCCACATCTGGATGATGTTGGACACCAAGGTTTGGCAAAGGGAGGTGATCCAGCGTTCCGGCCAACTTCTCACTATTAAATTTACCAACAAAAGGGGTCTACAGATTGTGGTTGAAGCGGTTTATGGGCACAACGATCAGATCAAGCATCTTGATTTATAGAGCGACATTACTATAAATAGTGCGCATGTTATGGATAGATGGCATCTAGTTGTTGTGAAAGATTTCAATGCTATATTATACGCCACGAAAAGATTACGGGTCGCCCAGTTCAACATGCGATCCTCTCAGAGTTTCAACAATGTTTCTTAACTTCTAGACTTAGGTGCATGGATAAGTCAGGTCACATCTGGACTTGGAACAACCGGGTGATATTCAACAGGATTGTCATCTAATTGGACCGTGCTCTCTGTAACGGAAGATGGCTAGATTCTTTTCAAATTTGTTACCCCCGATACTAGTGACCACTCCCTTATTGTCATCATATTGGAGACTATATATACCAGCTGTTAAAGGGAGGCCTTTTAGATTCAACAATGCCTGGATTCACATGGAAGGATATGAGGAGACTGCTAAGCAAGGTTCAGAGGAAGGGACGAGTGTGACTGCTCAATACAGGCTTGCTGATAAGTTGAAGTTTATCAAGGGGCGTCTCAAGATTTGAAACCTATATAAAGCTACTACTCCTCTACATGAATTAGAGACTAAGCTGGTTGATATTTAGCAACGGGTACAGTTAAATCCTCAAAACCCTGTCCTCACAGAAGAGGAGGTTGTCCTCCAAGATTGGCTGCATAGAGAGAGGTTCTTGGATGATGTCCAAGTTAGACAAAGAGTTAAATGCAGGTGGCTTCAAGATAGGGGATATGTGTTCTAAATTCTTCCATGCGACGATAAAAGCTAGGCAAAATCGGAATGCCATACATGGATTACTGGACCCTAATGGTGTACTTATTGCTGGGATTGATGGTATCCGGGATGAGGTTGTTCGGTTTTACAGAGATCTCTAACCAAGACTCATACCCGACCAATTTCTCGCACAATGAGTTTAAGAAGTTCTTTTGCAGGAAAGGAAACCAGGTGCTGAGGTCCCCTCTGTCGATGAAGAAGATAAAGCCCTTTGTTAAAAAAATTGGATCCTATTAAATCGTCAGGGCCTGATGGTTTTGGGGTTGTTTTTATCAAGAACCACTGGGACATGATCAAGGAGGATGTTTTCGATGCAGTGAGAGAGTTTCTAAATCCGACAAGCTGCTCAAGGTGCTCAACCATACATTTGTGGTCCTAATTACGAAGGTGGAAGGAGTGACTCAGCTGGGAGACTTCCATCCTATAGCATGCTATAATTTCTTATACAAGATCATATCGCACCACATGTGTGCCCGGATGAGGGATGTCATGACGGAGCTTATCTCTCCCAACCAGATGGCTTTCATCAAAGGGTGGTCCATCTCGGAGAACTACTTACTAGCCCACGAGGTTGTGAGAGATTTTAATAAGCAGGGGGCAATAAAATGTGCCTTAAATTGGATCTCATGAAAGCTTATGATATGGTTAATCGAGACTTCCTTTGTCATATTATGATATGTATGAGTTTTGACAAATGGTGGGAAGAAATGGTGAGGGAATGTATTTGCTCATCCTCGTTCTCGATTATGGTTAGGGGGCAGCCAAAGGGGTTCTTTAGCAATAGCAGAGGCCCGAGATAAGGGGATCCTATGTCTCCCCACCTCTTCACGATTGTGATGGAGTTCCTCACTTGTCTCCTGGATGACGTTGTTTTGGATGGCCTGATTAACCCCTTATTTCGTAAGATTAAGCCAGTGGTCTCTCACCTTATTTATGCTGATGATCTACTTGTATTTGTGGAGCCGTCTTACAGATCTTTTGACACTCTTAAAGGGATATTTGATAAATTGGAGAATTGGTTAAGACTGCAATTGAACAAAAATAAGAGCCAGATGTTCTTGAATTATACCTGTAGGAACATGGAGGCTTGGCTGGCTAAGATGGGCATAGCGGAAGGGGTGCTCCCTGTTAAATATATGGGGCTTACTCTATCGATCAATTATGCTGCTAATGCGGACTGTGAGGGTTTTCTCAATTATACACAATCGAGACTAGTGGGATGGTAGGCACAAATGTTATCCTTTGGGGGAAGGATTGAGCTTATCAAGGCTGTCATTTCGGCTGTACCATTATACTGGTGTTGGCCCAATGATTGTATCATGTTTTTTAATATAGTTAATCTGTTAAGTTTATCATTTCATTATCATTAATCTTCATACTATCACTATAGCATTTCTACTTATACTTATACCTTTGGTGATATGTGCTTATTATTTTACTTATTAGTGATATGAGTTTTTATTAGATATATCTTAAATTTAATTGAGTTACCAAAATCAAAACTATGTTTTGATTATGGTTATTCAATTAAGTTTAATATTATGATATCACTAATATTTATGCTATCACTATAGCTCTTATACTTAAACTTAGCACTATCCTACTGTACTTTATCTTATCATATTTGCTACATGTATAGTGCTTTGTTCGTCTAACATGTACATGCAGAAAATTATGGTGGACCAAAGACGACGGATCCCACAAGATTTCCCTAAACCACCCGACGACATCTCCGGAGCCACGCACTCGGGGGTTCGAGGGGGCAAAATCCCCGAAAGGTATTCAGTTTTCACAAACTGGATATCTTTGAAAGTTGACGTTAAGGAAGAAGCCAACATCCATCAAGAAAAGAAGCCATGCCATGCCATCATCATTTCAAGACTCTGAAGAAGCTTGCACCTACTATAGTATATCTGGAGTCTGTAATGAGTCTTAGGAATAATTGTAAACACAAAAAATGGATGGCAAAATCGAAAGCTAGGGTAGAAATCAGCACAAGATCATTTTTAGATGAAAATCGGCATACCGACGGTATACCGATGGTATACCAATTTTATTCACAGAAAGTTTCTATCTACAAAATCGGCATACCGACGGAATACCGATCTATACCGACGGTATATCGATTCAGTAACGTTAAAATTCTAACGATCAGATTTCGAGCATTTAATGATCCCAACGGCTATATTTCTAGCCGTTACAATTCCAGACCGGTATTCCGACGGTATACCGGTTCGTACCGACGGTAAACCGATCGCTGACTGAAAAGTTGCCTTTGAGCTCTTTTCAATGGTTTGGTTATAAATAGCCTTGAACCCCTTCATTCAAGGTTGATGCTTTGAGCCTAAAAATTTCCAAACCATCAAAGCCTATCCACAAACAACTCTACAAAGCTTTCATTTGCCATCCATAAATTGTGTTAGAGTTATTGAGTTAAAAAGTAAGATCTTCATCTTGTTGTATAAGGAGATCAAAACCTATTGTGAAAGGTTGAAGTTGGAGAGTCTTCGTATCCAAACTCTGGGTTGAAGTTGGAGAGTCTTCGTATCCAAACTCTCGGTTGAAGTTGAAGAGGCCTTCGGACTAAAGCTCTCGTATAAGAAGTTGGCGAGTTCTTCGGATCCAAACTCGTCTGTAATTAATTACTCAAATAGTGGATTAAAGCCGGAGAGAGTTTCGGGACTGGAGTGCCCCTTGGAAGGATACCAGGATATATCGTGTGTAGGTATTGTTGTTGCTTCTTCTCTTGCACTTATATTTTTAAATTGCCCATTAGCTTGTGCTAAGTGCTTGATTAGTTAGCTTGACCCTATTCACCCCCTCTAGGTTTACTACAATTGGTATCAGAGCAAGGACTCTATTGTTAGGCTTAACATCCTTAGAGTAGATCCTTGTTAATTTTTCTATGGCATCGTATTTCTCCTCCTCCGATAAAGTGGGTTTTACTTCTAGTAGCATGGATAATCATGTTTCTTCTAAATGCAAGAAATGCTCTAAGTGGAAAGCCATGGCTAAACAATCCTTAGATATTCTTGATAACCTTCATTTTACAAATGAAGAATTTTCTGAAAAGGTTGTTCATTTAGAAGAAGCAAATGAGTTTTTGAGAAATAAAAACAATGATTTATTATCTAGACTTGATTATCAAAACTCATCTTGTGTTTCTTTAAAGAGTTTGAATGAGGCTTTAATTTTGAAAATCAAATCTCTTTCCTCATCAATAGAAGATCTTAAGTGACAAACACATGAGCTAATTCATTTGCATGATTCTTCTATTGACTCTTTAAAGAAACAAAATGATAATTTTATTTCTAGAATTGCTTTATTTGAAAAAGAGAATTATGCATTAAATGCTAAATTTGATTCTCTTACTTGTTTGCATGATGATTTGCTATTAGAACATGGTATTCTTAAGACCAAATCCATGCATGCTAAGTCTAGAGATATTTATCATTCTAGTATGTCACATGTTCATAATCATGCTCATTCTGATACATGTGCACACACTAGTATTAGGTGCTTCTATTGCTCTCGTATTGGACACATAAGTCTAACTTGTCCTATTCGTAGGAGTTTTTCTACCAATGCTAGAGTCAAGAGTATATGGGTCCCTAAAGCTAACAAATATGGATCCAAGTTTATTTGGATACCAAAGTCTTCGCCTAATATTGTAGGTGGAGCTTCTTATATCGGGACATAGCACCGAGGAGCATGTTGGTGGTTGCAAAGCTCAAATATCATCTTCCAAGTAATTGCACCAACACAAGCGTGGCCACTAGAGCCACTTTGGTAACATGCTAAACGATTCTCTTTAAATTGTTTATATTTGTAGAATCTAGCATGTTTCTCTTGATGTCTTGCTACTAGCTCACATTGATATCCTTTAGTTGCCTTTTATATAAATCAATGTGAGATATAATACTAGCTTGCTTAGTTAATTTTCTTATTAATTCTTTAATCTAGCATGACTAATTACTCGGCTTAAATGATTAGTTCACACTATGTAGTTTATCACTCATTTCCTATTAGTGTGACACATTTATATATGCATGCTCGTTATTCTTAATCCTTATTTATAAAACATGCATATCACTCTAGTCCATAGGAGCTTGGTTTTGATTTGAGTTAATATGGTTTTAACTCTCCGTCTTTAAAGTTTTTGAGATAGTTACTTTTTTGTCGATTTGTTTTTAATATATCATATTTACATTAATCGGTATTTGTGAATATATGTGTTTAGCACAAGCTTCTTATCACTTGACAAGTATACACTTATACTTCCATTTTAACCTTGTGCTTATATAATATATTCATTATTGATTCCCGTATTTTATTTTGATTAAACCTTTTATGAATCAATTATGTCTTTGCCTAATAAAGCTTATTTATGTGTTTTGAATTTGTGATAGTTTTTCACATTCATTAAGGATACATGACTATATTCATGTAGATCATGTATTTCTTATGTTGATATATATTTTTGTATAAATATCTTTATGTGGACATATGAGTTAAGCTAAAGTTTTATATTGACTTGAAGAGTATTTAATTATACTTGTTACCTCCAAACTTGTGCTTATCTCATACTTTAGCTATTGATTCCTTTGACCAAATTTATGCTTCTTGAATTAATTAGCTTCTTCCTTAAATCTTTTTTTGATGATATCTTCTTGACTTTTTGGTTGGCATTATGGATACATGTTCTTAATTGATTTTTGATCTTTTCATGTATGCCTATTCGTGATATATTTAGTTTCATATATATAAATGATTCCTAACTTTTGATATTTATTTGTTTTATACCCTTAAGTTAGGATGTTGAGAGAAGATGTTTATTAATGTCTTGCTCATGACTAATTATGGATGTTCTATTAAGGATCATAAAGTTTTGTGTTTTATAACCTTGTATGTTAAATTTACCTCCTTAATTAGTGCATATTTTCTAGTTTGTATCTTTATAATTTACTATGGTGCATTATAAAAGCTCTTTGAAAAATGTACTTCTTGGTATCTTTAGCACATCTAGCTTTCTTGATCTTAATAATCTTTCATTGCTCATTCCTTGGATACTATGCTTTCTTAAAATTATTGTTGCCCAATGATGTTTTTGTAGCACATGAGAATACATGTAATTGTTACATCATATTTTTCATGAATTTAGCTACTATGGTTTGAGCTTTTATGTTGAGATCTTCTATTTCTAGAGAATACACTTATGTCATAATGGCTATAATATTTTGTATTTTCTAGATTGATCTATTATTTCATTATCCTAGACCAATCTCAATACTTGGCAAAGAGATTTATTTTATTATTTTTATGAATATCTTTTCAGCCATATTTTGATAAGAGTTAGTTCATTTTTTTTGCTATCTTCTTGCTCTTATCATTTCTTAGTAAAGAGTCTATAAATTATTTTGATCATTCAAAATGTATGCCCTTAATTGTGAACTCTATGCTTAAGCAAGTATCTTTAGTGTTTGTGACTTAAGATTTAATGAGCACTTTTATCTTGTTAATGACTTACCTCAGTAATCTTAATTAGTTATGTAGCTTGCTTAGTTATGATATATTGTTAAGCTATATAATCTATGTTCACATTCACTCTTCCAGCTATTATTTTTCGTTTCAATCTATATATGATGTGCTAGTTTCCAAAAATAAGATGTATGAATTGTCTTGATGTAATTTGTATTCTATTTTAGATACGTATGTCTTGTTCTCTAAAACTAGTTTGACAAACATTTGATTTGATCTTATTTTTCAAAAGAGGTTTGTGATTCCTTACTTTAACTTCCTTCCATACTAGTCATTAGTATCTCTTAAAATTTTCTCATTTTGAGTCATAATTTTATCGTATTATCATTTACATTTCTTTTTGATGATATTTGCAATCATTTAAATGAGAATGACTCTTTTTCATATTTTCATTGATTTATGAGATTTTATCATAAATATGGATTTGAGATTTTCTTTATGAGATTTGTTGGTTCATGTTTAATTTATTTATTTTTATTGATAAAAGTTTCTAATGGTTGAGTAGTCCTATATTATCTTATTATGTGATTATCAAACTAATTTATTACTCTACTTTGACTACTCATGGATTGCCACATATGGGCCTTTGCTATTTGAATTTTATGGTTTATTATTTACCATTAGCAAGGTTTGAATTTTACCTGTTGATGGGTACATATATGGTAAAACATACCTAGTCCATGTAAAGTAATAAATTGGTTGATTCTTTCTTAATTAGATAATCATGGACATGACATTTGAGTTTTATATTTATTTTATTTTTGAGCTATATTTTGTCTATCATCATGATTGTTCTTAATTGACTTTATTCTTTTTCATGATGATATTTTCTCAAAGGATAACATACATTGATCTATCATATTTAAATATGAGATCCTTCTATATAGATTAATATATGCCATCTTTTGATTATACGTGCTTAATTGGAATATTCTTCTAATTTTTCATCTTTAGCGACTATTAATTGGATATCTCTTCTTAACTAAAGATGATATTATTCGTCTTTTGACGATATTATAGCCTTATATGCATTGAGCAAAAGGGAGAAATCCATAGTTGATTTACCCCAAAATCCTTTAGTTATATATTTTATGCTATAAGTGCTTTGGAACTAGATGCATATTTTGAGGGGGAGCAAATTAATTGACTCAATTCATTTATATCCTGTAATATGTCGTATACCTAGTTCATCATGGACCCATATTTTCTTCTATTTTATATCCTATTGATTGAGGTCATGATATTTTTATTTGTGAAGGATTTATGAGAGTGTATGCAAGTGTCTTTATTATTTATCTCTCTCTTTTATATGGATTAAATAAGTCATCTTGTTAATATTAACTTTTATATCTTATCTTGATGACTATTGTGCTTTCATTGTTTTGGCTTTCCTTATATGCTTAATTGATTTGGATTTCCTTATTGAGGACTTACCTAAAAGTCTTGTTTATCTATATTGGTAATACTTTGGGGGAGAGCATTCAAGTCGATTGAATGTCTCTTTCTCAAGTATTTTTCTCCTTTACCTTCATGTTTATCTAAATGATATTCACATAGCATGATAAGGTAATTGAGTTCAAATGCATTAACTTGGGTAAGCAAATAGATTTTGCAAATAAAGAGATTATTTTATATCAGTTGCTCTATTTCACTGATCATTCATTATTTGTTACACTATTTATTTGTGGACAATATTGACTTCCAAATAGCTTTTTGATCAAAGTTTCAAGTTTATATTTCAATTGGTATTTTCCAACTATCTCAATTGTTTTTTTATATCAATTACTTTGCAATTATCTAATCCTCATGGGTTTTTAATTGAAATATTTTATTTCAATTGGTATATTGCTTCCTTCCAAAACATATAATATTATATTTTGGAGTTTTTTTCTTGGATTTCAAGTTGGTAAAACTATTTATTGACTATTTTCAACTTTATTTGTTTTACCAACTATATTGTGTTTTGACATGCTTCTTTTAAAAATTTGATGTTCTACATTGGCAATGTAGCTTTATAAACTTGTCATTACACCCTTCTTCTATTGTTTTTCATTAGTATATCTTGATTGTCTATGACTTTCTTATGCTCTGATTTCTATGCTTGAGATTGATTTTATTTTATCTCTTAGTACGGGAGAGCCTATTTTTGATCATGTCAAAGGAGAAGAAGTAAGTTTAAGTATGTATTTATAAGTAATCGAAGTAGTATGCTTTTAGTGATATTACTTATGTCTTTTGTATATTAGTGATACATGCATCTATTGTATCCATACTAAACTTAACCGATTTGCCATAATAAAAAGGGGGAGATTGTTGGCCCAATGATTGTATCATGTTTTTGAATATGGTTAATCTGTTAAGTTTAGCATTTCATTATCACTAATCTTCATACTATCACTATAGAATTTCTACTTATACTTATACCTTTGGTGATATGTGTTTATTATTTTACTTATTAGTGATATGAGTTTTT
The DNA here is from genome assembly GCA_029216955.1 of Iris pallida. Lineage (NCBI taxonomy): Eukaryota > Viridiplantae > Streptophyta > Magnoliopsida > Asparagales > Iridaceae > Iris > Iris pallida. Next base: position 4,666,296 of record JANAVB010044817.1, on the reverse strand, counting down.
ATTATATATATATCTTAAATTTAATTGAGTTACCAAAATCAAAACTATGTTTTGATTATGGTTATTCAATTAAGTTTAATATTATGATATCACTAATATTTATGATATTACTATAGCTCTTATACTTAAACTTAGCATTGTCCTACTGTGCTTTATCTTATCATATTTGCTACATGTATAGTGCTTTGTTCGTCTAACATGTACATGCAGAAAAGCAATAAGCAAGATCAATATGGACATATGCAATAAAGAAATCATGGTGGGCCAAAGACGACGGATCCCACAAGATTTCTCAGAACCACCTGACGACATCTCCGGAGACACGTCTTCGGGGGTTCGAGAGGGCGAAGCCCCCGAAAGGTATTCAGTTTTCACAAACTGAATATCTTTGGACAGCTGACGTCAAGGAAGAAGCCAACATCCATCAAGGAAAGAAGCCATGCCATGCCATCATCATTTCAAGACTCTGAAGAAGCCTGCACCTGCTACAGTATATCTGGAGTCTGTAATGAGTCTTAGGAATAATTGTAAATACAAGAAATGGATGGCAAAATCGAAAGCTAGGGTAGAAATCAGCCCAGGATCATTTTCAGATGAAAATCGGCATACCGATGGTATACCGGTCTATACCGACGGTATACCGATTTTATTCACAGAAAGTTTCTGTCTACAAAATCGGCATACCGACGGAATACCGATCTATACCGACGGTATACCGATTCAGTAACGTTGAAATTCCAACGATCGGATTTCGAGCATTTAATGATCCCAACGGCTATATTTCTAGCCGTTGCAATTCCAGACCGGTATTCCGACGGTATACCGGTTCGTACCGACGGTATACCGATCGCTGACTGAAAAGTTGCCTTTAAGCTCTTTTCAATGCTTTGGTTATAAATAGCCTTGAACTCCTTCATTCAAGGTTGATGCTTTGAGCCTAAAAATTTCCAAACCATCAAAGCCTATCCACAAACAACTCTACAAAGCTTTCATTTGCCATCCACAAATTGTGTTAGAGTTATTGAGTTGAAAAGTAAGATCTTCATCTTATTGTATAAGGAGATCAAAACCTATTGTGAAAGGTTGAAGTTGGAGAGTCTTCGTATCCAAACTCTCGGTTGAAGTTGGAGAGTCTTCGTATCCAAACTCTCGGTTGAAGTCGGAGAGGCCTTCGGACTAAAGCTCTCGTGTAAGAAGTTGACGAGTTCTTCGGATCCAAACTCGTGTGTAAGTATTTACTCAAATAGTGGATTAAAGTCAGAGAGAGTTCCGGGACTGGAGTGCCCTTTGGGAGGATACCAGGATATATCGTGTGTCGGTATTGTTGTTGTTTTTTCTCTTGCACTTATATTTTAAATTGTCCATTAGCTTGTGCTAAGTGCTTGATTAGTTAGCTTGACCCTATTCACCCCTCCTCTAGGTTTACTACAACTGGTTGCATGCCATTATTCCTTCTAAGGAAATGTTCAAGAAGATTGAAAGTCTATGCGTTGACTTCCTGTGGAAATGAGACATTCATGCTATTAGTTGGGATGATCGGTGTAGGCCTAAGAAGGAAGGAGGTATTGGGATGCAATCCTTGTCCCTACTCACAGAAATAACATACTTAAAACTGTTTTGGAGATTCATTACTGGGAGTCCCTATGGGCAGGATAGATTAAGGATAGGTATTTCCCGAATAGAAAATTCGGGTCGACTAGCAGCAACAACAACTTCTCCATCACTGTTAAAGCGTTCTCGGAGACAAGACTTAGGGATAAGGCTAAGCTGACTAGGGTGATATGCTCAGGGGCTCAAACTAGCATCTGGCATGACCCTTGGATGAAGCACTCTAGCTTGATTGAGAGGGAGGGTTGGCATGTTTATGAGCTGATGGACTCTTATGACAAGGTGAGTAGCCTTATCCAGGAAGGAGAGTGGAATCTGTAGGACCGTTTGATCGAGGCTGCTCATGCGGAAGACATACAAGCGATGGAGATAGATCAGCAATGGAGGGAAGACTACTGGATATGAGAATATATGGAGAGCGTAACCTTCAAGTTTAGTACGCTTTGAACCACATTAGGACCTTCCATGAGGAGGTTGACTGGGCGGAGGTAGTCTGGACCAAAGGGCGGTTGTCAAGAACTCTTTGTGCCTTCACAAAATGATCAAGAAGCGACTTCTTACTCAGGACAAACTTACCAAATTTGGCATTCCATATGAGGATACTCTCTGCTTCTTATGTGGTAAAGAGGACGAGTCTAGGGATCATCTGTTTTTGAATGTAACTTTGTATGGGATAGCTGGTGTGCCGAGAGGTCTAAAAATGACCTTCCCACCTAGCAAGATAGACGTCTCCCTTCCGTTTTGAATAAAGCTCAAAAGGGTAAAGGAGCGAGAGGTTATACACTACCAAAAATATCTCATATTAGCGACGCCTAACAATGTCGCTAAACAGCAAAAAAAGTCGCTAACTTCTGACAACGACGTTTTTAGCAACGTTTCGGGCATGTCGGCATAAAACCTCTCGAGTACAAATAATATGTCACATCCACTTCTTGATGATATTTCATGTTGCGACATCTCACACATGGATACTTAATTTTGGTACGGTCCATGTACTTAGGGAACGCCTTGGCGAACTGCAGGAATTGCTCTAGCCCATGTATAAATTCATCCCGCACACCGCACATGTCACCAGGATGACGATTGTACATCTATGAACGATGCTGTAGATAGTAATTCATATCCATTTGACAATAATTCTGCAAAGATAGATACACATTATTCGAGTATATTCCAAATTGATGCATATAGACACATGAGTATCAAATGAGTGTCGTCACATGTTCAACAAGAAGGCCCCCTCTCTGACCCCCCTCTACTTCCCTGCTTCTCATTCGACTCTCTCAGCATCCTATTCAGCATCATATGATATCTTCTTCAACCTCAGCCTAGAGAAATGTGGAAATATTAATGTTAACCAAGGTTCACAGTATCGATATCGAAATCGGTTTCGGTACCATTTACGGTTGATATCCTGAATCTAATAGCTTCCGCTAGCAGAGTACAATGTAGAGCCAAATGTGAAGCAGAGCTTCACATTCAAAATATTAGAAGTAAAAAGTTTTCGATTGGTGGTGGGACGAGTCAGAATCCTTTCTCGTCCCACCACCAATCGAAAACTTTTTACTTCTAATATTTTGAATATGAAGCTCTACTTCACGTTTGGCTCTACATTGTGCTCTGCTAGCGGAAGCTATGAGATTCATGATATCAACCCAAAATGATACCGATAACGATACCGATACCGAAATCGATACTGTGAACCTTGGTTAATATTAATATTTCCATACCTCTAGGATGAGGTTGAGGTAGATATCTTATGATGCGGAATAGTCGGCTCAATAACCCGAATGAGAAGAAAGAAAGTAGGGAATCTCACTCTATACACTCTAGGATACTACGATATACTACTAGTATACTCACTCTATACACTCTTACTTATGCAAGTATTTTGAGACAATCAGCGTTATACTAGATTTTCGAAAAAATCTATAACTCTAATAGGCCCAAAAGGCTTAGCATAAGTAAATTTAATTTCTATAGAAGGGCTCAAAACACTGTACCAATCATACCTACACTTCTAGGATACTCTATACACTGTAGGTACTAGGATACTTCTTAGCAAGGTTCTCAGAGTAGGTAATTCCCAATATATTAGGATACTCTATACACTCTAGAGGATACTCTATATGTACTAGGATACTCTATACACTCTAGGTACTAGGATACTCTATATATACACTCTAGGTACTAGGATACTCTATATACCAAGGTTCACAGTATCGGTATCGAAATCGGTATCGGACTATTCCTACGAGTATTGGTATCGGCGATATCGGTAGTATCAGCGGTTTCGGATCAGAGTATCAGATTTTTTGGTATCGAAAAAAATAATTATTAATAAAATATTTACATTTAAAAACATATATTTTATACATTTAGGCATAATTTAAGTATTTTCAGTATTATTTTGTAGCACTTTTGAAATTAGATAACATTGTAATCACCCTTATCGATTGGTTTACATATAATAGATTAATTTTCTTCTTTTACATGTTTTTACAATCTTATTATGCTTTAAACCTTTGATGATTTGTCTTTTTCGTTTAATTTTCTTTGCCGAATTGACCGAAAAAGAGACCCTCAATGTTGGTATCAGTAAGTATCGGGTATCGGTCGGTATCGGATTGGGACATGCCAAACCGTATCGGTATCGGCCGTATCGGATCGGTATCGGTCGATACTTTAAACCATGCTATATACTTCTTAGGATACCTCATGTTCTAACCTGTCACAGGATACTCACCTCCTAGACACTCAAGTTCACTCATAGGATACCTCACTCTATGTAACCCCGCTTTTCCATTTTCAAAATTTAAATATTTTCCATAATATAAATTGATTGGTTAAATTCCTATTTAATAAATTTTATGGTTTCTTCTTGGAGGGAAGATTTGAATTAGTAGCATGGGTGTAAACTCCTAGTTAGTTATAACCAACTAGGAGTGGTCCCCATTCTCTAACAAACTCTCCAAACCATATCTCTAACTGAATTTTTTAATCATTTCTGTAAATATTATAGGATGAAGGGACTTGGATGGAAATTTTCATTAAAGTTGCTCTGCATATATATTAAGTGAGAGAAGGAGCAGTAGCTCTCATTACTCATTCTCAAATTTCTTGAGAGCTCTACAAACTCTCTTTCCCCAAATTATTCCCGGCCATAACCCTAACCCTAATTTTGTCTCCGGCCATGGCGAGGCCGACGATCCTTCCTCCACGCGACACCTGAGCTGAGCTTCGTCGAGCACCACTCCTTCACCGGGAAGTTCTCCTGCAACGCGCGATTCTCCGATTGACGACGAGCCTCCATCGCTAGCTCCGGTCTTGGCGACGGCGACGACAAGTCATCCATCTCCCCGGCCATGGCAGAAGCATCTCGGTTGATGAGCGATGACCACTTCACCATCTCCTCCACGACAAGCAGAGCCAGCGTTTAGGCGCGATTTCACCTCCGACCGCGGTGATTAGGCGGTTCCTCCGGTGGTGACATCGAGTAGGGCAGCATCTCCGGCGACCGCTTCTTCTTCTCCGGTTTGATCTCGTCTCTCCATAACTCCTTCGTTCCAACGTCGCAACCGACGACTTGAGGTGAGTTCGTTTGGAATTTCCTTTAGATCTAGGCTTCTCCCAAAATTTCTTGATGCAATCGTTGATTCGAATCCTACTCTCAGATTCGATCGGATCTCGCGTGGTGGTCTTCTTCTCTGGAGCCGATCTTCCCCAACGACTGGAGTGAAAAAATTCGTAGGTAATTGGATCCAAACCTGGGTGCTCTTGACTAAGTGAATATTTCTTGAAATTTCTTGAGAGGAGATTCCAAAATTTCCTCTGACACTCTGTTTCTTCTGATATTTGGACTCTGCGATGGAATGTTCCGATCGTCTGGATTGCAGCTGACACGAGGAAGAAGTGTCCAACTCTTGAATTGTCTCTGTACTTGGTATCAGGCCTCTCTTTGCAGGTAATCCCTAAATTTCTTACTCTTTATGAGTCACAAATTATATTGTATGATTTCGAATTATTACATTCAGTTTTGTTTCGTGTCAGCATTAGGCTGTGTTCGAATCGTGGATTCATGACCAACATTTGTTCATATCCAAGATTTGTGCCTTGTTTTGGACTCTGCGGGTGTCGGGATTGACTGCGGTGGCGAACCTATAATCAAACCTGGGTTGTAGTTCGCGTGCATTATGCATATTTTCTTTTGTATAGAGTTTTATAATTTCTATTTGAATTTATTCTAGTTGATTGTTTAATTCCTATTCTGATTTTTCTTTCAATTTGGTTGTATAAATTCTGGGAGTTTTGTGTAAATTTTGACTAGTGCAGGGGGTTGAGTTTGTTAAGTTTTGTACTAAACTTTGGTTATGCATAGTTTGAATGAGATTTTGGTTTGGGACATGTCGGCTGTGTCCAGATTTGCTTGTGTCGGGTGAGGGGTGTATAGTTGCAGGTTTATTCATGTTTTGATAGTTCAATTGGGTTGTAATAATTCTTATTGATTGATCTGTGCTTCCTTTCTTTTCTTAGTATTTTGATTTAGAAGAAGTTAGCTGTTCGATGCTGGGATGTCTAGGGATTTAATTTCTGAAATTGACTGGGTGAACTGAAGGAGTGATGGGTCTTTTCCTTGGCTGTGTCTGAATACTCAAGTAAATATGTGTATTCTTTATGATCTGTATATGTCAGGTTGATGGGTTTGGAACCAATAGGTGAGCCATACAATATAAGTAAGAGGAGTAGCAATGGTATGTTTTGGAGTTTTTAGTTATAGCTGAAGTCAATGCTTAAAATAATTGCTTGTTGAAACTGAGTTTGGGTTGAAGAACCAAATGCATGGGTAAAAGTTGAGCTTATTTAGAAGTGGGCTGCCTTGCTGAGTAACCATTAACAGAGATCCAAATTCCTATTTATGTATTTTGCTCTGTAGCCTTTCTGTAGTTGTAAGTTTGGTATTGATGCAGAGCTGGAGTTGTTAAATCTTGGGCTATAATCATTTCTAATTTAGATTGGATAATAAGGATAAGTTTGCTTTAAAAACTTCTAGATAGAAATAAGCCTATTGTAAGGTGAACTCTAAGTACAAATATTGTTAGCATATTTTTGTATTAAAAACTATTTTCCTAGAACTTTACTTACTTACTAATATTTGAACAATTGATATTTAAAAAGTGTTAAATAGTTTTATCTCAATCTAAACTAAATTAATTTGTTCCATACAAACATTTTAGACATAGTATTTAAAATTATATAGTCTATTTATAGCCAACTAGAATAGGTGTTAATAGTAATGTTAGTCATAATTATTTTAATTTAGCAAGTTAGTCAGATAACATGTTAGCTAATTGATATTGTAGATCATAACCAAACTTGTACCAAAATAACAGGTGAACATTCATGCTCTACTACTCTCATGCAACGAAGGCAAGGCAAGTACACCGACTCGAACCCTTTACTCTGTATTTCTGTCTTGCTTCATGTTCTCATATTGACACGTTGTACACACGATTGTTCATTGTTCATCGTTCATAGTTCATTGTTCAGTGTTCTTTACTTGTACATTGGGTGGGAAAATACTACAAATATGTGACCAATCCTAAATTAGCTAGGCATTGTTTAATAGCTTAGGTCTCACATCGTGCACGTGGGACTCTAAGTCGTACCATTATTCATGTGCTCTTGTATCCTATAATACCCCAGCCGGTCACATATTATGATAGTTATTTCAAATGCAAGTTACACTGATAGTCTAGTTCATTGTTCTAGATCTGGTACTATAGTTTCATTGTTATTCATGTACTACATTTTTATGTTCCGGTTCTTGTACCATGGTTCATATTGTAGTTCATTATTCATGCATTTCAGTTTACTTTGTTTAGTGCTTCTTGTCGGGATTGTACTTTGCTCTTTTTCTGACAAAATATGTTGTAGGTTTACTTGATGATGTTGTATATCCTTTATGGGCCAGAGCCCGAAGCCAGGATAGAGATGCCTCAGGATAGACTTAGAATTTTAGAGTTATAGTTAGATTCTTCTTAGATCGTTAGAGATTTGTTATGTACTTTGTATTCAGGTTTCAGGATTGTATATTTTATTCAGGTTACCGGATTTGTCTCCGACGTTTTCATTTCTCTAGTTGTATTTAAAATATTTATGGATTGTAGTGATATTGGGAACGTGTATAGCAGCTATGTTGTTTTATGTACCTTGTATCTTGGAGTTTTCCTTAGATTGTACAGCTTACTTCGTCGTGTCCATCGACGAAGGCTGGACGTGTCCGATGTTGGCCCATTGGTCATGGTCAAACCTGATTTTAATAATTGATCAAACTCTGTCTCGATATAAATGCAAGGCAATTCAGATGTTTACCTACGACGTTTTGGACACTGCTCAATAATGGATATTTACTATGTTCAAGATCGAAGCTGTTCCGAAGCTGTTTGCCATTCAGAATGTATTTCCTTCAAAGCAATGTAATTTTTCATTTTATTGAGTCTAGGAATACATTGTACACCAAGTCGTACTGGCAAATAGGCTGTCCGGAATCGTTTTTCAAAATCACCCTATCCTTTTAAAAATGACATATATTTTTGAAAAACATCCTTTTTATAAAAAGTTTCTGAAGGACTTTTCAAAAAGCCAAAATAATTTTTCTCAAAATCAACTAGCAGAACCCTAGCAGAACCCTAGCAGAACTCGGCCAGAGTTCGGCCAAGTTGAACGTTATGTGAATGTTTGATTTTGAACTTGGTCACCCTTCAGTTGCGGTTTGTTACAAAGAGTTCTGTCCGAATTCTGCCTGAATTCTGTCAGAGTTCTGTCTTTGAAAAAACTATAAATAGAGAAAGATTTCAATCATTTCAAATCACCAATTCACTTTCAATCTCTTCTCTTCTAAAGCTTGTATTTTCTCCAAAGAGTTCTAAAAGCTTCCATTTTCAAATCCCAAGCCAGTAACAATCCTCTAGTTGATTTGCCAGTGCGGTACGGTCTAGAAGTTTCAGACCGGTTGTAATCTGAGGCTTGATTGAAGAAACAACTCTTCATAATTGAAGTTGGTCGAGTTCTTCGTATCAAAGCTCGCGTCTGTAGAAGTTGTAAGGACTTCGTAAGAAAACTTACGGAATTTTCCAATAGTGGATTCAACTGGAAGCTAGAGTTCTTCCGACTGGACTAGTCCTCACAAGAGGAAAACCAGTATAAATCTCGGTATTTGCGTTTGCCTTCTGATCACTTTTCATTACTGTCATTTACTTTGTGATTATTTTTATATCTGTGATCTAACTGCTAACGAGATTTTTAATTAGCAATATTCCGCTGCCTACTCTATTCACCCCCCCTCTAGAGTATTCTGCTTTACGATTTCGTTCCTACAATTGGTATCAGAGCGGGTTATACAGCTAAAGCAAGGTAAAATTGCAGTTATATTCAATTGTTATATAGATCACAGCATTACACATAGCAACTGTGAAATTCACAAGTGAAGGCCAAGCCACAAACTGACCTCCACTGTTTGGCGGCACTAATTACACTTATTGGAAAACACGTATGAGTTTTTTTTGAAATCTCTTGATTTTAACTTATGGTCTGTAGTTTTTGATGGCTATAAAAAGCCCCCTCGTATTAATGTTGATGGTGTTTTAGTTGAAAAACCCCATGACAAATATACAGAGAAGGAAAAGAAAAAGACTAGTCTTGACGCACGTGCTATTAACGCTTTATTTTGTGCTTTAAATAGAACTGAATTCAACAGGGTGTCCACTTGCACAACATCAAGCGAAGTGTGGAAACTTCTCGAAGTAATCCACGAAGGAACAACACAAGTCAAGGAGTCAAAGATCAGCAGACTTACTCAGGAGTACGAGACGTTCAAAATGAAGCCAAGTGAATCAGTCACTCAGATGTTTACAAGATTCTTGGATATTGTAAATCCTTTGTCTTTACTAGGCAAGGATTACAGTAACCATGAAAAGATTCGCAAACTTCTACGAGCTCTTACAAAGAACTGGATTCCAAAGGCTACAGCAATCATTGAAGGGAACGACCTCTCAACAATGTCTCTGGAAACACTCATGGGTAAGCTACTCACTCACGAGTTAGAACTTCAAGACTTTGAAGATGCTACACCAAAGAAGAAATCGGAGAAGTCGATCGCTCTCAAGGCTCAACATAGAAGAACTGTTGAAGACGACTCTAATGACAGCGACTCTGACTCTGAAGATCAAGCTCTTCTGGTAAGAAAATTCAAGAAGTTCATGAGATTTAACAGGAGAACAAAAGACAGCAACAACAACAACGAGGAAGATCCTATTTCTATGGATGCAAGAAGAAAGGACACATGAAGAAAGACTGTCCAACAGCATCATCATCAAAGAAAAGCAGCAAATATGACAAAGGCTACCTGAAGAAATCTACATCAAGGAGGTACGTCAACACAAGCATATGGCATAAAAGTGAAGCTAGCGACTCAGAAGACGAACAATCAGATGACGCTGCAAATGTACGCTTGATGGCTTGCGATCAGGTAATCACTGATCCTCTATTTGACCCTTATGATGATTTCACCTTTGAGCAACTAGGAGAGGCTTTCAGTGACCTGCTAAATTATTACAGTAAACTGCGTAGTAAATATAAAACCTCAAAGAGTACAAAGGTGAAATAGGAAGACTTACCGACCTACTAGATCATGTTAGAGATAATAACTCTTCAAATGAGTCTGGTGAGCTTTCATCTATTAAGTTGTTGTTACACGAGACTGTTAAACTATCCGAAGAAAAAGACCAAATATTATCCAGTTAAAGGAAGACCTATCTAAGGAGAGAAAGAGTCTCCAGTGTGCACAGGTCAGATTAGAATCACTCATATCTGACTATACTAGATTATATGACACTTCCAAAAAGTTAAAAATTAGTTTAGGAAAATGGCCTGAAGTTGCCGCTTCCTATTCTAACACGTGTCAATTACTGAATCATCGGAACACGCCTAACACTGTCAGACCAAACCATAACAAAACTATGCCCAAGAAGACAAATAGGCATGCATTCTTCTATACTAGAAAACCAAAACCTACCAATCATGCATCTCACACTACTTTCAATACTCAACATGCTAAATGTCTTTATTGTGGCCTCATTGGTCATATATCTTTTGCATGTAGAATCAGAAAGTTAGTAGATTTAAATGTTTATGCATGGATACCAAAAACTAACCAGTCAGGACCCTACAAGAAATGGGTACCAAAAGTTTCATCTGTAAATTATTTTGTAGGTGGGACGCCCTTCACATGCTAGGAGCAAATGGATCCTCGACAGCGGTTGCTCACGGTACATGACCGGTGACGCTTTATTATTCGTAACACTAACGAAGAGAAATAAAGAAGGATACGTCTCATTCGGTAATAATTTAAGAGGGTACATAATCGGTATCGGTGACATTGGTAAGGCTCCCTATCTAGTGATTAAAGATGTTTGTCTAGTTACCGAGTTAAAACATAATCTGCTCAGCATAAGCCATTTAGATGATCACGGTTATGGTATTAACTTCGTAAAAGATAAATGTACTATAATTGATAGTTCAACTGGTAGTACTATATTTGAAGGTATTAGGGAAGACAACATATATGTTTTCTATTTGTTGGAAGATGCTAACAAAGCAGGTAGATGTTTGATGGCCAAAAACATTGAGAGTCAAATATGGCATATGAGACTCGGTCATACAAACATGGATACAATTTCAAGACTATCTACAAAGAAGTTGGTACGCGGCTTACCGGATATTTCTTTCAAGAAGGATACGGTATGTAGTGAATGTGAAAAGAACAAAGCTACCAAATCCGCATTCAAATCCAAGAACACTGTAAGTACCACTAGACCTTTACAACTGTTGCATATGGACTTATTTGGACCAAGTAGAATTGCTAGTCTAGGTGGAAAGTTATATGTATTTGTCATTGTAAATAATTTTTCTAGATATATATGGGTTTATTTTCTTGCACGCAAGAAAGATGCATTATCAGAATTCGTCACCTTTTGCAAGAAAGTACAGAATGAAAAAGGGTTCATGATTACTCGCATTCGTAGTGATCATGGCGGCGAATTTGAGAATGCAGAATTCAAGCAATTTTGTGACACACACGGTTATCTGCATGAATTCTCTTGCCCTAGGACTCCGCAACAAAATGGAGCTGTGGAACGTAAGAACAGAACTCTATCTGAAATGGCTAGAGTAATGTTAAATCAGTTTAGTCTACCTAGATACTTATGGGCTGAAGCTGTCATACAGCGTGCTATATTCTCAATAGGGTTCTAATTCGACCTATATCGAAGAAGACTCCCTATGAACTAAGGTTTGATAGAACACCAAATGTTTCATATTCAAAGATCTTTGGTTGTAAATGTTTTATTCTTAATACTAAAGATAGTTTGAGTAAATTTGATGAAAAGGCCGATGAAGGTATATTTTTAGGTTATGCAGCAAAGAGCAAATGATATAGAGTCTTCAACAAAAGAACCATGATCATCGAAGAATCTATCAATGTCAAGTTTAATGAGCTAAGTCAACACTTAGACGATGATGACAATGAAGACATAATCACACCAAGTATAGCTACTGCAAAACCTTCACACAAAGATGCAGAACCATCACATCAGGCATCAGCTGAACCTCCAAGCAAAGAAGCCGGAACTAGCAATCTTGAGACTACACCAAAAAAGATAAGATTATTGGCTAATCATCCAAAGGACTTGGTAATTGGTGAGATTACCAAGGGTGTAAGTACTCGTTCCTCGAATAAAGATATAGCTTCTTGTGTTGCTTTTGTTTCGCAGTTTGAACCCAAAAATATTGATGAAGCATGTAGTGATAATTTTTGGTTAGATGCTATACAAGAGGAATTAAACCAATTCGAACAGAATCAAGTTTGGGAACTTGTTCCCAAGCCCATTGATCATCCGGTCATTGGCACCTGATGGATATTCCGAAATAAACTGAACGAGAATGGTTTAGTTACTCGTAATAAGGCTCGACTCGTAGCTCAAGGATACAATCAAGATGAAGGTATCGACTACGATGAGACTTATGCCCCAGTTGCGAGATTAGAATCCATTCGTATGTTATGTGCATTTGCATGTTTTCATAATTTTAAGTTATTTCAAATGGATGTCAAAAGTGTATTTTTAAATGGTTTTATAAAAGAAGAAGTTTATGTAGCTCAACCTCCCGGTTTTACTGATTTCAAATTTTTTGAATATGTTTTCAAGTTGAAGAAAGCCTTATACGGTTTGAAACAAGCCCCTCGTGCTTGGTACGATCGTCTAAGCTCTTTTCTACTTGATAACGGTTTTTCAAATGAAAAGGTTGACACTACTTTGTTTATAAAATCTTTGAATAACAATATTCTTTTGATTCAAGTCTATGTAGATGATATTATTTTTGGATCTACTGATGAATCTCTTTGTCAAGAATTTTCAAAGTGTATGCAGAATGAGTTTGAGATGAGCATGATGGAAGAGCTGAAATTCTTTCTCGGACTGCAAATCAAACAAACCAACAATGAGACGTTCATAAATCAAGCAAAGTACACAAAGGATCTATTAAAGAAGTTCGACATAGAAGTAGTCAAGCCACTTAGCACTCTAATGGCGACTTCAACCAAGCTTGATATTGATGAACAAGGCAAACCTGTCGACATACGTAAGTATCAAGGTATGATCGGTAGCTTACTGTATTTAACTGCTAGTCGACCAGACATTATGTTTAGTGTTTGTCTATGTGCACGCTTTCAAGCTAATCCTAAGGAATCACATCTTTGTGCAGTTAAGCGTATCTTCCGATACCTTAAAGGCACTTCTTCTGTTGGCTTATGGTATCCCAAAACCACGTCGTTTGACCTGACCGGTTATTCTGATGCTGATTTTGCCGGATGCAAAGTAGATAGAAAAGTACTAGCGGCACATGTCATTTCCTAGGAAAAGCTCTAGTCTCTTGGTTTAGTAAGAAGCAAAATTCTATTGCATTATCAACAACCGAGGCTGAGTATATCGCCGCAGGACGTTGTTGTGCACAAATTTTATGGATGAAACAAACTTTAGAAGACTATGGATTATATTTTACACACATACCCATTTTCTGTGACAACACTAGTTCTATTAATTTGACTAAGAATCCAGTATATCACTCTCGTACTAAACATATCGAGATTAGACATCACCTTCTTAGAGATCATCAACAAAATAGAGATATAGACCTTGTACATATAGACACACAGAATCAATTAGCTGACATACTCACATAACCTCTAGCGGAAGATCGTTTCAATTATTTACGTCGAGAATTAAAAAATTTAGATATCAATAATATTAATTAATTTTGTTTTATTAATTAATTTCTTCGATACTCAATAACTGTTTTCGAGACAAGCCTAAAAAGAGTGTCTGTCACCACGACTACGGTCGAAGCGAAGCGGTACTTAAGAGTTCTCCGGTGAACCTCCGTTAGCTGGGACAGTACTCCTACAGCTAATCTGAGACAGATGCTGAGTAAAGAATATAATTTATAAAATAATATTAATTATATTATTTTGAGATTTAAAATTACTAAACTCTAAATTAAACATTTGAAACGAATTAATGAAAAAGATGTGGCCCATTGTTTTTTTTACACATATATAGCCAGGCAACCCTTGGCGAATTCGGCCCGAGTTCGGTCCGAATTCGGCAAGAGTTCGGCTGGATATATATATATATATATATATATATATATATATATATATATATATATATATATACCAGCCAGAACCCGAGAAAAACCCTAGCTCTTCTCCACCTTTGTTCTTCCAATCCGCGTGGAGATCTTCGTCCAAACTTTGGATTCATGCGGAGAATTTCGTCCTCTACAGCATATCCAACTCTCGGAAAGTATAATTCCTTCTCTATGCCACTTTCCAATTATTAGGGTTTCTAGATTTTGGGATAGAATGCCTAAGGGATTCAATCCTTTCAAGAGGAAGAAGACCAATGCCAGTGAAGAGGCATCGTCTTCGGATCCGCATACGGATTCCCTCTTTTCTTCGGTCCAATCGGATGACGGTGCATCGGACGAGTTTTACTTCAAAACTCCCGACCAAGCCCTATTGTGGTATGCCGATTTCATTATACATACTATTTGTACCGGATCTCCGATCAAGTGGACTGTCTTTTTCGACCACCGTCCTTACTTTGAGGCATTAGGGTTACAACACTTTGTTTCTTTACAATTCTCTATAGCTACTAATTCCATTAGATTATTTTTCTGTAATTTTGTGTTAGACACTTTTACCGCGAGGACACGTGTCGGAGGGATAGATATCGAGTTTACTGATGAAACGTTAGCAGAAATCCTTGGTATTCCAAACGAAGGTGCCCCGCTCGATGACATCACTGATTTTGATTTTTCCGATGGTACGACTCTCGTTAGTTTCAAGAATGAGCTTTGTGCGCCCGCATGTGCTCGTCCTGGAACGCCAATAACTTGAACTTGTTTAACTACGAATTACATCGCATCATCTATTCCACGTTACTTCCAAAATATACTTCCAAAGATGATGTCACTGCACTTGAGCTTTCTGCTCTATATCACATTCTTAAGGGGATTCCTTTTTCTGCCCCTAAGACTATCATTCAGATGATGGGTAGATGTCGTGGAAGAGACCGCAACCTCTCTTATGCGATGATCATCACACACATCTTTCAGAGATTTGACATTGACCTATCCACTTGTGCTGTTGACCCTGAGCCCAAGTTCCTCAAACTCTCTCGTCGCAGCATTGCCACTGTTCCTCCACCTACTGCACCTGTTCCTCCTGCACCTACTCCTACAGTACCTGGTCCTCCTCAGTCCTACCCTATGACATTTAAGGGTATTCATCAGCACCTATCAGGTATACAGTCATTCTATGTTGATACTTCCAGGGAACATGAGTTCCATGACGTGACTCGGTTCCAGGCTAATGTCAACTCTTTCGTCGATCCGAGATTTGCGCAGACGGATCACTCAGCTAGCTTTCTACCTCGAGACCCTTCTGTTTCTGGCTACCGCATTAATGATGAGGTGGTCCACTCTCTGTTCCAGCCAGGGAACGCTTACGATTGGTATTGTACTTCTGGTGCCACTCCTCATACTTCTGGAGCTGGTCCATCTGGACATGCTGGGGCTGCAGCCGATGACGATGATGATGAGGATGATGATTTTTGAGATGTTACATATTGAGACTGATATTTTTGTCTTATGTTTACTTGGAAATGCTCCGACATTCCAAGATATTATCAACACTCTTTATTTTAGTTATTATCTGTGACTCTTCATAGACACATGTTTTTTTTATTATGCCTCAGTTTGGCATATGTTTCATTTAGTTCACTTATTCAGCTCAATATTTTATTTGTTTCAGCTTTATTATAGCATTATCTCTCTTCTTATGCTTCCATATAAACTGCCTGTGATAAATACCATGCTTGTGTTGTTTATACAATATCTTTTTTAACTGTTTATACCATGCATGTGATGAATGTTTTATATATATTTCTTGTGTTTCTTCACTGTTTGTTACTTATGCATTTATTGCGGTGGAGCTTTCTCTTTTGCAATTATTTTGCTAAGTGACAACGGGGGAGAAATAGGATCTAACATCTTCATGAATGCAGGTTATGAACAATTTTGTTTTCTCTGGTATTACACATTTTTGAATTGATCCATACTTAGATGTTATATCGGTAAAGTTTGTTAATTATCAAAATGGGGGAGATTGTTGGCCCATTGGTCATGGTCAAACCTGATTTTAATAATTGATCAAACTCTGTCCCGATATAAATGCAAGGCAATTCAGATGTTTACCTACGACGTTTTGGACACTGCTCAACAATAGATATTTACTATGTTCAAGACCGAAGCTGTTCCGAAGCTGTTTGCCATTCAGAATGTATTTCCTTCAAAGCAATGTAATTTTTTATTTTATTGAGTCTAGGAATACATTGTACACCAAGTCGTACTAGCAAATAGGCTGTCCTGAATCGTTTTTCAAAATCACCCTATCCTTTTAAAAATGACCTATGTTTTTGAAAAATATCCTTTTTACAAAAAGCTTCTGAAGGACTTTTCAAAAAGCCAAAATGATTTTTCTCAAAATCAACTGGCAGAACCCTAGCAGAACTCGGCCAGAGTTCGGCCAAGTTGAATGTTATGTGAACGTTTGATTTTGAACTTGGTCACCCTTTAGTTGCGGTTTGTTACAAAGAGTTCTGTCCGAATTCTGCCCGAATTCTGTCAGAGTTCTGTCTTTGGAAAAACTATAAATAGAGAAGGATTTCGATCATTTCAAATCACCAATTCACTTTCAATCTCTTCTCTTCTAAAGCTTACATTTTCTCCAAAGAGTTCTAAAAGCTTCCATTTTCAAATCCCAAGTCAATTACAATCCTCTAGTCGATTTGCCAGTACAGTACGGTCTAGAAGTTTCAGAGCGGTTGTAATCAGAGGCTTGATTGAAGAAACAACTCTTCACAATTGAAGTTGGTCGAGTTCTTCGTATCAAAGCTCGCGTCTGTAGAAGTTGCAAGGACTTCGTAAGAAAACTTGCGGAATTTTCCAATAGTGGATTCAACTGGAAGCTAGAGTTCTTCCGACTGGACTAGTCCTCACAAGAGGAAAACCAGTATAAATCTCGGTGTTTGCATTTGCCTTCTTATCACTTTTCATTACTGTCATTTACTTTGTGATTATTTTTATATCTGTGATCTAACTGCTAACGAGATTTTTAATTAGCAATATTCTGCTGACTACTCTATTCACCCCCTATAGAGTATTCTGCTTTACGATTTCGTTCCTACATCCGACTCGTGTCCGATTATTCGGGAGCGGGTCATGACACTCTAACACTCCCTTACTAAGATGCACATTAGCCCATAGCCATTCATTGTTCTCACAATGGGGTTGCCACATAAAACTATTTTTTGACAATCCCCTCCTCTCCAAATTGTCACATACTCACAAGCATGTGAGTGTGACACACTAAACAGCGTGTCGTGTCAGCGTGTGTATGTTGTGTCAGCGTGTGTATGTTGTGTCAACGTATCGTGTCAGTATCGTGTCAGCATGTCGTGTCAGCGTGTGTACGGATCGTGTTAGCGTGTGTGTATGTCGTGTCAGCGTATCTGCGTGTCGTGTCTGTGTGAGCATGTCAGTAGGAGGGAGCTAGGGTTAGGGTTTACCTGCCTTGGTCGGAGTCGGGTCGGGGTCACCGGGGATGGAGCAGCTACGGAGGGGACTGGTCGGGTCGGTGTCAGCGAGGGGACTCGACGGTGAAGGTGCGATGGAGGGGGTCGTCGAGGGGAGGGGGTCGCTAAGGGGAGGGGTCGTCGGAGACGAGAGGGGGGGAGGAGGTCGCCGGAGACGAGAGGGGGACGAGAAGAGAGATTTGGGGCTCGAGGCGCGCGGGAGATCGAAAATTTTGGGAGAAAGAAAATGAATTCGATCGGTTCCCAGCACCCTATATGAAAGATTTTAGCGACGTCTTATAAAGACGTCGCTAAACGTCGCTGTTAACTAATAAACATGCAATGTACTGGAGTAAGAGTCACAAAACGTCGCTGAATAAAATCAATCAGCGATGTTTTGCGACTAAACCGCAACTTGTTCTTTCTAAACCATAATGCTAGTCGCTATCAGTCGCTAAACGTCGCAGAATTCGGCGTTCAGCGACATCACTTTGATACGTCGCTAAATACACAAAAATAGTGACCTATTTAGCCGGAGTCGCTAATGTCATCGCCAATATGACTTATTTTGGTAGTGATAGGCGGCTCAGAATTATCTTTGTGGCACTTGTCTGGCATGTATGAAGGAAACAAAATCAACATATTTTTTAGGGTCTCTCCCTTAGTATATTTGTTGTACAAAGAAATATAGATGCTGACATAAACATCCATGTCCCGAGACCATTTTTGTAATCTGGGCGGGATCTTAGCTCTAATCATCATGTGTATCTACAAAATTTACCTTCTTCAAAAAAATAACAATTAATTTATACCTCTCAAATGGGTACATCCATTGATAATGAATGGAACTACCGACATGTGCTTCATATGGAAGATGAATCGGCAAATGCTCCATACTATCAAAAAACCCGAGAGGAAATACCCTCTCTAACTTGCACATTGTTAACAAAATCTTCTCCTCAAGTTCAATCATATGTTGCACCATCAATTTGCTTGAACACAAATCTCTAAAGAATATAGATAACTCGACCAACGGAGTAAGGAGACAACATCTCTCTCAAAGAAATTGATAGTAACCTCTCCATGAACACGTAACAATTATGCCTCTTCATCATTTTGTGTTGGTTGAGATCGAGACACCTCGCCAAATTCGGCATGCTGTCACGACCCGCACCCACTGTGAGGGTACGAGTATGTAACGACGCCCAGCCTATGCCGCAGTGTCGGCAGTAGAGCGCTGTCCTAGGTTACTATCTAACCAGCAACTCACGCAATTATAATGTACTCATCATGATCAACTCCGAACGGAGGACAAGTATAAGATATTGTAATCTCAATCACAGTCTAAGCACGATATGATAACACAGAAGATTATAACTAAAACTAAATAACAACAATAAACCAACTACTAAATAATATAATCTCAAACAATCTCAGATAACATAACTCCACTTATTTATACCTCAAGTTCTAAAACATGAAATCTAAACCAAGTCACTAGCTAATCTCCCGATCACTCCTGAGTGTCGGGGCCAAATGAAGCTAAGCCGTCTCCTGGTCCATAATATATAGGGCATATATCGTCAGGCAATCATCTGTAAAATTTCAACAGGTCCAGTCAGGACAGGAACGAGTACAATTCATCAAGAAATGCCAAGTAAATGACAGAGAACTATAAAGCAGTTATAGACAGTTTTATTGATGAACATGGTAGTTTGTATACAGGTGATGGTATAGAGAAACAGTTAAGATACAAGGAAAGTAAGGTAAGTAAAACAAGAGAAGAACCATAGCAATAAAGACTGTAAATAGAAACTAGCTGAACTAGAGCAACATGATATAAGTCCAGAATATAAATGTAAACAAGTGCAAAATTCAAGTAAATCCAGACAACATGAATCTGGTACCAGGTGATTCAAGTACAAGATGAGTCCGGTATGAGGTGAGTCCAGTCGGTGATCAAAGGTTCCAGGGTGAGTCCAGCCTATACTCTAACAGTGTGTTTTAAAATATCGGAATCGACATGTGAATGGCTGTAGGTAATACGGCACACCACACACTCGGCCAAGTGTGGGATGGCTATCGTTCCAGTATAATTCCAAGGGAGTGGTTCCAATATTTGGGTATGTTCACATGCCTATTCCAATAATTCCCCGCCCAGCAAGCACAAGTGAATCCATAGTCCGACACGAAAATAGGTATAAGTCCAGCCAGTACACGAATGGTTCCAGTAAATGATTCCAGGGTGGTTCCAGTAGGTGGTTCCAGAAATAGAGGCCATACATAAATAAGTGAGTGTCGCATGAAATGGATCCAGCAATATCAAATCGTGATTGAAACAGAGAATTAGATAGAACTAGCTACATCTGAAATATAGTAAACAACAAGTAAATGGAAGAACTATCAGAGAATGTACTCGCCTGATACTCTGAAAAGAGTAGTATAATATCAGATATCTGCGACAGAGTCACAATGTCCTAAACAGAGGAATACAGGTTATAATATGTTTAAAATAAGATAAGTGAAGTCTACGATGCAATCTACATGATTCCTAGGTCATTCTAGGTCAAAGTCAACTCTAAGTCAAACCTGGTCAACTGTCTAGGTCAAACTAGGTCCAAGTCAAACTTGGTCAACTCTGGGTCAACCTAAGTCAACTACACTAGTCAAACTAGGTCAATCCTAGTCTAGTCAAGTCTCACTAGGTCTATCCCAAGTCTATACTAGCAATTCAGCACAATTACAAGCCAAACTAGGCTATACAAGTTATCAACACACATTGACTGGACATTCATGCCATAACATAGGCTAGAAGCCATAAGCTATATAACACGCATTTCACACACAAGGTCTACTCTAGCATATTTATACATAAAAATATCTAATTTATATAAATAGCACACATTAATACACATATAGGCTACTTTATGCATATAGGCAAAATATATATATTAACATATAGTGATAAAGAGAGGATACATGTTTATGTGTATGGGGGTATATGTGTGTGTATGTGACCATAGGAAAAAAATGTGTGTGGGTACATATGTAACAATGGTGTGTGTAATGAAAGGGGTTAGTAAAACAGGAATGTAGTGA
Organism: Iris pallida; assembly: GCA_029216955.1. Lineage (NCBI taxonomy): Eukaryota > Viridiplantae > Streptophyta > Magnoliopsida > Asparagales > Iridaceae > Iris > Iris pallida. The sequence continues at coordinate 4,645,339 of JANAVB010044817.1, read as the reverse complement.
GTATAGAGTGTGAATGTGTGAAGGCAATGTGGCATGGTGTGTAAGTGTGGCAGTTTGTGTATGTGGGTGAATGGAAACATTAGAGTGTATGACAGTTTAGAATTAGTGAGTGAGTGTGTGAACTTGAGTTAACATGTGACTTAGTTATAGGACTAGCAAGCAGTGTAAACCATGTATGTGTGATATGTGTCATGACAGTTAAGGTAATAGGAATATGGCAGTTTTATATGATAGGATTCAGTGTGGTGTAGCATGGTGCATAACACTCAAGATTTTAGTAATGGCATGGGGTAGGTGAGTGTACATGTGAGGAGTTTATGTGTGTCATATGTCAATGAGATGTCAGTGAATCTCAGGAATAATTTCCAGGAAACTGAAAACATGGACTTAGCTAACAGTCCCTACCCAATCACCAAATTGAAATCCCCATCTTGTTAATCATCAAGCCAACATTCAAGCAATGTAAATCAGTGTGATACACTATGACAGTGAACTAATACGCATACATGACTGAACATGGCAATAACTTAGGATTTCGAGTGCTCCTAGGAAATGGAAATGACAGTGAACTAAACTCAGGGTTGTGATAAGAAATCAGTGAACAATTGTGTGAGCCAAACTCAGGATTGATTCCCAGGTTGTGACAGTTTTATTAACCCAAACCAATCCAAGATCCATTTCGAAATCCCTATTTGTCCAATGCAAATCCTAAACCATAGTAGCTAACACACAGGTGTAAGTATTTAACATGAAGTTAACATCAAAATTGGTTTGAGAACAAGAAAATAAAATCCAAATTTTCAGCCAACAGGACTGTTCAGTCCAGTCGACCTTAACAGCCCATCCCACATCACTAATCCCATTCATTTGAGTGAAAACCTAAACTAACATGCTAATCCCACTTAGCATTAACTAATACACATGTGGGGCATCATATATAGCAATTAACAGCAATTAAAATCAGTATTAGAAGAGAAAACTAAAATCAGAATTAAAAGACTGAAGTGCATGTATCAGTCTAAACATTGTATATCATTCTACCTTCAAAAATCCCATTATCAAGTGCAAAACCAAAACTAATATGTAAAACCAATCTAGCAAGTCCTATTACACATGTACAATCAATATGACAATTAAAAACATCATCTAAATCAGATTAAACAGGGATCAATTCAGGATATTTAGAAACTGGATGAACGTATCAGTAAAATTAGAGAATTCAAATTTCGATCAACCAAATCGTGTTAATATGAGGAATTAAGAGTTGGTAATATACGAGACATGTGTACACGTGTCATACAGGTCATTCATGTCCCAACAAGTGGACACGAACGTGTCCAAACAATCACAGACACGTACACGTACACTGCACAGCACGCAGCGTCGTGCACGCGTGCACGTGTGTCCCGCACGTGACACAGGGCACGACACGACTCGTGCTCGTGCCCACGTGTCCGCCTAGGGTAGGGCTAGGGGTCTAACACCCTGCACCATGTCCCCGTGTCCCCGTGTCCAGATTAGAAGTGCGTGTCAGTGGTTAAATTCCATGCGTGCACAGCGCGCGCGGCCAGTACGGCCTGTGCGAGAAGGATTTCTCCTCGAACACTGCACCATATGATCCCATCTTTTGGGAGGGTTATGGCAGATAATGCCCCAAGCCCCTCGCCAAAAATGGCGTGCCCACGTATCCTTTGTCGGGAGTTGTTGACCCCGTGATGTAGGACACAGTGCACACCGTGCGGTCAGCGTGTTCGTGTCCCCGTGTGGACACGACACGAAGCTAAAATTAGGAAAAAAACATAGAAATCAATAAGCAAACCCTAGATCTAGGATTCTATTCAAAAACATTTCAAAAATCAGAACAAAAGGTTGGTTAAGGCATTACATCAAACACCTAGCCTATCAAATGGATACGTGTCCGATACAGACACGAAACTGACACGAATTTGGCTCAAACTCCAGGGACAGCTAGGGGACTCCTAGATCTAGCCCTAAATGCAAAGAAAACAGAAATTTAACACAAATAGAGGTGTTTTACCTATGGATGCAAATAGCAAGAAAAGCTCCAAATGGGGGGTTCCTCCTTGCTAGCAAAATACCCCCAAATTGTCCCAAAGCTGGGATGAAACCCCAAAATCGGAAAATAGGAGAGTATTAGGTTCTAATGCAAGAAACTAGGATTAAAAAGGAATTAAAATGGATTTATGGGGATTTTTGGAAGGGGACAATACCTCTCTTTTCCAATGTATTGAAATAATAAAAAAAGAGGCAAGCCCTAATGAATAAGTATTTATATAGGGTGGAGATCCCTATGTGGCTGGTCACTTAGGGTTTGGTTAGGGTTAGGGTTAGGGCTTCTAGTTATGGGCCATGGGCTAAGTCATGATCAATAAAATCATTAAGCCATAAGTCATTTCATGAAACCACAAGCCATGACTTAAATTCACTAAACCAAATCCCCTCATTCTAAAACTATTCTCTAATGACTAAAATAGGTTAACTCAAGTTAGACTAGGGTTATCATATCTAGGGTTAGGTTCTAGGTTAGTCCACTAGGTCTCAACAAGTCAAAGTCAAACTAGAATTCACCAATTCATTAAATTAATTAAAAATTCAAATAAGCCAAAATGGCCAAATTACTCATAGGCTAAAAATGATAATTAAATCATTCTAATGACATGGTTAGGCTCTAGGTCATGCAGTCACTAGGGTTTCACTGGCGGTACATCAAAATCGCAAGTCATGACTTAAAGCAGTTTTTAAATAGTTTAAAAAATTATTAAAAATCACAAAAAATCATAATATGAAATAAATATCAATAATAATTATTATAATTACAAAATTTTAAAATTACCCTCATTTGGAAAACTGGGTGTTACAATCCTACCCCCTTAGAAAAATTTTGTCCTCGAAATTAAAATGATCGCACCCTTTCTAGGTCAAACCCAAACAATCAAGGTCAAGAGATAATCATACAAACAAAATCTTACTGGTAGTGATTCCACAGTCTCGAACAAGGTAGCTACACTATCTAGCAATCACAAACAATATCCTGGCAGGTACTAAGGGAATCACACAGTAAAGTGGGGAGGAAGAATGAGAAGGACAAACCTGCTAACCCATCACCTGCAGCGTCGGTCTCCTCGACCGCCATAGCAAAAGCTCTACCCCTCTGGTGCTGAGCTACAGGTGGCCTAGCTCCATGCAGTAGGACAATCTATCATCTTGTGAGCACCAGACCCACAGAATAGACAAATCTTCGGTCTCCTCCTACAAGACTCCCAAACATGCCCTGCCTTCCTGCAATAGGCACAAGTCGGCACCCCGCGGTCTTGTCCTCTATGCTGATGCTGTGCCTGCTGCACTCTTACTGGTGCATGTGCCTGCTGAATCTGCACATGAGGCCTCTTAGCCTGACCTCCGCTGCTGCTACCACCCTGGAAGTCCCGACCCCTCTTCAACTTCAACCCCAGGTCGTCCTCCGCTGCCATAGCCCCAGAAAATATCTCCGCGTAGGTAGCGTTTCGGTCGCTCTTAGTCAGCGACCGAACCTCCCTAATCAAGCCTCGACGGAACTTCCTCGCCTTCATTTTCTCAGTCAAGTCATCAATGAACCGAGCCAATCTACAAAACTCTCCAGCATACTCAGCTACCGTCTGGTTCTCCTGAACCAGACCCTCAAACTGTGCCTCGATACCTCCCAAGGCCACATCAGAAAAGAACTGCTCCTTAAACAGCTCCTTGAACTGGGCCCAAGTTTGGCCCTCAACTCCCACCCTGGGATCCGTCTGATACCACGCACGGACTAAGTCCTGTATCTGACTTCCCGTCGCCTCGATATAGAGTCGAGCTGGTATCTCTGCCAGCCTGAATATCTCCTCGATATGCTCTATCCAGTCGTCGGCATAGTGGATGCCCTCAGTGCCCAAGAACTCTTTGGGATGCATCTTCTGAAAATCTTGGATATCCTTCTCCTTGTGGTAAGGCTGTTGCTGCTCCCCTTGAGCAGTCACCATCTCTACAGTAGTACGAACCAGCTGGTGGGCCTCGTCAATCCCCTGACAGAAATCGGCAGTCTGTCGCTGCTGCTGCTGCTGGTGAGATGCCAGAATTCTCTCCACAAATGAAAACAGGTAGGCAGCATCAACCATTCCTGCAGGTGGCTGCTGCTGAAATGCCTCCGGAATGACTGGGGTCGGCCTCTGGGCAGGTACAGGCACTCCCCCATAGGCTACAACAGCTCATGTCTGATCAGGAACAGAAGGTGCTACAGCCTCAGCAGGCTGCTGCAATGGACGAGAGGTGGCAGACCCCTCTCCAGCGGCTGCTGTACCAGAGCGATGTGACCGTGTCTCCACCATTATGAAGACAGATCGAAAAGGAAGTCAATACTGAGCAGGAATCGATAAAATCAAAGGAGGATAGTTTATTTCAAAGAAGACAATCAGTAAGACATGTAGATGGCATGAATTGAAGCAGAATTTTTTCTAACTGTGATTGAGTACCTCTCCGTTAAAGCCTATCTCTCAATCCTATCGCAGGCTCGCAGCAGTATAACTAAGTTGTCGTACTACCGCGATATCGTACTAATGCGACTCTCGACCTGCATGGGCCACCACTAAAACGTGTCACGACCCGCACCCACTGTGAGGATACGAGTACGTAACGACGCCCAGCCTACGTCGCAGTGTCGGCGGTAGAGCGCTGTCCTAGGTTACTATCTAACCAGCAACTCACGCAATTATAATGTACTCATCATGATCAACTCCGAACGGAGGACAAGTATAAGATATTGTAATCTCAATCACAGTCTAAGCACGATATGATAACACAGAAGATTATAACTAAAACTAAATAACAACAATAAACCAACTACTAAATAATATAATCTCAGACAATCTCAGATAACATAACTCCACTTATTTACAACTCAAGTTCTAAAACATGAAATCTAAACCAAGTCACTAGCTAATCTCCCGATCACTCCTGAGTGTCGGGGCCAAAGGAAGCTAAGCCGTCTCCTGGTCCATAATATATAGGGCATGTTATAGAAGCATGGAATTTCACAACCAGAAAGCCCATGCGCCAGATACTACATGCGCCAGAGCTCAGACGAACACTTCACAGCAAAATCAATGACTATGGACATTTGAAAGATGACTTTTTATTCATATACAAAAGTCTATTACATGTCCAGAAAAGGTTGTACAAAGGAGAATTTCTACAAAGAAAAGATCCTAAGTCTACAGCCAGCGGCCACCATGCGCCTCCAGATAGGCGCAGCAGTCACCATGCGCCGTCAGTTAGGCGCAGCAGACACCATGCGCCTCCAACCAGGCGCATCCCACCATCTCTTCAGCAGCTCAGTTATGTGCATCCAGCTCAGTTATGTGCATCCCTTCAGCAGCCCAGTTATGTGCCGCTCTTCCAGCCAGGCTCACCTGATAAGTGCTTTGCCAAGCAAAGCATTTAACCCTCTGGCTGGAACCAAGGAAGAGAAGAGCACCGCAAAGCTGTGGCCAGGAGAGGCTTCGAAAGAGCCTCCAAAGCCCAAGGAGGACCGTGATCGAAACCGCGGCTAAAGGAACAGCTTTCAACACAACCAGAGTGGGCAACACCCACTTTGAAGGAAGAAAGAGCCTATCACCGCAATTCCGATCTGCGGCTCTTCCGGAATAACGGAGATGAGGCCCGAACATCCCTATCTTTGGATGCAACAGGCACCTTCCGCCTGCCTCAGAAGCCCTCGACTCCGTCTTTTGGATGTAACAGTCACCTTCAAGTGCATCGAAGACAACATGGCGTCTCATCTTCACCCTCGGGAGCACTTCGTCAACAGAATGCACCCGAATACCCAAGTTCATGTTGGAAGTACGTGAGAGAATGAGGAGCAAACCTTCTCTCTATGCCACTATATATAGGCCGGGCAGATCAAACCCATGCGCCAAGTGGATGGCTCTCCGAATTTCGTGCAATGAATTTGCATTTAATGGATGAACCGGACGCCTCGAATTCAGCCAAACGGCTATTTATAGCACTCGAGGAGCGAGACAGCCGCATCATTAAAAGACATGTCAGATGCGCCAGCCAGACAGTGCATCACACGGACGCGCCCTTCGGTATCAGGCGCATCACACAGACGCGCCCTCCGTACCAGGCGCATCACAGAGGATGCACCCCCACATATCCCCATACCGAGTGGGACGCCAACCAACGTGCCCACTCAGCTGTCCATCGAACGTCACCAACATTAAATGCTGAACTGACAGAGTTGGCAGCACGCTTCCCAAAGTCTGAATAGTCGACAGCTTTTTCAGAAAATGAAGCGTCGGCAACGTCAGCATCATCATGACTTTATTTCGACGGCTACTGCCACGTGACCACTCAACTACTCGCATGCGCCTCCGCAGCCATGCGTCCAAGACAGCATGCGCCTCAAAAGCCATGCGCCCCAGACTGCTCTCTGATCCCAAAAGACAGAAGGAAAGTCACCTGCATGCGCCTCAAAAGCCATGCGCCCCAAAAAGGTTTGTAACTCCTAAAGGTTACAGACCGCAGCCTCCTCCTGCGTCCAATCCAAGGCGCAGCCTACCAGATTACTTTCCCCCACCAAATCCGAGATCTTCGAGCCATGAGTCGACGACACGTGTCCTTTGACTCAACTCGTCCAAGATTTCAGCAACAGAAAGATCTTCTCCTCTGCTACGTGCCGGCTCACAACAGCAGTATGAAGAGTTCTCCCCCTCGATCAGGGCGCAGCATCCATGCGCCTCCATCAGCAACCTCCACGTGGCGTCCCTACACCGGCGCATCCTACATGCGCGCATGAGCAGCCAGCCTTCCAAAACTATAAATAGAGGGATCATCTCCTTCACACACACACAGAATCCATAACGAACATACAAAGAATCACCAGAGAGGCAGATACAGACACTCAACGTCTTCCTCCTCTCAGCAAGCTCCAGCACCCAGAGCAATCTACACCTTCAGAGATCCGATAACCGTCGTCAGCCTGTCAACGGAGTCAACGCATTACCACTCGCTCCATTGGCACAAGGAACCCAGCTTAAACAAAAGTGTACTCCTAGGACTACATCTAAGTCCTATATTGTAACACTGTTCTGTTTGTATTAAAGTTTTCAATCAAACAATTTTAATGGCAAACAAGCTGGCGACTCTGCTGGGGACTTCTTTTTCTTCTTCCGAGAAAGTCGTGTCACAGGCCGACGATGTGAAGGTGGGCTCCTCCCACAAAACGCTGGTCGTGCGCCTCAATCAACAGGCGTACGAGGAGTTTATTTCTGAAGGAAGTGCGAGTCCTTCGAAGCGGCTGTCGAAGTCGAAGAAGACCCGCACGGCCTAGGTGCGCAAGGTCGACGCCTCGGGCAACACCACTGAAGGGGATGCAGCAATCCAGCCTTCCCTTCCTGCTGACGTTCTCAGCAACCAAGGTGCACCCGCTGATGCAGCACATCTCTTGGGGAAGCGTGCGGCCGACCACGTTCCCCAGCCATCTTTCTCTCAGGCGAGGAAGATGCGTCGACGGAGCAGGGGCGCAGCCAATGCCCCGCGCATCACCTCTGATGCGCCACAAAAAGCCTCTGTCTTTGACAGACTCACTCGCTGTAATGGCGAGGAGAATTTGGATGCTGAGTACTATGCGCCCCAGCGGGCTAGTACGAAGAAATCCAAGGCGGCACGGGCCATGCGCCACAAACGTGCTATGCCAGTAGCAGGCCAGAGGCACGCGCTCACAATCATGCGCGCCGCCGATGGCAAGCTGTACAAGGTTGACTCAGGTGCTTCTGCACCAACAACGAGTCGACCTTCAAAGTCCTCATCTCGCTTGGGCGCAACTACTGCGTGCACAACCAAGTCGAGTGAGGCAAATTCAGTGGTCTTGAACTCCCGTGCCTCCTCTGGTTGTGCGTTTGAGGTCCGTTCAAGTCACTTCAAATGTTGTGGTTCCCCCACTACTGATCGTGATGCCTGCTTGGTATTAGATCATGGGGCGCAGCACTCACCTGACCACCCCGGCGTTTGGCCTTGCCATACGTCTGAAGGGGGTGTGAAGGCGGCACTCTCCTCCAACGACCTGCGCAACGTGATTACTCACAAGAGCCGGTCAGGAGAGTTGACCAACAAGCACGATGCGCCTCTCACGGGGCATACTTATGCGGTGGTCACCATCAACTACTGTTGCAAAGCGGCAGTACCACCAAGGCAGTCAGCCTTCCAGCGGCTGCAATCATCGACACCTCTCCGATATCGCCTTGGGACGAAGGTGTCAGCAGAAGAGGATCCAAAGGTTGCTTCACGCAACGTGATCTCCAATTCCTCATCAGTCCGAAAGACGACTGCCAATTCCTCGTCTTCATCCAAAAGCCAGCCGAGGAAAACCAAAGCAGCTATCTCGACCTCTGGAGTGTTCGAAGGCACTCGGTCGAGGAAAAAGTTCTTGGAGGAAGCTGGGGGTAGTCAGACCCTTATTGAGCCTCCTTCCGAAGACGAAGATGTCCAAAGCACAGCTGCGGCGGATCTTCGACAGGCGTATTCTGCAAGGGCCTGATTGTCCTCCGCTCCGTCTTGAAGGGCCTCTTCGTTTCCAGAACTACCCCCGGCTTCTGGGAGGACATCCTCACTTTGAGGGGCTTCAGGGAGGCCGACTTCGCCTTGATGATGAAGATCCCTTACCATGAAGTTGCATTGAACATCATTTCAACCTTCACTGGGTTCTTCATCGAACATGTACCCCGTCTACAAAACTTGGAGGCCGACGCTCTGGCTGGCCTCGCAGCCTCATTGGCAGCGCCCTTTGGGACTCAACACTATGTCACGGTGACTGGCCGAGACTAGATTTGTCCTAGAAACAGCCTATGCTTGCGAGTGGCTCATGCCATGCCGACAAATACTGGTGTTAATGTCCGAGACTGGAGGTTCCCGTTCATCGACTTTGCTGTCTACGGAATCCTTCCAGAGGACCCAAAGGAAGCCGTCTCGGTCAAGAGACGTTCTCTTCGATTCTATTACGATACAGCCACTAAAACGCTGTACCGACGCTCCTTCGATGGGCTTCTCCTTCGATGCCTGTCCAACGAAGAAGCGGCTGAAGCTCTTCGAGAAGCTCATGACGGAACTTGCGGAGCTCACCAACCCGGTCCTAAGTTGCAGGATCGACTGCGACGTATGGGCTACTACTGGCCAACCATGGCCGCCGACGCTGTTGAATATGCTAAGAAGTGCCACGCATGCCAACTTCATGCAGACTTCATACATATACCGTCTGAACCACTACATCCTACAGTCGTCTCCTGGCCCTTTGAAGCCTGGGGCATGGATATTGTAGGACCAATCACCCCTCCTTCATCAAGAGGACACCGTTTCATCCTGGCCATCACCGACTACTTCTCCAAATGGGCGGAAGCGGTCCCACTGGCAGAAGTAAAAAGCTCCAGGGTGGTCAGCTTTATTAAATACCATGTCATTTACCGTTTCGGAGTACCCAGGCGGATCATCCATGACAATGGTCCTCAGTTTATCAGCCACATTTTCAGCAGGTTCTGTGACAAGAATCGCATCCAGAACGTGGCCTCAACCGCCTACAATCCGGCAGCAAACGGATTGGCCGAGGCATTCAACAAAACTATCGTTAGGCTGCTCAAAAAGGTCGTGTCATCCAACAAACGCGACTGGGACGAAAAGCTTGGCGAATGCCTTTGGGCCTACCGTACAACGGTACGGACCCCAACAGGCAATACACCATTCTCCCTGGTCTACGGGAGCGAAGCGGTATTGCCTTTCGAGATACAGATACCCTCACTCCGCGTAGCAATCACAAACAAACTCACAGAAGAGGACAATCAACGTCGTCGTCTGCGGGAACTGGAGGCACTTGACGAAAAGCGTCTCCTAGCTCAACAACGCATCGAACTCTACCAAGCCCGTATATCACAGGCTTTCAACAAGAAGGTCAAACAGAGGACTTTCCAAGTTGGCGACCTGGTTTTAGCAGTCAGAAGGCCAATGGTGTTGACCCACAAGACACCAGGAAAGTTCGAGCCCAAGTGGGAAGGACCTTTCATCATTGAGACGGTATACTCAAACGGTGCTTACCGCCTCGCCAAACCTAATGGGGACTTGTTCATGATGCCCATCAACGGCAAGTTCCTAAAGAAGTACTATTCTTGACATCCTTCAGACATGTACTTCCCCAAAGGGGATCTGTGGACCCAATCATCGGGGCTCGCACACAATCTCCTTCCACAAAATCATACGCTTCCGGAACCCAGCTGTTCCGTGGCATCCTTCCGTAGAAAGATAACCACGTCCACATTACCTCTGAGTTGTCTCTCTACACCCTACAAAGCGGAATCTTACACTTCGTAAGCTTACGCTATCCTTCATGTTTACCACGTCCACATTACCTCTGAGTAAACATCTCGTACAAACAACCCCGGCGTTGTCGTACATTGATCGCAGAACTTCTATGTCCACATCACCTCTGAGTTGTTCAGCGTATCCTTCAGGATCATTCCTACCACGTCCATAATACCTCTGAGTAGGGAGATTCTATCATTCGAACCCAATGATTGCCATGTCCACATTACCTCTGAGCAAACATATTGGTTCCCTCAAACTTATTATCTGTACCTAAAAAACCAAGGTGCGCAAAAGATAATAGGTCCACACAAATCATCAAGTTCATGACAAAAATGAACACATCGCAAAAAGTTGCGTACTTCTTTATTTTTCTAAAAAAGAGAAAGTACAAAACTACACTATCCCTCAGCAAGGGTGGCAAAAGAACATAAAAAGGAAGAAGCTACAGTCCCTAAACCTCTCCAGGGTGGGTTGAGAGCTCTCTGACTTGATGTCTCAGGTCGGCGGTACGGGTTTCCACAGTTGCGAGGACTCGACGCTCGGCTTCTTGACGCATCAATTTGACAGCCTCAGCGGAAGTTTCGCTCTCATACTTCTCATCAAGCTGTCGTCGCTGCTGAGCCAAGGCAAGAGTCCGCTGAGTAAAAGTTGCTTCCTCCTGCTTGAATGCTACGTGTTCAGCCCGGACACGTTCGGCCTCTAACTGGAGTCGGGCCCGTTGGTCCTCAAGGCGGCGCATCTGGGTGTTGATCTCTGCGATTTTAGCATCCAATGCAGCTCGTGTCTCCGTCGTCTTCTTCATAGACCGAGACAACTGCTCTACCGCAGCCTCAGTCTCAGCCACCTCGCGCTCCCAATCGCTCACAGTGGCCTGGTGGGAAGACTCGATCTCAGCAATCAACTTCCCCTTCTCCGTATCTATTAAGACGGAGAGGTCATTTCGTTGGATGCGCTGAAGTTCCGCGAGCCGCTCGTCTAGCTCGATCACCGAAGCCTCCAAAATCTTGGCCATACGGTCGTGGCCTTGGTGAACGCGGATCAGCTCAATAACCGGCATTGCCAAAGTTCTTGCCGTCGCAAAACTCCCGTTGGCATCCATCACTGCAGTTACGCCCCTCTGCAGCATCTTGTACACTCCCTCGACGAGGAATTTCACATATTCGTCGACGTCCGCCAGTACCTGCGGCGTCATAGCAGGAGTTGGAGGAGCTACTACAGTTAGCGGACCAGAAGAAGATCCGCCAACCTCAACCTGCGAGGCTTGAACCTCGGCATCAATTGGCTCTTTATTGACAGGGGCCAGGCTGCTAGCCCGAGGAGCCGAAGGAATAGAGGGAGCCGGCACAGGCGTCGAGATGGTCCCCCAAGTAGAAGGAGCAACAGAGGGTTCTACACCCTTACCCTTCTCAAGCCCGGAGGGACCACCGATATCAACGGCCACCTCTTCTACCCCCAACGTCCTATCAGCGTCAAGAACCTCCCCTGGCAGAACGGGGAGATCAACACTCATCTCCTGGCCGGCCCCGGGAGACAAAACCGGCAGAAGGGTCTCATCCTTCTCAAGTCCCTCTACAGGGACAAAATCTGGCGCTACCTCCTGATCGGTAGCCATCTCAACTTCCACGATTGGAGCCGGGGTAGGACTTGGCAATGATACAGCCGACCTTCCCTCATCATGACAAGGAGGGGAATCAACCCTCTCCTCTGTCTCCACTACTTCTGTTGCTCCCGCAACAGATTCTTGCAATGCAGGAGGGACGTCACCAGAAGGCGACGAACTCCAATCCACTTCATCATCAGGATGCCTCGAGTCCGTAGGACCCTCAGCATCCAAGGCCTCCACGGCATATGGTGCTCTCCCAGAAGTTGTTGCGACCTCAAAATCAGGAGATACTAAAATCTTCGCAGGAACATCTTCGGAACCCTCCTCCACAGGAGACATTATCATCGACGGAATGTGCTCATCAGAAGAGCCTGCCACCTCCTTCGGTTTACTAGCGCCCGGTTTTGAAACACGGGACTTCTTCTTCAGCGATCCCTACAAAAAGAAGAGCATAAGTCACCACAATGACAAAAAGAGCTGGGATTACGGAGCACTCCTTACCTCAGCAGGAACTGATCCTGTTGGCGTTACAAGTGGCACTTCCGTAACCTTTGGGGTCGACGTCTTTCTCGACCTTTTCGGCACAGAAGAACCAGCTTCTGCGTCAGCCCGCCTCTTCCCGACAGACGGGTCCCTCACTGATGCTGCAGCAGCCGCCCGATATCCCACCAACTCTGGTGGACGATATGATCGGGCTACCATCAACATATTTGCCGTTGCCTCCAGCTGTGTTCCAACAATGAAACTAGTCTCCCTGTCATAACCAGGAGACATAGTATTCATAGTGCAATACAGCTTGGCGGCCGGATATAGGATCGGCGGCCGAGGATTGCGAACTGGCATGGTAAACTTAACGCTAGTACATCCAGCGTTATAATACTGCCAGCCCCGGGCTCCATCCAGCAAACTTCCGATGAAGCCTAGACTACTACTGGAATTCCGCAGCATTAGCTGAGTATAGCCAAATTGACGAGCAAATCGGCTTGGCAGATACGGCTCCAGATAACATCTATTCTGGTTGCGGTAGACCAGGTGAGAAGGCCGGATACTCTGCAACCAACGAAAACTCTATTTCGGCAAAGTGACCGCGTCTTCGCCAGAGTCAACTAAATCTTGGTCGGCCTCGAAATCTTTGAAGATCGGGCCAACCTTGACAATTTCCCACCCTTGAAGGTAGGACAGAACTCTCCTGCAAACGGGAACGCCAGTGTACAACCACTTCCTCTTGTAGAAGCGGCGAATGAAGGCATCACCTTCAACATGATCCTCCTCCGGACCGGGACTCATCACGTTCGGATGATGCAAAATCAGCCACCCCATAAGATAATGGAAAGGCAGCTCGGCCCGAGGAAAGTTGTCATTGTTACCTTTCTCGTGGATCACATCATCAGCAAAAGACCTCAAACCGCGCAACAGGTTGCACACCATCGCGGGGAGGAGAGCTAAAGGTCGTCCACAGGCCAACTTCACGGCAGGCAAAATAAGATTCCGGTGTACCCTCTCTACGGCACCAGATCCACCTGCAAATACGTAATCCCGGAGCCATATCATCAAGTAGGCCGTCAACACTGCCTTAGATGACATCCGGTGCCCGCAGTGCCAGAAGCAGCTATACGTATCCTTGCCGCTCTCATTGGAATGTGGGGTCCTCTCGTCCAGTCGGCTTATTTCAGAAGTTACTTCCGCGGGCTTCAATCCCTGCGTAGTCGTAAACCGGATCCTCGAAGGATCCGCCAAATCCTGCTTGAAGACATAGTCCCTCCAAGCAGTCACATGAGGCTGGATCTTGCCCTTGTCCCTCTGGTGCATCAGATAATGATGGCTCGTCACCTCCTTGAAGACAGCCATCATCTCCGGGTCCTTATCTTCCAGAACCTGGATCTCTTTATTCGACGGAAAATATTCCTCGTACGGTTCCGAGCCCCAAGGAAGCTTGGACACTTCATACATCTCATGGAGGGCCAATCCCAACTCCCCCACCGGAGTAAAGAAGCTGCCAGTATGGGCATTGAATAGTTCCAAGAGCGCAAGGAACATAGGCTTATTAAGGTCCACGCCTGCCTGCGTAGCCCGAATGGCGGCTGTCAGCCCGATCTCCTTAAGCTCAACTTTGAACCTTGAAAGCACCCAGCTGGTCAACTCGTCCCACCTCGGAATGTAGTGACACCAACCTTCGACTCTAAAGCTACCCGTCGGATACGTGACCTTCGATGCCAGCATCCGATTTGCAAAGGTCGGGGCACTGAAGGAAAACGTGTCGCTTGGGACTTCACTGTAAATGCTCCCAGGACGCAAGGCTCGGTAACTTAACGAGGAACCGGCTCGTGAGGCAGTCAAGGTGTCTCGCTGGTTCAAAGTGGTGTCAATCGAGAGGGTACCTCCCAAGGCCCCTCCTTGAGAGGGAGTAAGTTCCCAACCCATCCTTCTTTTCGACGCTAGACGGTAAAAAGCCGTCAGCGGCAACTGGCGGTCAACCTGCCGCATATATAGAACCATGCCTTTGGCAGAAAAGAACCAGTCTTCTCTGATCTTCAGTATCTTCGCTTCAGAAGAGACTAGTCGGTCGCCAAACAGAAAAGCAGGCTTTAAGAAAGTCACACCTTCAGATTCAGCAGACTTCAGTTTACCACTCTCCATCATACTCTGGAGGAAAAGCGACAACTGGATCTGGATTTGTAGCATTCTCTCACGAGGTTGGTCCTGCAAGATAGCATCCTTCGCAGGGTTGATCACCGCCTCATCAAAGTCAACTCCCATTTGACAAAGAGAAGCGTCCAGGAGGACCTCATTCAACAAAGGGATCATCATCGACACTGGCACAACAAAAGTGGAAGTCAGGCAAAAAGATAAAAGGTGTCAAGAAGACTGGCGCATTCCCATGCGCGTCAGCATCGGAGCTTCGGCGCATCATCAGGGTGTAAGCCCATGCGCGTCAGCATTGGAGCTTCGGCGCATCATCATGGCGTAAGCCCATGCGCGTTAGTATTGGAGCTTCGGCGCATCATCAGAGCGTGAGCCCATGCGCGTCAGCAAAGGCTTCGGCGCATCATCAGGGTATAAAACCCATGCACGTTAGCCATTAAACCTCGGTGCATAAAAAAGGTGTAAACCTATGCACGTCGGCAGGATAGAACCTCGACGTATCATCAGGACAGAAGTCCATACGCGTCGACAGATTTGAGTTAGGGCACAGTATGGCCCAAAGCTTATGAGAAAGAGATGAAACCCACCCGTCACCTCGGGACGAACGTCGGCGGGAGTCGCAAGGATGATAGGTGCATCCTCGTCAACGAACTCCTTCGCTTTCTCCTTCCCCTTGCCGGCACCACCGCGAGGAGTCTTGGGAGCCATTCTCTCAAAGAAGAAAAAGTTAGGGTTTTCGAAGAAGAACTCTAAAAAGCAAAGGCACAGAGAAGAACAACTCTCTCTCTCTCCAACCCTCACCTATTTATAGGGCTTGGTCGCACGCGTGAACCGATGACGTGTAATCTCAGCCGTCGCTTCGAGTCCTGTGAAGAGATAACAGCAAATACAACCAAAAGATCATCATTAATCTTTTCGGTTATCGAGGCATCATCATCATTAACTGAGAGGAGCATGCGCCCGAACAGGCATGCGCCCAACAATCATGCACCCTGACCTCCATGCTTCTTATTCAAAGTATTCCAAAACTTATTCAAAAGTTTTGAAAACTTTGAAGGGGGTCTTGTAGAAGCATGGAATTTCACAACCAGAAAGCCCATACGCCAGATACTACATGCGCCAGAGCTCAGACGAACACTTCACAGCAAAATCAATGACTATGGACATTTGAAAGATGACTTTTTATTCATATACAAAAGTCTATTACATGTCCAGAAAAGGTTGTACAAAGGAGAATTTCTACAAAGAAAAGATCCTAAGTCTACAGCCAGCGGCCACCATGCGCCTCCAGATAGGCGCAGCAGTCACCATACGCCGTCAGTTAGGCGCAGCAGACACCATACGCCTCCAACCAGGCGTATCCCACCATCTCTTCAGCAGCTTAGTTATGTGCATCCAGCTCAGTTATGTGCATCCCTTCAGCAGCCCAGTTATGTGCCGCTCTTCCAGCCAGGCTCACCTGATAAGTGCTTTGCCAAGCAAAGTATTTAACCCTCTGGCTGGAACCAAGGAAGAGAAGAGCACCGCAAAGCTGTGGCCAGGGGAGGCTTCGAAAGAGCCTCCAAAGCCCAAGGAGGACCGTGATTGAAACCGCGGCTAAAGGAACAGCTTTCAACACAACCAGAGTGGGCAACACCCACTTTGAAGGAAGAAAGAGCCTATCACCGCAATTCCGATCTGCGGCTCTTCCGAAATAACGGAGACGAGGCCCGAACATCCCTATCTTTGGATGCAACAGGCACCTTCCGCCTGCCTCAGAAGCCCTCGACTCCGTCTTTTGGATGTAACAGTCACCTTCAAGTGCATCGAAGACAACATAGCGTCTCATCTTCACCCTCGGGAGCACTTAGTCAACAGAATGCACCCGAATACCCAAGTTCATGTTGGAAGTACGTGAGAGAATGAGAAGCAAACCTTCTCTCTATGCTACTATTTATAGGCCGGGCAGATCAAACCCATGTGCCAAGTGGATGGCTCTCCGAATTCCGTGTAATGAATTTGCATTTAATGGATGAACCGGACGCCTCGAATTCAGCCAAACGGCTATTTATAGCACTCGAGGAGCGAGACAGCCGCATCATTAAAAGACATGTCGGATGCGCCAGCCAGACAGCGCATCACACGGACGCGCCCTTCGGTATCAGGCGCATCACACAGACGCGCCCTCCATACCAGGCGCATCACAGAGGATGCGCCCCCACACATCCCCATACCGAGTGGGACGCCAACCAACGCGCCCACTCAGCTATCCATCGAACGTCACCAATATTAAATGCTGAACTGACAGAGTTGGCAGCACGCTTCCCAAAGTCTGAACAGTCGACAGCTTTTTCAGAAAATGAAGCGTCGGCAACGTCAGCATCATCATGACTTTATTTCGACGGCTACTGCCACGTGGCCACTCAACTACTCGCATGCGCCTCCGCAGCCATGCGTCCAAGACAGCATGCGCCTCAAAAGCCATGCGCCCCAGACTGCTCTCTGATGCCAAAAGACAGAAGGAAAGTCACCTGCATGCGCCTCAAAATTCATGCGCCCCAAAAAGGTTTGTAACTCCTAAAGGTTACAGGACGCAGCCTCCTCCTGCGTCCAATCCAAGGCGCAGCCTACCAGATTACTTCCCCCCACCAAATCCGAGATCTTCGAGCCATGAGTCGACGACACGTGTCCTTTGACTCAACTCGTCCAAGATTTCAGCAACAGAAAGATCTTCTCCTCTGCTACGTGCCGGCTCACAACAGCAGTATGAAGAGTTCTCTCCCTCGATCAGGGCGCAGCATCCATGCGCCTCCATCAGCAACCTCCACGTGGCGTCCCCATACCGACGCATCCTACATGCGCGCATGAGCAGCCAGCCTGCCAAAACTATAAATAGAGGGATCATCTCCTTCACACACACAGAATCCATAACGAACATACAAAGAATCACCAGAGAGGCAGATACAGACACTCAACGTCTTCCTCCTCTCAGCAAGCTCCAGCACCCAGAGCAATCTACACCTTCAGAGATCCGATAACCGTCGTCAGCCCGTCAACGGAGTCAACGCATTACCACTCGCTCCATTGGCACAAGGAACCCAGCTTAAACAAAAGTGTACTCCTAGGACTACATCTAAGTCCTATATTGTAATACTGTTCTGTTTGTATTAAAGTTTTCAATCAAACAATTTTAATGGCAAACACATGTGTCGTCAGGGCAATCATCTGTAAAATTTCAACAGGTCCAGTCAGGACAGGAATGAGTACAATTCATCAAGAAATCCCAAGTAAATGACAGAGAACTATAAAGCAGTTATAGACAGTTTTATTGATGAACATGGTAGTTTGTATACAGGTGATGGTATAGAGAAACAGTTAAGATACAAGAAAAGTAAGGTAAGTAAAACAAGAGAAGAACCATAGCAATAAAGACTGTAAATAGAAACTAGCTGAACTAGAGCAACATGATATAAGTCCAGAATATAAATATAAACAAGTGCAAAACCCAAGTAAATCCAGACAACATGAATCTGGTACCAGGTGATTCCAGTACAAGATGAGTCCGGTATGAGGTGAGTCCAGTCGGTGATCAAAGGTTCCAGGGTGAGTCCAGCCTATACTCTAACAGTGTGTTTTAAAATATCGGGATCGACATGTGAACGGCTGTATGTAATACGGCACACCGCACACTCGGCCAAGTATGGGATGGCTATCGTTCCAGTATAATTCCAAGGGAGTGGTTCCAGTATTTGGGTATGTTCACATGCCTATTCCAATAATTCCTCACCCAGCAAGCACAAGTGAATCCATAATCCGACACGAAAATAGGTATAAGTCCAGCCAGTACACGAATGGTTCCAGTAAATGATTCCAGGGTGGTTCCAGTAGGTGGTTCCAGAAATAGAGGCCAGACATAAATAAGTGAGTGTCGCATGAAATGGATCCAGCAATATCAAATCGTGTTTGAAACAGAGAATCAGATAAAACTAGCTACAACTGAAATATAGTAAATGACAGGTAAATGGAAGAACTATCAAAGAATGTACTCGCCTGATACTCTGAAAAGAGTAGTATAATATCAGATGTCTGCGACAGAGTCACAATATCCTAAACAGAGGAATACAGGTTATAATATATTTAAAATAAGATAAGTGAAGTCTACGATACAATCTACATGATTCCTAGGTCATTCTAGGTCAAAGTCAACTCTAAGTTAAACCTGGTCAACTGTCTAGGTCAAACTAGGTCCAAGTCAAACTTGGTCAACTATGGGTCAACCCAAGTCAACTACACTAGTCAAATTAGGTCAATCCTAGTCTAGTCAAGTCTCACTAGGCCTATCCCAAGTCTATACTAGCAATCCAGCACAATTACAAGCCAAACTAGGCTATGCAAGTTATCAACACACATTGACTGGGCATTCATGCCATAACATAGGCTAGAAGCCATAGGCTATATAACACGCATTTCACACACAAGGTCTACTCTAACATATTTATACATAAAAATATCTAATTTATATAAATAGCACACATTAATACACATATAGGCTACATTATGCATATAGGCAATATATATATATTAACATATAGTGATAAAGAGAGGATACATGTTTATGTGTATGGGGGTATATGTGTGTGTGTGACCATAGGAAAACAATGTGTGTGGGTACATATGTAACAATGGTGTGTGTAATGGAAGGGGTTAGTAAAACAGGAATGTAGTGAGTGTAGAGTGTGAAGGCAATGTGGCATGGTGTGTAAGTGTGGCAGTTTATGTATGTAGTTGAATAGAAACATTAGAGTGTATGACAGTTTAGAATTAGTGAGTGAGTGTGTGAACTTGAGTTAACATGTGACTTAGTTATAGGACTAGCAACCAGTGTAAACCATGTGTGTGTGATATGTGTCATGACAGTTAAGGTAATATGAATATGGAAGTTTTATATGATAGGATTCAATGTGGTGTAGCATGGTGCATCACACTCAAGATTTTAGTAATGGCATGGGGTAGATGAGTGTACATGTGAGGAGTTTGTGTGTGTCATATGTCAATGAGATGTGAGTGAATCTCAGGAATAATTTCCAGGAAACTGAAAACAGGGACTTAGCTAACAGTCCCTACCCAATCACCAAATCGAAATCCCCATCTTGTTAATCACCAAGCCAATATTCAAGCAATGTAAATCAGTGTGATACACTATGACAGTGAACTAATACTCATACATGACTGAACATGGCAATGAAACTCAGGATTTCGAGTGCTCCTAGGAAATGGAAATGACAGTGAACGAAACTCAGGGTTGTGATAAGAAATCAGTGAACAATTGTGTGAGCCAAACTCAGGATTGATTCCCAGGCTGTGACAGTTTTATTAACCCAAACCAATCCAAGATCCATTTAGAAATCCCTATTTGTCCAATGCAAATCCTAAACCATAGTAGCTAACACACAGGTGTAAGTATTTAACATGAAGTTAACATCAAAATTGGTTTGAGAACAAGGAATTAAAATCCAAATTTTCAGCCAACAGGACTGTTCAGTCCAGTCGACCTTAACAGCCCATCCCACATCAATAATCCCATTCATTTGAGTGAAAACCTAAACTAACATGCTAATCCCACTTAGCATTAACTAATACACATGTGGGGCATCGTATATAGCAATTAACAGCAATTAAAATTAGTATTAGAAGAGAAAACTAAAATCAGAATTAAAAGACTGAAGTGCATGTATCAGTCAAAATATTGCATATCATTCCACCTTCGAAAATCCCATTATCAAGTGTAAAACCAAAACTAATATGTAAAACCAATCTAGCAAGTCCTATTACACATGTACAATCAATATGGCAATTAAAAACATCATCTAAATCAGATTAAACAGGGATCAATTCAGGATATTTAGAAACTGGATGAACGTATCAGTGAAATTGGAGAATTCGAATTTCGATCAACCAAATCGTGTTAATATGAGGAATTAAGAGTTGGTAATATACGAGACATGTGTACACGTGTCATACAGGTCATTCGTGTCCTAACAAATGGACACGAACGTGTCCAAACAATCACAGACACGTCCACGTACACTGCACAACATGCAGCATCGTGCACGCGTGCACGTGTGTCCCGCGCGTGACACAGGGCACGACACGACTCGTGCTCGTGCCCACATGTCCGCCTAGGGTAGGGCTAGGGGTCTAACACCCTGCACCATGTCCCCGTGTCCAGATTAGAAGTGCGTGTCAGTGGTTAAATTCCACGCGTGCACAGCGCACGCACGTGGCCAGTGCGGCCAGTACGAGGAGGATTTCTCCTCGCACACTGCCCCATATGATCCCATCTTTTGGGAGGGTGATGGCAGATGATGCCCCAAGCCCCTCACCAAAAATGGCATGCCCACGTGTCCTGTGTCGGGAGTTATTGACCCCGTGATGCAGGACACAGTGCATACCGCGCGGTCAGCGTGTTCGTATCCCCGTGTGGACACGACACGAAGCTAAAATTAGGAAAAAAAACACAAAAATCAATAAGCAAACCCTAGATCTAGGATTCTATTCAAAAATATTTCAAAAATCAGAACAAAAGGTTGGTTGAGGCATTACATCAAACACCTAGCCTATCAAATGGATACGTGTCCGATAGGGACACGAAACTGACACAAATTTGGCTCAAACTCCATGGACAGCTAGGGGACTCCTAGATCTAGCCCTAAATGCAAAGAAAACAAAAATTTAACACAAATAGAGGTGTTTTATCTATGGATGCAAATAGCAAGAAAAGCTCCAAATGGGGGGTTCCTCCTTGCTAGCAAAATGCTCCCAAATTGTCCTAAAGCTGGGATTAAACCCCAAAATCGAAAAATAGGAGAGTATTAGGTTCTAATGCAAGAAACTTGGATTAAAAAGGAATTAAAATGGATTTATGGAGATTTTTGGAAGGGGGACAATACCTCTCTTTTCCAATGTGTTGAAATAAAAAAAAAAGAGGCAAGCCCTAATGAATAAGTGTTTATAGGGTGGGGATCCCTATGTGGCTGGTCACTTAGGGTTTGGTTAGGGTTAGGGCTTCTAGTTATGGGCCATGGGCCAAGTCATGATCAATAAAATCATTAAGCCATAAGTCATTTCATGAAACCACAAGCCATGAATTAAATTCACTAAACCAAATCCCCTCATTCTAAAACTATTCTCTAATGACTAAAATAGGTTAACTCAAGTTAGACTAGGGTTACCATAGCTTGGGTTAGGTTCTAGGCTAGTCCACTAGGTCTCAACAAGTCAAAGTCAAACTAGAATTCACCAATTCATTAAATTAATTAAAAATTCAAATAAGCCAAAATGACCAAATTACTCCTAGGCTAAAAATAATAATTAAATCATCCTAATGACATGGTTAGGCTCTAGGTCATGCAGTCACTAGGGTTTCTCTGGCAGCACATCAAAATCACAAGTCATGACTTAAAGCAGTTTTTATATAGTTTAAAAATTATTAAAAATCACCAAAAATCATAATGTAAAATAAATATCAATAATAATTATTATAATTACAAAATTTCAAAATTACTCTCATCTGGAAAACTGGGTGTTACACATGCAGTCGTCAGGAAATCTCTACTTCGATATCCGGTCGCATATTATCAATTTATCTTCCCTATCCAATGTGAATGCATGGTGCTAGAGGCTTGACCCATGTGTCATTGCCCCTTCGTCTTAGGTTCAACTCTGGATGCTTCCAAATATTTTTCACGTCCCACCTTGCTTTGGGAGTGTCTTTTGTTTTACCCTTGATACCCATCAACGTATTGAAGACGCTGTCGAATACATTCTTTTTGATATGCATGACATTAAGATTAAATCTTATGAGATTGTCCTTCCAAGAAGGAAAGTCCTAAAAGATACTCTGCTTCTTCCAATTATGGCTATGTTCAAATCCTTTAAAATGATAGTTCGACCTCGGTTCTTTCATTATAGTCGGCAAAACCTCTACCTCTTCCCAAAATTTGTCTCTTGTCAATCTTAACAGAGGAGGAAATAGTTCAGGTTTACCAGCTGTAGAGGCATCTATGTTCTTTCTCTATGGATGCGACACAGGAAAGAATTGACGATGACAATAAAAAAACATGCTTTCCCTCCATACTAAAGACAGAATGCCTTACCCTTTAACATACATATTGGACTTGAAGAAAAATGTCAAACAAAAATAGGCCCATGACCATTTTTGATTTTGACCATATATATGGTTGAATTTTCATATATTAGAGTTTCCATATATTGGATTTTCATATAAAGGTTTCCAATATATGGTAAGTCTACATTTTCATATATGGATATATGACATGCTATATAAATGGGGCTAAAGTTCTCCTGGAGACATATCAATTGTGCTCAATAAAAGTTGTTGAATAAGTTCAATACAAAATTTTGAGAGTTTAAGAGATTTTTTTTAATCTTTGTAGCAGAGAGCTCTTGAGAGCAAGGAGAGAAGTGTTGGGAGAGCTGTTGTTTCATTTTTTTTTCTTCATAGTGGAATTGGATCACCATCGTCCGTAGATGTAGACATCTTGGTCGAACCACGCAAATTCTCACTACCAGAATAAGTCGTTTTAGCGACGCATAAAGACGTCGCTAAACGACAATTTTCGTCGCTAAAAATATTTAGCGACGAAATTACCGACGTTTCGTGATAGTCGCTGAAATATAAGTCGCTAATCTTCTAAACGTCGCCAAACGTCGCAATTATCAACGTTTGTCGACGTATATATACGTCGGTATATTGCCGACATCTACCATCGTGACGTCGGTGGATTAGCGACGTATTACTGCGTATTGCTACGCGTCGGTAAATTACCGACGGATTACCGACGAATCGTCGGTGGTTTAGTGACATGTTCAAAGTCGCTAAACGTCGGTAAATCCTGGGAATTCCTGGGATGATTACCGACGTGCACTGGGTTTACCGACGTTCTCCGACATATAATAACGTCGCTAAAACGTTGGTACACTGGATAATATCGTATATTTACCGACATTTACCGACGTAAAGGTACGTCGGTGGCCGTCGGTAAACGTCGGTAAACGTCGCTAAGTCTGAAAAAAAATAAAAAAATAAAATACAGAATGTCCATTTCTCCCTGCAGTTTAAAAAGATAACCATTTCTCACTGTAGAATAGGATCCAAACAATCACAGAATGTCCATTTCTCGCTGTACACAGGTTTCAGTCCCTATAACCATGTCTACAACAATCACACAATGTCTAGTTCTCAGAATGTTTATTTCTCACTGTACACAGATTTCAGTCCCTATAACCAAGTTTACAATAATCACACAACAACTAACCAAATAACCAAATATCCAAATAACCAAGTATCCAAATAACCAATTCTACACCAAATAACAAAGTCTACAACCAAATAACCAAAGTATACACACAACCAACAAATAGAATAGGTCCAAAAATCCAAATCTACACAACCAACAAATATCCAAGTCACAAACAAAGAATGAAACAAATACAGAAACAGTCCTAACTAGGACTACTAGGAATCTGGTGCAGAAGGGGCACCGCCGCGACGAAGGGATAAGAACAACTCATACTCCTCAAGTGAAATCGATACCGATGGAGGCAGTGACGTCGGTGGAGTCGGTGTCGAAGAAGATGGCAGTAGAGGCGGCGGAGTCGACGACGATAAAGGCGCACCCGGAAGACCAGCACGCTCCAACGCTGTAAGTCACTGGTAGTATGCATCCATGATAGATAACATTCTATCACTGCTCTGGACCATCGACTCCTGCGCCTCTCGGACATGGTCACCTGTCCTGTCTGCAGCTCCGTCACCGTGCGCTCTAACCCTCCAACGGTGCGCTCTGTCCTCTCAGTCGTCTCCCTGAGGTCTATAATGTCGCGGTCGAGCGCATCCAATCGTACTAGCAGCGCAGGATCGTCGTACTGAGATTGCTCCTCGATCCGTCGTAGCAGGTCGTCACGGAGAGACTCCATCATTTGGTGGACTCGGGTAGACTCCTGGGACGGCTGTGGACCATGCACACTAGCAGGAGATGTCCTAGAGGACTGGATCACAACTAGGGCGCCATAGGATCCTGTACCGTAGTACGTACCCCTACGGAGTCCACCAGCGGCGGCAATCCACAGCTCGTCCTCCGACAGAGCTTGAGTGGGCTGCGAGGAAGTACCGACCTCTCCTGCATCAGGTGCACTAGCAGCCGCCCGTTCCCGCAACCTCTTATACTCGGCCTAGAAAGTACTTATTATTACTAACTTCTAATTTCTAATTAATGTACTTATTATTACTAATTTCTAATTAATGTACTTATTATTTCTAATTTCTAATTAATGTACTTATTATTACTAACTACATGAATATTTATTTGTAGCATATTTACTAAGTTATATTAAAATTGACACGAAGTATTAAATTAAGATAACGTATTGTAATACTTACATAAGTCTGCTCGGCCCTCTCGTCAATAAGGTCACCGCCGCGACGATGGGTGGCCAGGAAGACGGTCACCATGTCGACGTTACCGACCTTCCTTACCTGTAATTAAATATATTATCTTAGTAATAATTTATCGGTTTTGCATTACAATAATATTTCTAAAAGAGAAAGACGTACCAGACGACGAAAATGTTTCGTCATCGGAATTGACCCACCGTGCCACTTCGAGGCATGTTGCCTAGCCGCCTTGGCCTTCTCCGACTTCTCCTTGTACCTTGGCTCCTCGAATCGAGTCTTCATCGCATTCCATTGATCAGGGATGATCCAACCTTGGATCGACTTTCTGGCACGATCACGATCCTTCTGATCATTGATAGAGTCGCGGATCAGCTTGGCAGCGACGGCAGGAAACATTCCCTGGATAAGCTCGGCCCGGTGCGGTGGATAGAAAAACATATCCTAGAAGAGCGCAAACCAAATATTTATCAGTTATATATAATATACAAAAATTATATGATTTATGTTAAAAGTAAATATATTTTAACCTTGAAGCGCACAAACCAGAAGGCCTTCCTCTCGTCCGGAGCCTCAGAGTAGTTAATCCAAGCACCACCATAATTATGCCTCAGCATGTGGCCTAGACGTCTCTATACCTCTGGAGGACGATATCTATACAAACATATTATATTCATGAAAAAAGTTAAATTATGATAAAAACAGAAAGAAAAAAATTATAAACCAAAACACCTACTTTGTACCGTCGGCCCAGATCTCCGTCCTCCTCTCCTCCGGAGGTGCGCACACATCATCTGCATGATGCTGGTCGGCCGTCGGCGCCGCCGCCTCGGCCGTCGCCGCAGCCTCCGCCATCTGCTCATCCGTCTCCATCATCGTATCAGCAGTAGGAACGCTAGACGGGCGATCACTCTCAACAGGCCTGGAACTACTCGTCCCAGGAGATATGCCACGTGACGTCGTCCCACCAGGCCCACCTACTGTCCGATATGGAGGAGTAATCGGCGACGAGGATCCAGAGCCGGTACCAGAATGAGGTACCGAAGGAAAACTCCGTCCTCTAGCAGTACCTGTAGGAAGTACCGGAGGAGAGTGACCTCGTTGTCCCCTTCGGAACGCTCTGCGACGACCTGCCATACCTGATAACAGCATATGATAATACAACAAATAATAGAGACTAGAAATATGAAAGTATAACAAATAATAGAGACTAAAAATATGAAAGTACAACAAAGACAAGATAATAACCAAGACAACATATGATGATACATTCTACAATAAACATCTAAGTCCAGATAATGTATTCTAGAAGAAACATCTAAGTTCAGATAAGTATATCTCTCTCAATCATCTTCAGAATAATCAGCTTGTTCGTCTTCTTCGACCTCATCTTCCTCTTCCTCCTCATCTTCACTTTTATCTTCACATTTGTCGGCTTCGTCTTCCTCTTCGGATAATTCTATATCTTCTACATTATGTGTCGTATAATGCGTAACTTTCGTGGAGTCCACATCGACAATATTGGTTACAAGAGGTAGCTCGTCCTCCTGGTAAGCTTTTTTGTCAACATCAAAAGTATCTCTGGCTTTAGTCTTACATACTGCCCACCAGTCAGACTTCGTTGCTCCCCGTCTCAGATAAGCTGTGAAGTACACGAGCTGAGCCTGAGTTGCTAGGACAAACGGTTCGTAGCCTTGATATCTACGCTTGTAGTTTATATCCAGAAGACCATGCTTGTCAATTTTCCAACCTTGATTTTCAATCGGATCGAACCATTCACACTTGAACAACACGATCTTTGCAGGTTCTCTGCCATTATTATATGACAACTCCACAATCTCTCGCAAGATGCCAAAGAAATTATTTCCTGGATCGACGTCTTTGTAGTTCGAAGACTTGATACACAAACAACTGTTTTTCGTGGAATCAAGATCCAGGAAGCTGTCTCTGATCGGAGCATTTGTCGACTTGAACCGAAAGCCATTGACACAGTAACTTGGCCATATTTTAACAAAAGTAATTGGTCCCTTGGCAAGAGTTCTAATTAATTCAATCTCGGGTGAAATTAGACGATCGACCTGAATATCAAAGAAGCGATAATAAGTTATTTATTGCACAGTTGCATTAGAAGAGGCCAGTAATTACCGAGCTACTTACATATTCGCTCAACCAAGAAGGAAAATGACGTCTTATTTCTTGTTCTAATACTTCGTCTGTTAGGTAGGGTCTAACCAGCCTCAACTCATCATTATATGTGTTGGAAAACAACGAAGCAACCGCCGATTAGTACAATAATATTAGCTTATACTATTACATTGAGATGACGTAAACTCATCATCCTGAGTTACTTACCCCTCTAGCTTCTCCACTTCATTCTCGTCGCAATTGAGTAATACATACAACTGAGCAGCCCTTAGCTCTTCGTCATTCAAATATCTCTTCTTCATTTTCCCCGAAGGCTTTCCGGACGCATTAAATACTTTCAGTATTCCATCATTAAATTCTTTATATCCGTCGTCATTTCTCGGAGCCCTCGTTCTATTCGTAGCAACATGAGGTTTGAAATAGGAGGAGCGGAAATTTGTAATCTCCTCGAGAATATAGGCTTCACAAATAGAACCCTCGACCCGAGCCTTATTTTTCACCTTTCTTTTTAGGTGATTCAAATGTCGCTCGAACGGATACATCCATCGATATTCGACGGGTCCACCAACATGTGCCTCGTAGGAAAGATGAATCGGCAAATGCTCCATAGAGTCAAAGAATCCATGAGGGAACACCCTCTCTAGCTTGCACAGTGTTACCGCAATATCCTTCTCTTGCTTTTCTAGACGTTCAACGAGCAATTTCTTAGAACAAAGGTCCCTGAAGAATATGCTAAGCTCCGTCAATGGATCCCAAACTGCTTGCGGTAAGAATTCCCGAAATGCAATCGGAATTAACCGCTCCATCAATACATGACAATCATGGTTCTTCATACCTGTCAGTTTGTTCTCCTTGAGGTCGACGCATCTTCTCAAGTTCGAAACATACCCATCTGGAAATTTCAGACCTTGAATCCACCTACAAAGCCTCACTTTATCCTTCTTCTCCAGTAAAAAAATTGCTTCAGGCTGCTTCAAATTCTCATTCCCGTCCTCTATCAAATGCAATGCAGGACGTCTACATATTTCTTCCAAGTCCAATCTAGCCTTTGGATTGTCTTTCGTCTTCCCCTTTACGTCCATTACAGTATTAATTATGTTGTCAAACACATTCTTCTCGATATGCATGACATCAAGGTTATGTCTAATCAGATTGGTGCTCCAATATGGAAGATCCCAGAATATACTCCTCTTCGTCCAGTTATGAGTGCGACCAAATCCGTCACACTTGTAGCCCGTAGCAGGCTGCTCAATAGCTCTTGGTAAATCTTTTACCTCTTCCCATATCGTGTATCCGGTCCACCTTGGTGGGGGATTAGCCTTCTCCACAACGCCAGCACGAAAAGCATTCATGTTCCTCCGGTACGGATGATCCTTCGACAGCTATTGTCGATGACAATCGAAGAAGCACGGTTTGCCTCCGTGTTTCAAACGGAAAGCCTTAGTGTTGTCCATGCAATACGGACATGAAAGACGACCATGCGTGCTCCATCCAGATAACATTCTATAGGCCGGAAAGTCGTTGATGGTCCACATAAGTGCTACCCGCATCTGAAAATTTTGTTTTCTAGATACATCGTACGTGTTGGAACCTACTTCCCACAGCTGATTCAACTCATTAATCAACGGCTGTAAATACACATCGATGTTCCTTTTCGGATTGTTCGGACCTGGGATAATAACGGTGAGAAACATATACGGAGTCTTCATGCACATCCAAGGCGGTAGATTGTACGGGATGACGATCACAGGCCAACACGAATACTGGGATCCCGAAAGTCCGAATGGGGTAAAACCGTCGGAGCAGAGACCCAATCTGACATTACGCGGATCAGAAGCAAAATCTGGATACTCTTGATCAAAGTGCTTCCATGCTTCTCCATCAGATGGGTGATCCAACACTCCTTCGGTATGTTCCCGCTTATGCCAACTCATGTTTTCTGTAGTTTCCTTCACCATAAACAACCGCTGCAACCGCGGCGTCAACGGCAAGTAGTGCATCGAAGAGGTAGGCTTCCTGGCACCGACAAACTTTCCTCTACCACATGCCTTGTAGCGATCGACACCACAAAATTTGCAAGCGTCTTCATCCTTGTCGTCTTTGTAGTACAACATGCACCCGTTGCGACAGGCATCAATTTTTTCGTATCCCATCTAGAGCGATCTAACCATCCTCTTAGACCGGTAGAAGTCTTTAGGCAACTTCGCACCCTCAGGCAATATTTCTATAAGCAAATCCATAAGACGGTT
The DNA here is from genome assembly GCA_029216955.1 of Iris pallida. Lineage (NCBI taxonomy): Eukaryota > Viridiplantae > Streptophyta > Magnoliopsida > Asparagales > Iridaceae > Iris > Iris pallida. Next base: position 4,615,866 of record JANAVB010044817.1, on the reverse strand, counting down.
GTAGCAATCTTGCGACATGTTAAAATCGGACTTGATGCTCAACAATCTTGTAACCACCTCCAACGGTGAATGATCCTCACAACCAGGATATAATGGAGTCCTTGCATTCTCCAGCAACTCCATGAACTGTGCAGCATCGGGGTTCGGTGCCTCCTCAGGTGCATCATGATCATCCGGATCGAAACTAGGCCCGGCCGCGTCGAAAACCATGTTCACCAACCCATCATCGTAAGGAGCGTTGTTGTGGACATCCACATAAGGCTCGTACTCCGATGCTAAAGACACAAGTTCTCCGTGCTCGCTCCACTGATAGTAATTCGGCGTGAAATCCTTTGAGTATAAATGATACGTGACATCCACTTCTGGATGATATTTCAAGTTGCGACATCTCACACACGGACACTTAATTTTAGTACCGTCCATGTACTGAGGGAACGCCTTAGTAAACTGCAAGAACTGGTGTACACCCTCTATGAATTCATCCCGCACACAGCACATGTCATCAGGATGACGGTTGTACATCCAAGTACGATTCCGTAGATAGTAATTCAGCTCCATAATTCTGTAAGATAGATACATCAAGGTAGTGAATGATATGCAATTGTCAGTTCATGCGGTCTACACTTTCCGCAGTATATGTACACATGATATTTTACGTTAAATGGTCAGAGATTATCTGTCATCTTCTTTTCGCATTGCTAACTTTTCTTTCGCGTGTTTGTGCGTGCGGTGGTCAGAGATTATCGCGACGGTATCTCACCCGTGTCTACAATATTTCATATAGGCTGAGTTGTAGAAGTCAAGTTTTAGGATATTAGTCTATATATTATGTATAGCCCAACCGAGTCAACTCTAAGCTAAACTAGTCCAACTTGGTCAAACTAGCCATTTCTAAGTTGTATAAGTCAAGTTTTAGGATATTAGTCTATATACTAGTATAAACTCTCCCTCCTCTCCAAATACCTGGTATTAGTTAACCCTCCCCCTTTCTCCCACTAGACACACACATACATATACATGATGTATACAACCACACCATAGTTCCCAGGTTCTTTAACCTAACTTTCCAGTTGGTACTAACCTCAATAGAACAAACACTCTCACAGCTCAAAATACTAACACATGCTCACGCTTTACTCTTGTGACACTCCCTTTCAAACACAAACACACACCTATATGTTCCCTTACACATGTTGCCATGTTACCTATAAAAATAGGAAACCCTTGTTGTCTAAAATAAGACACAATTCTACAAAGAGAACCATACTGTAGAACTCACACTTTAAGACAATAGATGAAGGAAGACTTGTATGGAGGATCGATAGGGTTGAGCAATGTCATTTTATTCTACAAAGAGAACCATACTATAGAACTCATACTGTAGAACTCATACTTTAACACAATTCTACAAAGAGTTGTCATAGGGTGTTGAGCGATGTCATTTTATTCTTTTCTTCTTCTTCTTCTTGGGATTTTCGAGTATTGGATCTTGAGACAAATATAGCTAGAACTTACGAAGAATCGAGTACCATACTTCAATAAATAGATGTTGACTAATTGGTTCATATACTTGTTGTCTAAAATAAGTGTAGGAATGTTGCAAGGTGAAATAATGTATCAAACACTATATCGAAACCCAAACCCAATATGCAAATCCAAATTAATACGAAAATACACAAGTGTATGTAGGGGATTAAGTGTACAGAGGTGAAATACATATATATGCATGCTTGGGGGTGTCCACGTGTCCAACAAATGGACACAAAGTGTCCAAAATCTCACGAACACACTGTATCAGTGAACACATGGTCGTAATGTGTCTCCGTGTCCATTTTGGACACGAAAAACACCTCAATTAGGGTTAGGGTTTACCTTCAGTCTCCTCACGGTGGTGGAAGAGGAGGAGGAGGACAAGTTCGGTGATGGAGGAGGAGGGGATTAAGTGTACAGAGGTGAAATACATATATATGCATGCTTGCGGGTGTCCACGTGTCCAACAAATGGACACAAAGTGTCCAAAACCTCACGAACACACTGTATCAGTGAACACATGGTCGTAATGTGTCTTCGTGTCCATTTTGGACACGAAAAATACCTCAATTAGGGTTAGGGTTTACCTTCAGTCTCCTCGCGGTGGTGGAGGAGGAGGATCTCGCGGTGGAGGAGGAGAAGGGGCTCGCGGTGGAGGAGGAGGAGGAGAAGGGGCTCGCCGAAGGGAGGAGAAGGGGCTCGCGGTGGTGGAGGAGGATGAGCGGCGCCGGAGGGAAGGGGGTCGGGCTGTCGTCGAGGTCGGGGGAAGAGGGGCGGGAACAAAAATTTGGGGAGAGGGAGAAATGAAAAGTGGAAACGAGGAAACCCTATATAGCAGAAGTTAGCGACGTCCTTAAATACGTCGCAAAGCGTCGGTATTCCTTTAATATTCGGCGACGTAATAATCTTTGCGACGCTAAACGTCGCTGAACTAATAAACTGGCGACGTTTTTTCGACAAATCAACGACGTTGGTTTTTATTACACTAAAGGTAGTCGCAATATGTCGCTGTTGTCGCTATCAGCGATGTATTGTGACGCATACTTTTGGAGTCGCTAAATCCAAAAATATTAGCGACGTTTTAAGTCGGCGTCGCTAATTTCGTCGCTGATATGACTTATTTGGTAGTGTCTTGTCTTTGCGGTTATAAATTTTTTCTGAGATGTTCTCTTATTTATTAGGTTTGTTTCTGCTGTGTCTCAACAAATGGTATCATAGCCCAACGTTACGGGGATGATTTGGGTGGCTCTAATTGATTCGAGATAGATGGTGTTGAACGTTCCTACGTATAATTATATTATACGGGCTCTCTTCTCAAGGTGGAGTTAGGAACATCCTCTATAAGGTGGTCTGGATGTCAAGAATTTGCATGCTAAGGTTGTTTGACTGACGAGAACGAGCAAAGGTAATAGGGTGCTAACGTTGTTCGGCTAGCGAAAACGAGCTAAGGTGGAGATTGTTGGATTGGGAGAAAATTTTGATACCGAAGGGGGTATCAAAGTTTTGATACCCCCTATGTATGACATGTGGGCCCTCCCTCTTCGTAAAATGTGTAAACACACACACACACACACACACACACACACACACACACATATATATATATATATATATATATATATATATATATATATATATATATATATTGAGGGGGCCCCACTTGTCATACATAGGGGGTATCAAAACTTTGATACCCCCTTCGGTATCAAAGTTTTACTCGTTGGATTGTATCTCATTTCCTGTTTAGCTCTCATTTCATGTTTAGCGAAAATAAGCTAAGGTAATAGGGTGCTAACGTTGTTCGGATTCTTTTATATTTTTGAGAATTAAACTTCATGTAATTAAATTGAAAGCTCCAAAAGAGAATTTTATATTCCCTGTAATTAAATGGAAGCTCCAAAAGGTGCCGAAGAATAAATAGTTGAAAGGTTTGAACACATGGGTGCATAGGGCTGAAAATCGAACGAACGAGCTCGAACAAAGAGTGTTCGAACTCGGTTCGACTAGACTATCGAACGAGTTTGAATCGAGCGGAGCTTAAGATCGAACCAAAAATGATGTTTGAACTCGATTTGATTAGAGACTCGAAAGAATCGAGCTCGACTCGATTTAGCTCGAAAGTTCGGACGAACACGAACCGAACCCGAGCCAAGACCTCCTCCTTGGTGATATAGGAGACATCTCCAGTTTTCACTTATTAGGAGGGGAAAACTGTGGTAGGAAGCTTTAGCTATGACAAAGGGTGGCTTTGGCAGGAGGGATGCACTTTGCAGGAAAAACTGTTGGCATAGACGTCAATCGGGAGAGTACCATGGTGGTGGAAGGAATGATAAGGTGGTGGAGGTGCCATGGAAGGAATGGTAAGCCTGCAATTAATTGAGGTTTGAAGATTGAGAGGAGTGCATCTTTTAATACAACATAGGAGACCAAGAGTCATGGCCACTCTTCTTCTCCTTCTTAGCTGAGTTTTGGATTGGAAGAAGTGCCCCCTTTTAATCCGAACGTAGGAGACTAGGAGTCAGTTGACACTACTATACTCTAGTAAGTAGTCTATCTACTAGGAGTCAATGAGCCATAGGACTGCATACTTAATAACTTAATACCATTTATGGGGACCCGGACCCAAGTGTGGAACTGTGGCTATGGACGGTCCATTTCATCATTTTCATGTCTCCACTCCACACATTATTTATTATCATCTACTATGTCAATGTCATATGTGCTCCACAGTAGTCCATACTACACAATATTAACACAAAAATCCTAAAGGAACTCATGAGTTATATTAATAGCCTTTGGATGCATCTGAGTCCTTATTTTTTTATTTCAAGGACCTAAAAAAAAACAGCCCTAAATACAAAAATAATACCACCTATATAAGAATTCGAACCGAGTTCGAGCCCGTTCACGAACAAGATCGAGTCGAACAACCTATATTCGAACTCGGTTCGAACATCTCTTCGAACGTAAAAAAATTAATCAAACTCGATACCGAACTGTCCACGAACGAGCTTCGACCGAGCCGAACACGAGCCGAACGCGAAGTCCTATGGGTGCAAAAGCAAACAAAGATTCATGCCACGCGCCCAAACTCATTCAGTACCTCCAAATGTAACGGCTTTCAAACACAAACAAACACCCTTTTTCTCTTCTCCCTTCTCACTCCCCAAACCTTCACTCAATCTGTCCTCCTCCTCCCCAAAATAAAAAAATTCCCCAAAACCTAACCCTAACCCTAACAATTTTCCAATGGCGGCAGATCGACGAAACCCTGACCACTGGAGACCTAGCCTCATCGACCGGTTCCGCGCCAGAGCGAGGGAGATCGAGCAGGGGAGGGGCGCAGCCGTCACGACGGACGAGGTGGCGGCGGTCTACAGCGAGCTGCTGGAGAGCTTGAGGACCGAATCGAAAAATACAATCACGGAGCTCAGCATCGTAGCCGACCAGCAGCTGCAGCACGCCGAGGGGATCGCCCGCGCCATCTGCGACCGAATTCTCAAGGTTCGATATACATAAATAAATAAATTAGTAATGTAAGAAATAAAACCAAATAACATATTAAAACCAACAAAAACATATTAAAACATAACCAAGTGAACTAGCATAGTAGTAATAGCAGTAGCAATTAACAGAACTAACAAGAGTTTGTATTCTCCCTATCACATTTTTTGTAAATTTTAGTTTTTATAGCTCAACTGTAACCAACTTTGGCAACCGTGGAAAGGGCTGTCTCTCTCCCACTTGTATGGGGTAAGTGTTATTTCCATGCCTCAAAGTTTTTGTAGATATAAAAAAAACATAAGACGCGCATAGGTGTGCCTTTTCTTGGTTGCACCTTGCCGGTACTACTGATATCGCTGATACCGATACTCATAGGAATGGTCCGATACCGATACTGCGAACCTTGATAGTACCATGGTAATATCTCTGTAATTTCATGGTAAAATTCTTTATATTACATGTTCTGACTTATGAGCAGAGTGCAGTGTGTGATTTAGACATATTAGAAGATAAACCTTTTTGTTTTTTAGGTTTAGGGAAACAATTAGGATTCTCACTTTTGCTCAGTCTTTTGGGGCAGTTTTCTACTTTCTAGGTCGTTATTATATCATGTACTGGTTTTTTTTTCACGTTAGTCTAGTTTACTTTTCATATGCAATTTGGTTGCACTTGCAGGTTCCAGTGGAAGAAAGAATTCCTTACCTGTATCTTATGGATTGTATTTTGAAGAACACTGGTTGCGAGTACGTGATATGTTTTGCAGCTCGACTTTGTGAGGTTAGTATTGCTTGTTTTCCTTTCATGTTGTGTTGCTTCAGCCTAGGTCTTCTTCCTTTTTGTCGTAATCAAATCGACTCTTTGGTTTGTCATGGCTATGAATTCTATTTGCTCTCTATTCAGAAATAGGTTATTTTTATAGGATGTATAGTAATTGATAGTTGGACGCATAGTTGGATATTGACCTTAGGCACGGGAGCCCCCCCCCCCCCCCCCCCCCCCCCCCCCCCCCCCCCCCCCCCCCCCCCTGAATTTTGGTTTCTTACTATATATGTATATCCTATTCCTATTATACAATTAGTGTTTTTAGTGTTTTATGACAAATACACAACTATATAGTAGTCCAAGTGGCAAGTATGCATGATATTAACCAAGGATCTCAAGTTCAATCCTCATTGTCCCTTTAGTTAGTTTTTAGATTCACCCTCAATTTTTTCTTTTTGCCATAAGGTATTTTCGCACCCCCTTAATTTTTTTTGGGTCCGCCCCTGTATGTATGATTCAGTTCAAATCTTGAAGTTTTACCTGCAGTCTTTAAAATCTTCCTGTGTTATGGTCTAATATCACTACAGTTTATTTATGTGCATTAATTTTGTTAATTTATTAGTTGCAGTGGACTCTCCTGAGGAAAATCAGCTAATACGATATCTAACTTGTTACTTTTTTGGATTTAAACTTTGTTCTCTGAGACAGGATGTCTTTGAACATGTTTGTTCCTATTGCAGGTCTTCTGCGGGACATATACTAAGGCGAATACTAGCTTGCAAGCTTCCCTACGTCGCCTGTTCTTCACCTGGCAACCACACTTCACATCCTCTGTGCTTGGTAGGATTGAAAATGAATTGCAATTTTCTTCCAAAGAAAACGAAAATCCTGCAAAGCCAGCCCGTTCTTCTCATCCGTCATGTGCTCTTCATGTCAATGCTAAATATTTGGAGGCCTGTCATCAGTCTGAACAACCTACTATGGTAAATCTGAATCTGGGATAAGACTTTCTTCTTATGTTTATAAATTTTTACTAAAAATAGAATTACCTACATATAGGGCTGGCAATGTGACGGGCCTATATGAATCTGAGTCAAGATCTACAAAACCTGACCCGTTTATCAATTGGGTCTAGGATATTAGACCCATGTCCATATATAGAATAAGAGACGAATCCCACCCTGGTTCATTTATTTATTTTTAAAATCCAAATGCTTTGACCAAAGCATGGGAATGTCACTTCTTTGAACTCATTGGCTTATGTGTCATTGAAATGAATGCAATTCCTTATAGCATGGTTGGTAGTCCTCCAAAAACTCTACCGGAAGAATATCGCGATTATCGTCAAGGAGCGATCATACCTTTGCTAGAATCACTTTTCTTTGTTGACTCTTCAGTCTCTATGCTTCCCATTAGTACCAATTCATGCACCACATTGGCCTTCTTTAAGTCCGCTTCCGCTTTCAACGACAGAAAATCCTTCCTGTTGTAAAGACTTGATTCATGTACTTTTCTGCAAAGCCATCAGTGTGTACTTCTCATCGTCCTTCACAAGCCAATACACGCCAACATCAAACTGCTATGGTCTCCCAAGCAACATATGATGTCAAGTCCGTGTATTACGTCGCAACAGACCTCATCTCTATAGGCTCCAATAGAGAAGGGAACTCTAAATCGCTCAGTCACCCTGACGCTCGGCACTTTCTGACTTCACCTGACAGAGTACGAACCCGAGTGTCTTTCCAACGTCAACTCTGTAGCTTTGACCAATTGTTGGCTGAGGATGTTGTCTTTGTTGTCGATCACGACTAAATTTTTGCCATTGGTGTTACAATGGGTTTGGAACAAGTTGTCCTCGTGTCTTGGTGTTAGCATACCTTCATTGTCACGCCATGAAATACCTCTTCTTTTCTGGATTCCTCCCTACTACTTCCACTTTGATCAGCGTAAACTGTCGTTGAGCCGGCCTCGCGATACATTAAGGCTCTGATACTACTTGTAATAGCACGAAAACGCCGATCGCTAAAACGATGACCCAAGATACGAATTGACACTTCAATTTCCCTGCAAGAGAATTAATAACTCAAAATAATGACAATCATCTTGTTTCTTCTCTTCTACAAAGAACTATAAGAAAGAACCATAACTTGAACTCTAAGAAATAAATTCTAATCAAACTAGAAAAGCAATAAAAGAAAATAAAAGAAATTCTAGTAAAAAGATTTGATAAAATATAGCCAAATCCGCCCAATATAGCAAAAGTGATTCTAAATATAGAAAGAAACCAAAAGGACTGGGTCAACCTGTTTTGCATGTTTTAGTGACCACATTAACCCTCATCTCTCATAAGCTACTATAGAGTTTGAGTTTTAGTGCACTAACATGGACTTTAACAAAAGGAAACAAACATGTGTCACTAAGTATCAGGACATGCTCAATCAACTTGTTTCTTCTCTCCTACAAAGAACTATTTATAAGAAAGAAAACATGAGTTCTACGAAATAAATTTTGATCAAACTAGGAAAGTGATTAGAGAAAAGAAATCCTAATCAAAAGATTTGATAAAATATAGCCAAATCTACCCAATATTGCAGAAGTGATTCTAAATATAGCAGGAAACCAAAAGGACTGAGTCAACCTGTTTTGCACGTTTAATAACCTTTCTCTCTCATCACTACTAAAGAGTTGGAGTTTTGGTGCACTGGCATGCACTTTACAAAAGGAAACAAAGAGGCGTCATTAAGTATTAGGACATGCTTATTGAGATATCTAAAAGTTGCCAAAGGTTATTAAGTTTCTCTATATTTTCGTGATAACTACTATGGGCTGGGTGGGGAAGACTTCTCAAGCCTGAGCGATGCCCCATATAATGAATTTCGGCTTAAAAGTGCAAACCGAAACTTAAATCACATTTTATAGAGGCCCAAGCCCTCTCAATGAAAGCGAATATAAGCGTAGTCCAAAATCACGGTTTATTAGGCCAGCTTACCTCTTAATTTACATATGAATGTAGGAGTAAATTTCTGCCGCTCTCCAAACCCATCTCTCTTTTCCTCTCCTCATCCATTCTCGTATTAAGACCGATGATATATCGAGATTTGTGATATTAGATTGCTAGGAACGCACCTGCATCTACATAGAGTAGCTTATTGTCACGCCCCGCTCCCGTAGGAGCGATCGTCCTCGCTAAGGCGTGATGCCGCACGAGCCTAGATTACGCTCGTGCAAGGCCAATTCCATAACGGCCGATTACAGCGGCTGCGACGGGGTCATCGCACAGAAGTCCCAAGCAGAGACATTGAACACGCAGCGAAAATTTAGAACAAACACAAGTTATTCAAAGAAGCTCTTTTATTGATATCGAAACAACGGTTACATTGGGGGCACAAGGCCAAGATTACAATCACTCAATCCACTCGTCTCACTTTACAATCACTCAGCTCTCTCTCAATCTCTCGATACATGACTGTCGATCCAGCAGAAGCTTCGGAAGGCGATGTCCATACATTATGTCCCATATAAGTCTTCGACCCATGCGGCCGCACGCTTCGAATCGCCAAGGGAACTCCGTGCCTCGACGCATCCAAGCGAGCTCCGCGCCACGAGCTTCTACCTGAGCCTGCACATGAAACACTGTGTGGGTGTCAGTACCACTGTACTGGTGGAGTGAGCTCCTCGCCCACCCATACAAAACCGACACGTTCATTTTACTTTGTGCAATACAAGCCCCTTTACGATTGTCTTTCTAGTCTTTCCTTAGGATCGATTTTAGGACCGACGCTCGGCCTATTTAGTGTCTATAGACCATATCCGTGCCTTGCACTAATAACGTACCCATACTCTGCCTCTAGACCTTTCTCGTGCTTGCATTGTCAACGTACCGACTCATACTTGTCTTTCGTACCATACTCTTGGACGTAACGACTAGGTCGTGTCAAATACTTGCCCTACGGCCCTTCTCGACTTAACTCGAAGCGTATAACCCAACTTGTGGAACCGATGTTGAGAACTCAAGTACGACAACATATCTCGTGCAGAAGCACATGTCTTTACATATACCCGAATCGTAGACTTTATAATACTTTGGGTGCAACCGAGCACACATTTCACCATTCAACACATACCGTGCTTATACTTCCTTTGTTATGGTCCTTCGATGCAAGGTAGCTAGCCCCATGGAAAGCCCCCGACTACCCACGCAATAAAAGCATGCGCGCTATAACGTCTACCCCCTAGGATGACTGGGCCCGGTGCCCCGGCGTATAACCAGTCTAGGCAGAAATCCTTGTCGACAAGGTGTCCAATGACCACGCACCTACGGAACATCTAGACTCACGTAAATGCATGGCCTATTTGTTGGTACAACTGGAACTGTACTTAGCAACTCGTGCTCTGAACCACCCTTTGCATTACGTGCATCGGGGCCGCGAGACTCCCAACCGAGGGAACGCCTCGAACTTCTTAACGTGGATAGGAACGCGAGACTCCCAACCGAGGGACCGCCTCGAAACACCTTAACGTGGATAGGAACGCGAGACTCCCAAACGAGGGACCGCCTCGAAACACCTTAACGTGGATAGGAACGCGAGACTCCCAACCGAGGGACCGCCTCGAAACACCTTAACGTGGATAGGAACGCGAGACTCCCAACCGAGGGACCGCCTCGAAACACCTTAACGTGGATAGGAACGCGAGACTCCCAACCGAGGGACCGCCTCGAAACACCTTTGAACTCGGGGGAACGACTACTACGTAGCCTTCCAACTTAACTTGACAAAACGTGTTCCTTAAGTGCCATGGACCGTGGCTAACTTTACATCGTGCCAACCGTAGCTCGTGCCTCTAAACCGACTCGTGTTCGACGCAACGCTGTCGCCCAAGTCATACTTCATATGACGGGCCTTGGGGTCGTAGGACTATTTATCTCGACAACCGCAGAATGAGCGGGACAACACATAGAATAACTTAGGTCGACCGGCATAACTTTTGCCTAACTCACTCAAGCCTACAACTTAACCCAAGGGACGAGCAAAGGCTACGCCAAGCCTTGCGGGACAGGACCGTGCATGCTTTAGCAAGCATTTGTGCGGGCGACGCCTATGACTTAGGCTAACTCTCAGCTTTTGCACCGAAGACCAACTTTCCTTCTCCCAAGCCACGGGACGAAGGACCGAGTGTCATTTTCAAAGCACGCCGTGCACCAACTCTAAGCCGACCGTGGGACGTTTTCCATATTCTAACTCATTTTGACCCGTCGGAATTATTCCCTTAGCTATGTGGATGCGTAGCTTTTATTATCAAGCCTAACTTGTGCAAGTTGAAAACACGATTTATTATGTGAAGGCAAAGATGAGAAGAGTTCACCGAAACTATCCCACCTGAGCGATGTCTCCGAGCAAGCCGTTGCAAGGCTAAGGCCGAACGCCGTCGGCGTTCCGATTCCTCCGATTGACTTTGCGGGACGGGGCACTACAACATACACCACTCAGAACAAGTCTCGTCCTCGAGACTTTCCTGAAGGCAAGCTATCCTACCATTTCTATGGCCAAGACTTAATCGTACACATTTCGCCTACGCGTTCCTACGATTCCGAGCCACGCTCGTATGACTATCCATCTTTTCCTTTAACGCGATTTCAAGGTCTCGACACACTCCCATCTTTCAAGCCTTGCTTGAACTCGACGTATCACTTGGCTGGATCGTGCACGCATTTCAAGCGTCCCCAAAATACATGCATTCAACCAAGCCGCATGATAAAGAATTTGTCATTCTCACTCGAGTCGCATCGTGCACATACCCAGGCGTCCCTGAAATATATGTATGTCAGCCGAGTCTCGTGAGCAGGGTTTCCTATATTCGTGATCCACGCCATCTATCCATTCCAATCCTCAAGATCAATCCTTCGACTGATAACACTTGCAACAGGGCGTCTCGCCTAACCGCTAAGCTAATCTTTACGAGGCTAAGTCAATGTCAGGATTGGAATCATAGTTCCCCAACAATAATGCCAACACTGACCCCAATCCTAGGGTCCAACCAAAGTCGATAGTACGGGATTTTTCTACCCAAGCTCGCGTCACTCAGATTTCTAAACATCGAGCACGATCACCTAATTCGCATTACGGCACGCGTTGCGTATATTCGAATCCCTTCTATTCACCAATTCTAACCAATTCATGTATTCGATCACGAGGTCGTCTTGCTCGACAATACGTTGCGCCCCAATCTCACGCGAGTCTGATAATCTGCGGCGGTTCATGAATCACCATACAACGCTCCCGCCGAATAACCATTCTCATCGGGACGTAACTCTTGTTTGAGTTTAGACTCATTCATTCTCGATGCGCGGATTGGACCTACTCAATCCTCAAGTTCAATCGACAAGCACACCAATTCAATCTCGAGTCTATCTTCGCGTCAAACCACAAGTCGAAGCATAGAAATTGCCACGCCATCCAAGTTTGATCACCCCCGCTGTATGAATCACCATACCAGCGCTCACGCGGAGTGATCGCCCTCATCGGCGCGACGCATGTGCGAGGCTGGAGTTGCGCTCGCATAAGACAAGAATGTCGACGTTGGGGTTATCGTCGAAGCAAATCCAAGCATTTCATTTTCATCCAAGTCAAGATTTCAATTCGATAGTTTACCCGTCATTTGTTCAACCAGAAAATCCTCGAGCCAAGTTTATCTTTTCTTCGACACATTTTAACATCCCGATTATAGCATCCATCGAAACAATGACATTTGCACGATCGTTATTTATCGAGTCAGAGTACCCCCGAGTTATCACATATCGATCTTTGATACGCCTCAATACCATCGACGATATGCGTAACCTGACGATCTTCCTTTGCAACCAATTTCGAGTCGTGCGACTGATGCTATTGTCCGAGTTGGATATTCCACAATTTTCTCAATACTCAAGATCAAGTTCAGTCATTTTTCCTCAAGCTCGTTTCAAGATCGTTATTCAAAACTCAAGTCACATTCGCGTCATTCGCTAAGACATCCTTCAGATTCGTTCGACGAATCACTAGCGTAGTCGCTCGCGTCGTATCGATGCACTAAGTCGTTCGTTCTATTTCCTCGAAATCCAATCAATCTTCCAAGTACGCCTAAGCGTTTGTCCGATAGCATTCCTATCGATAGACACCCTAAGTATATCTCCGTTCCCGACCGAGCGATACTTGATACCGCTCGCAACTCGTTTGCACCAAGGGTCGAGGTGCGCGATGCAAAACACAACTTAGCCAAAAGGCCGTGTGCATAGCCATCCCGTATGGACTATACTCCGACTTTGCGTGCTCATACGCTTATGTCGACATAGGACTCGTTAGGCACGCACGCGACTTGCTAACTTTAGCATGTGTTTTCTATCAACTCAAGGTCGGCACCGTTCGGCCCAAAGGCCATCGTCTATCGATACGTTCGATTGAACAATTGTACGAGCTTTCGAAAATATTTAGACTTATTGTATGGACATGCCGAGGGACATTTGAGAGAGAGCGCACCAACGATAACAACTTGCGGAAGCAACAGAGTTTTGCGGAAACATCGAAGTTAAAGAATTCAGTCGACGGTCCAAGGACGTAAAGCCGTGCTCTGATACCATTATGTCACGCCCCGCTCCCGTAGGAGCGATCGTCCTCGCTAAGGCGTGATGCCGCACGAGCCTAGATTACGCTCGTGCAAGGCCAATTCCATAACGGCCGATTACAGCGGCTGCGACGGGGTCATCGCACAGAAGTCCCAAGCAGAGACATTGAACACGCAGCGAAAATTTAGAACAAACACAAGTTATTCAAAGAAGCTCTTTTATTGATATCGAAACAACGGTTACATTGGGGGCACAAGGCCAAGATTACAATCACTCAATCCACTCGTCTCACTTTACAATCACTCAGCTCTCTCTCAATCTCTCGATACATGACTGTCGATCCAGCAGAAGCTTCGGAAGGCGATGTCCATATATTATGTCCCATATAAGTCTTCGACCCATGCGGCCGCACGCTTCGAATCGCCAAGGGAACTCCGTGCCTCGACGCATCCAAGCGAGCTCCGCGCCACGAGCTTCTACCTGAGCCTGCACATGAAACACTGTGTGGGTGTCAGTACCACTGTACTGGTGGAGTGAGCTCCTCGCCCACCCATACAAAACCGACACGTTCATTTTACTTTGTGCAATACAAGCCCCTTTACGATTGTCTTTCTAGTCTTTCCTTAGGATCGATTTTAGGACCGACGCTCGGCCTATTTAGTGTCTATAGACCATATCCGTGCCTTGCACTAATAACGTACCCATACTCTGCCTCTAGACCTTTCTCGTGCTTGCATTGTCAACGTACCGACTCATACTTGTCTTTCGTACCATACTCTTGGACGTAACGACTAGGTCGTGTCAAATACTTGCCCTACGGCCCTTCTCGACTTAACTCGAAGCGTATAACCCAACTTGTGGAACCGATGTTGAGAACTCAAGTACGACAACATATCTCGTGCAGAAGCACATGTCTTTACATATACCCGAATCGTAGACTTTATAATACTTTGGGTGCAACCGAGCACACATTTCACCATTCAACACATACCGTGCTTATACTTCCTTTGTTATGACCGACACCGTGCATGCGGATTCGCCGCGTAGCACGCCAATTATCTATATGAAAGGCCACTGGCATGACAAGCCATCGCGGACATAGCTCGGGTAGACGGTGGGTCCTTCGATGCAAGGTAGCTAGCCCCATGGAAAGCCCCCGACTACCCACGCAATAAAAGCATGCGCGCTATAACGTCTACCCCCTAGGATGACTGGGCCCGGTGCCCCGGCGTATAACCAGTCTAGGCAGAAATCCTTGTCGACAAGGTGTCCAATGACCACGCACCTACGGAACATCTAGACTCACGTAAATGCATGGCCTATTTGTTGGTACAACTGGAACTGTACTTAGCAACTCGTGCTCTGAACCACCCTTTGCATTACGTGCATCGGGGCCGCGAGACTCCCAACCGAGGGAACGCCTCGAACTTCTTAACGTGGATAGGAACGCGAGACTCCCAACCGAGGGACCGCCTCGAAATACCTTAACGTGGATAGGAACGCGAGACTCCCAAACGAGGGACCGCCTCGAAACACCTTAACGTGGATAGGAACGCGAGACTCCCAACCGAGGGACCGCCTCGAAACACCTTAACGTGGATAGGAACGCGAGAGTCCCAACCGAGGGACCGCCTCGAAACACCTTAACGTGGATAGGAACGCGAGACTCCCAACCGAGGGACCGCCTCGAAACACCTTTGAACTCGGGGGAACGACTACTACGTAGCCTTCCAACTTAACTTGACAAAACGTGTTCCTTAAGTGCCATGGACCGTGGCTAACTTTACATCGTGCCAACCGTAGCTCGTGCCTCTAAACCGACTCGTGTTCGACGCAACGCTGTCGCCCAAGTCATACTTCATATGACGGGCCTTGGGGTCGTAGGACTATTTATCTCGACAACCGCAGAATGAGCGGGACAACACATAGAATAACTTAGGTCGACCGGCATAACTTTTGCCTAACTCACTCAAGCCTACAACTTAACCCAAGGGACGAGCAAAGGCTACGCCAAGCCTTGCGGGACAGGACCGTGCATGCTTTAGCAAGCATTTGTGCGGGCGACGCCTATGACTTAGGCTAACTCTCAGCTTTTGCACCGAAGACCAACTTTCCTTCTCCCAAGCCACGGGACGAAGGACCGAGTGTCATTTTCAAAGCACGCCGTGCACCAACTCTAAGCCGACCGTGGGACGTTTTCCATATTCTAACTCATTTTGACCCGTCGGGATTATTCCCTTAGCTATGTGGATGCGTAGCTTTTATTATCAAGCCTAACTTGTGCAAGTTGAAAACACGATTTATTATGTGAAGGCAAAGATGAGGAGAGTTCACCGAAACTACCTCACCTGAGCGATGTCTCCGAGCAAGCCGTTGCAAGGCTAAGGCCGAACGCCGTCGGCGTTCCGATTCCTCCGATTGACTTTGCGGGACGGGGCACTACACTTATATTTTTTTGTCAGATACACTAGAAAATTATGATTTCAGGTTTGTATAAGATTTTTTGATTTTTCAAATCATTTTGATTGGCATATTCCTTTTGAAATTTCAAACTATTTTCTGTACTTGCTAAATCGGAAATATTATTACTGGTTGTCTGGACAATACTTTCTTTAAATGTACTATAAGGAATCTTATACGCCTTCTTCATTTGTTGTAATAATGAAGCTTGCTTGTAGGTCATTAAACTTTTAATTAGATTCTGATAGATAAGTGGCTCATGAATGATAAGGAAGATTTTGCATGCACAAAATAGATCTATAGTTTATTAATAAATTGCATCCAGTGCCACGAGGCTCCCGCTTACTTTACCAAAGGTTCAAAGAATTTTACAGGGCATGGAAATGGTCAAGATGTATGCAACTTAACCCCATATATACAAAGAAGCTGTTCTGTGACTTGAATTTGCATCCTCCATGCTTCAAGTAACAAGCCATATCACTCCATACGACACCCTCTTCTTCCATACACACACGACTTTATACCCCAACCCAATTTCCTCTGGTCCGCATCTCTTCCTCGGTAAGCGGAGCGTGGTAGGTGGAGCGCTTGTGACTAATAGAAAGCAACATATCTTTTTGTCCTTCATGATTGAACTCACCTAAAAAAATCAAAATTTTTGAAGTTCGGTTGCGTCAGAGGCATCTTTATCTGAGGTGGAGGTTTCGTCGTCTGGCTCCTCATAAATTATGTTAGGATTGGCCATCTCATCCTTGGAATCCGAAAAGAAAAAGTGAACTATTAAATAGTATGATTGATCAGACAAGTACCCATTTGGGTACCCTTTTTTCATTTCCGAATTAACTTGCGAAAAGTCCTTGCATTAGTATGAGTTCGTTGGCTGCTGAAGGGCGATCCATCTTGATGACGAATTCTAATAAAATTAGCAAATTATCTCTTCCTATTCTTCTCTTGAATAATAATAATTGGGTGTTGAATTGTTGTGCAGTGCAAGTTTTGCATTTGGATTAGAAAAATCTTCAAACGTATTTTATTAAGTGGGTCTTCAGGTTTTGGGCTCAGTTTTTTAACAACATTTAAAAGTCAATGTCCTTGCCTGGTTTGCATTTGAGAGGCCGCCTGTACGTCTTTTAAGTCAGTTATACTGCTTGGCAGTAGCCAAATGTACTAGGATGCTATGCAATTGCACAGATGTGGGCCAATGATACTCAAGGCTAGGCCAAAAGATGATTTAGCCAGGCAGAAAAGAGGGAATGAGTAGGGTACACAAACTTCTTGTATGTGCATTTGATATTCATATTGTGAAATAACAACAAAGCCTTTATCCCAAATTTCTAAGGTCGGCTATTGGAATCTTCTTCTTCCATTCGGCTTTGTTAAGGGCCATGCCCTCTATAGCGCTAACAAGATCCATATTCTTCTTTAACACTTCAAACAATGTTAGCCTAGACCTAATTCTAGTCCTAGCGCCTCCATTAACTACTGTATTATCTCTTCTCCTTACAAGGGCATTTATGGGCCTCTATCCCAAATGTACCATTAAATTGTATACTTCTAAATGTTAAATATAGAATAATAGAAGCTTAGACCGAAACGTACAACTTTCAAATCATGAAAATCTGCAGGCTGATTAATGTTGATAGTGTAAATGAATTTTCATACCGTGGTCTAAACTTTTTAGCGAAAAATGAACCCAAATGTTCACAACTGACTATGTACATGAATATTCCTAAACTGATTATTAAATCGTCTTACTGGTTTAGTTGTATTAGTTTTCTTCATGCATCTATTTATGGGTATGTGTATCTTTGCTATAATATGTTCTCTCTTTTAATACTCATGCCATGGATACAAATTTCAAAATTGCAAAGTTGATCCTCCCTGGAATATTCAACTTGTGAAATTTTCATGTATTTAGGATAGAGTACTGTCTTCTGAGAAAATACTTCGAACACGTGTAGGCTGTTCATATTTTATTTTTAACCAACACTATCCATGCAACACCAGATAACCTTTCTTTGTGTCTGCAGGAACCCTTCCAATATGCACGACTTCCTTCGACACTTGGCGATAACTCTCTTTTTCAGTATGGTGAGTGATCTTGATCATGCACAATTTCTCTTATACTGTCATCAGTCTGAAAGTATGGGATCTGTATCAATAGGTGGGAAAGAAGGGTCAACATCTCAGTCAAGAGCACCTTCACAAACTCCCAGAGTTGGTTTGATTTCCTTATCTCCGCCAGGGGAAAGGTTTCATTTCCTTAAATTTCCTGAAAGTGTTGTTGGTAAGGCCCCCCGACCACATTATGGACATCGATTTGGATTGGGCTTGTCAATTGATCAAAATGATGGATCAACAGAAAGTTCTTCTTCTAATGATGTTAAACAACGCTCCCGATTATTGATCGATGTATATGGAGGTAATGATACATCACATGAAAAGCTACCAAAGGTTCAACGCCTTGATGCATACCAAGGTATGACTAGTTTACAGTGTAATGAAGAAGACACGTATGCTTGGAAAAATATGAGTCCTACTTTAGCCATCCAAGGAAAGGAGCTAAAGTTAGGACCATCTGGGCCAAATGTTGGTTTGAACAGACAGAATGCTGCACTTCCAGAGAAAGAATTCAGGACTGGTCGGCCTAGCCAAACTTTTCTGCCTCAACCTGACATTTGTGCTAATGCTATTGAAGATGCAACTCCTAACCTACATGTATGGCTTACATATTTCCTATAGTTTTTACTCAGTATTTCCCGTCAATATTAGTATTTCTTATTCGTTAGGTTCCTCATTCATTAAGTTTAACTACTACTTACAAATTGAATTAATATCTAAGAATAATCACAGAAGACTATATAACAGTATAACCTGTATGGTTTGTTTTGTAACATCCAAATAGTTATGTTTTTTTAATCCATTTAATAATAGGACGTTTGACATTTATTTTGCTTTTCATTCATACAAACTCATTTGTACGAACAATTGAAAACGAACATGACACGAGTGGTACTTGATAGTGTTACTACTACTGTGTATATTACGGTGGAATGTTATGTCTGATATGTGTTTGACACGACATGTCACTGATATGACTCTGAGTTTGGCCCCCACTCTTCGTATGTACTAAATCTTGGTTATTGGACAAGGATGATCTCTACTCACCTGACAAGAACATGCTACTCTTCCGTAGGTGTTGAAACTTGAAAGACAACATTTGTTTTCGTAGAAATGCTACATTGGGAATAATTGGTATATATCCTCATTGGGTGTTTCAAGTACACACACACATAGTACATCACAGCTATACACCAGGCTACTCCTAAGGTAATCTGTGGTGTAGATTATCCTAGTTACATTACCACTACACTGACTCCCATAAGTATCTCGGGGTTAACAGCCTTATTGACATGTTGACTGAGAGGTAGACTGGGGGTAGGCTTTCTGATCTCCCCTTCCCGAACCGGGCCTATCCATGTTAGCTTCTGTGAAGCAATCGCCATTTGCTCTTCCCATAGTAGGTTGGCAACAGTGAGACTTTCGTTCTCGTAATTGGAAATGTCTCACAGTGGTGCCATGTCCTCCAGTTATTGGCAGCGGGCTCGACGGTGGTCCTTGAATGGAGCTCATTTCCCTTATCCCCTGTGGCATGTTGAAGCTGCCACTATTTCCACCATGCTGGCTTTATAGGAGCATAAGAGGATGCACTGTTGGATGGACCTACCTCTCTTCCTCAGATCCAATCGGGGTCGTTACATCTGTCGAGATTCGCACGTGACCATTCATGGCTTTAGTCAGAATGTTGTAGGGAATGACCTCTGGCGCCATCTCAGGCTCATATGGCCCACCTATAGGGCTAGGACTCGAAATAGCGAAGGTCGGATCCACTGGCTCCATAGAGGGACTTTATAGTCAGGATGTTTGTGGGAATACTAGCTGTGGACGACATCTCTGTCGCATGCTCATTACCCACGAGTACTATATCCGCACTAGGATTATCGTTGCGAAAGGTTCGCATCCAGATCCATGTGATCCATGTTGACTGAGAGGTCGACTGGCGTGAGAGTTGCATCCAAGGCGGCAAGGATGTTGAAGATGACGCCATAAGCTGCAGACTGGTAGGGTTGTTGCTGTGGCAATGGGAGCCAGAAGACAGAGTTGAGGGCATCCATAAGACAGTTCACACCAGAACATACTCCAGGAATCAGAGTTTCCTTGGACCAAAGAGTAGTGTAGTATAACATATTTCTCTTCTGCCAAGCACAAACCAAGAGTGTCAAACAATGAAGCAAAACACAATCTTACAACTAACCCATCCTTGCATACTACATACAAATGAACTCCACATGATCAAATCTTTCGTGGTACCGAATGAAAGACCTTTTGACACTTCCCAATTCATTAAAAAACAAGTAATGCCTACAAGTGCGGTTGCCATGGAGGCATATCCTTCTCGTACCTGAGTTTAGTCGCGACACGGTGAACTCTACAGTTGAGTTCATGTGATTGAGGTTACCAAGTAATTGAATAGGTGAAAGGTTACTTCTTTTAAAACTCCTATCAAACATTTGATGAGTGCATTGAAGTGATAGATTCTGATGGTACTAGGAGAATATGTAGGATTGACTAGTTATGGAAAAACTCAGCTAAATCCTAAGTTCAAAAAGTTGGGGTTATGAAAACAGACAAGAATATTTGGGGTTTTTAGGTGGGCTGTAGTCTGCCGTCCACGCAGGATCTGTTGGTCAACATTAATTGAAGGGGATCTGAGATGGAGGGAATGCTCGGGATGAGTTAGGAGGCTGACAGATCTGGGCACTGGTTTGGAAGCAGGAGGTAGGAGGAGGTAAACAAAGAAGGATGAAGAAGAAGGCTGGTTTCTAATGTGAAGGAGAAGAAGTAAAGATCAATAATGAGAAGGATGAAAAGGACAGGAGAAGATAATTCGTTTTTTGGTAGAATGAGGAGAGATTGAAGGAAATAAAGATGAACCTAAGATGGGAAAATACGAAAATCTTGAAGCTGATTCTAAAATCAAACCCACACAATGAAGAAAAGATAAATAAATCAATCAATCAAAGAGATGGATTTGTGGTTGTTTTTGGATTAGGGTTTTGGTGAGAGGAAGAAGATGGAGGCCGGGCTAGATCTAGGGTTTTCTAAAAACGATAAGAAGATGATGGATGGTTAGGATGAATGATGGGGTATCCAAATAAAACTCATTCTAACCATCCTAACTAACATCAATCCATCCTCTAACACATGTAAATCTGAAATTAAAAGACAATAAATTCTATGGGGGATAAACAAACACATGGTGTGCCCATTTTGGAATCTCTCCATGGGGGACACCAAACCTACCCAAACTCCTAAAGAGGACTCAAACGGGCCTCTAAAACATTCCTAATGGTGGTTCATGCACGGGGGTGATTCCTATGAATGCAAAACTAACTAAAATGGAAGAAAAAGTGAAATAGAGAGATGGTTATACCTATCGGGAGTGGGATCCCAATGATACTCTCAAGGACACGGCTCCGATACGAAGATCCTTCCAAAATGGACACTTCTTCTTGCACTTTGATCCAAATCTTTGCTAGCACCCTCCCTTGATAGTATGAGAATGTTGGATGAAAGTTTTGGTAGAGGAATGAAGAGATTTGGAGATCAAATCAAAGAGGGAAGCTCTCTAATTTGGGGAATAACACTTTGTGAAAGGAAAGAGACAAGATGGAATGAAATGAAAGGAAGGGAGGCTAACCTACATATAGTGGCTGCCATTAAACCCTATTTGGGCCTTGGAGGAAAGCCCGATAAGGCCTCAACTAGTCCTCTTGGTTAATTTTAAGTTAGGTTCAAGTTTGAGATCAAAAGGGTTAAATTTATGCCTCTAACTTAACCAATATAACAAGTGGGATTAGTCTAAACTTACTAACTTAATTAGTGGGGTTTGTGGGCCATGACTAACTAATCTTGGGGTCCCGTCTAGAGTCTAAGCTACCCGGGTCACTAACACAAGTCGGAACGAAACGAAACTCAAACCCGACTAAACAAATCCCGTAAAATCAATATTAAAATATAAAAATTTCCAAAATATTAAAATATAAAAAATGACCAAAATCACAATACATCAATTTAAATATTATTAAAATAATCTAAAATTTACCAATTAATCAAAATCCTAAATAATCCAAGTCACAAAATGACCAAAATATCCTTAGCCTAAAAAGTGGTAATTAGCTAATCTAATCACATGGGTTAGGCCTCCATGGTCATGGTTAGTCTCTAGGCTAAGCAGCTCTAAGATTACACTAGCCAAAGAACAAAATCACAAAACACTAATTTAATGATATTAAAATAATCAAAATCCACCAATAAATCAATAACATGATTTAAACCTATTATTAAATAATCAATTTTACAAAAGTTTAAAATTACCCTCATTTTAGAAAAGTGGTGGTTACATGCTTACACTCTATAGGTTGGACGACACTATGCAGACCTCGAGAGGAGGGAGGTGTCGGGCTACAGTCTCTGCAGACCCTACGTGAGACTACGGGATTGAGACAAGCTTGGCGATTTCTTGCCCAGGACTCCTTGTGGGCGGTGTGGATGAAGGGGAAAGAACCAGTCTTTGTGGAAAATTCGAGCCAACAGCAACGACTCTGTTACTTGGAAGAATTTATTATCCTATCGGAATACATTGAAGGGACTTATTTCCAGAGTGATGACAGATGGAGAAACTATGGACTTATGTTAGGATCCTTGGATCAACCATCAGAGCTTGGCAGATAGAGTTAGGTGGCAAGCGTTGCCAGTGGCGGGAAGGAGGGCCCGGGTGAGCACTATTCCGCGGGAGGGTGTGTGGCGAGCGGATCTTCACCCTATGGCACGACAGTTTCGGCAGGAGATTGAAGAGGTCCAGGTGGACACTCAGAGTCTGGAAGGGGATCGATGGGTGTGGACAGACATTGAACAACATATCTTTTCCCAATCGGTTATCTACGCGTCTATTAGGGAGGTTCACACTCCTATGGAGCTCGCACCGGTGGTGTGGAGAGTGGCCTCCAAAATATAATTTTGCTTATTACAAACTCTGCCTTGAAAAATTGCTTACTCGAGATCGCCTGGTGAGGTTTGGTGTGCAGATTCCATCACCACTGTATGAGCTGTGCAAACAAGATCACGAATCTATGGAGCACATATTCTTTAGATGTTCATTCTCATCATCCGTTTGGCAACATCAGTGTTCTCAGCTCAACATTCAGACCCATGGCTCTCGAAGTTGGAGGGAGGAGGTAGCCGATATCATGGCCGAAAGGAACCGATATTCCCTGTGGTAGACATGGTTCAAGATCCATGGTTGTAAGATTGTATGATTTGATTTTGGAATACGTCCAGAGGAGAGTGGAAGTACGTCCAGAGGAGAGTGGAAGGTTGGCAAGCTGTCGGATTGTCATTTGGAGGACGCATCGAGCTGGTCAGATCGATGATTTCGGCTGTGAAGTAGGACAACTTTTGGACGTGTGCTACTGACAACAATCACTCAGTCACTTTCAAGACTGGCTTGAGACACGGGGGGGTTCTCAAATCTGCAATCTGGAAGGTCATGAAGGATGGGTCTGGAACGGACCTCTGGCGGGATCCTTGGATAGATCGGCTTTCGCTATTGGACATCAGGGGAGCCTCGACACATCAGGAGGACAGGCGTGGTCTGACGTGTTGTCGTATCATTCGCGACGGGGAGTGGAGGCCGGAGTCTTATCGGTTTACCGAGGAGCTGGGTGGGATCATTAGTACTATTGCCATTGATCCGGACTTGCCTGTTGATCGGTGGATTTGGGAGCCGACAGGAGCAACTCTGGGAACTGGGGAGTTCCAATTCCGGAGCTGCTACAACCTCATCCGGCGTACCTTTCCTCAGAGTTCTGACTACGAGTTCGTATGGTGCAAGGGTCTGGTCCGGAAGATGCAGCTTTGTGTCTACAATCTTCTACTGGGCCGTCTTTTGACTAGGGATCGTTTGAGTTCGTTTGGAGTGCTGGTTCCAGATCCCAAGTGTGTGCTTTGCAGTCTGGAGCATGAATCTATAGGGCACATTTTCTTCGAGTGTGCCCTGGCATGGCAGATCTGGTCTGAGCAGAGTAGAGCGTTGGGAGGGTACGACTCCGGGAAGGGAATTGGAGACATCATCACTGTGCTCTGGGATAGCAGGGGTCGAGGGCAGGACTGGTTCCGGACCGCCAGAGTCCGACTGACCGCCTCAGTTTGGCATATATGGCGGGAACGAAACCGTCGGATATTTGAGGGACTGGTCACCCCTCCGGTAGGCATTCTCCATACCATCGAGTTTGATATAAATGCTATGGAAAATTGATGAGTGAGAGTCCCACTTTGATTCAGTGTTATAAATATCGGCCTAGGCGCTAGGCGCCCGTCCACCGCACCGAAAACCCCCTAGGCGGTGGGCTAGGCGGGCCCTAGGCGCCCCTAGGCGGGCCTAGGCGCCCCTAGACGGTGGATTTTTTGAATTTTTTGATTTTTTTTTGATTTTGTTTATTCTTAGTTGTATTTTGGATATTTATTTGGGTATTAAGATAGTATTTGGATTTTAGAACATTGAAATTTTAAATTTTAAATTTCAAAATTTCAAAATTTTCAAAAAAAAAAAAAAAATTTCTAGGCGGCCGCCTAGGCGGCGCCTAGGCGGGCTAGGCGCTAGGCGGACCTCCGCCGCACCGAGTCCGCCTAGCGATTTTTACAACATTGCTTTGATTGTATGTTGTAAGATTATTGCATTGCTTTTGGAATAAAATTTACCCTTTTTCCAATATATATATATATATATATATATATATATATATATATATATATGACTTCAATTTGTTTGGTATTAATAATATTTTAGGCTTGTAACATATTTTTTTCCGAACATTTTGGCAAGGTTGATAGGAAAAAAGAGAGAAAAGTTTTCCCTTGGAGTTGACGAGATCCGCCAGGTTGGTGGGGGTGGTTGGTGATGGAGTTGAGACTGGAAGTGGGAGAGGATGGTGGGGGAGTAAGAGGAAGAGGTTGGTGGTAGTCAACGGGGAGTTGATACGGTCACGATTTCATCAATTGTCTATGTTTCTTAATGTTAATTTCGGAGGGTAATTGTCTACTTGTGTTATTCCAATTATAAACTATAACATTATAATTGCGTATTCGATAGGCAACTTGCTAGCTATTTATTTTAGAATTTTTTTTCTTAAAATGTGAAAGTGAAAATAATACACAATGGGGGCACATTGTCTTGTTTCAGTAAAATCTTACAAAAGTCAGGGTCGATCTGTCCTTGTTTTATAAACTTTTGGCCATTTAAGCCAATTTTGAAAGAGCAAGGGAAGTCCTGTATAATTTGGAATCTTTTGTCCATATATTGTTAGTACTAGCTAATTCAGACTAACTTTAGGAAGTTTCCGCCGCGAAAGATTTTAGACAGACCGGAAACTTCCAAATTTTATTTCGATGTTGGTATTGTCCGATGCTAATTTTATCGTGTAGCTTTGTGTTAGTTCTTGTGAAAATGGTACTTACAGCTGATATTTATGAGTATCGTCCGAGTTTTACTTCGATCATTGCCAAACCCTTGATGGTAGGATTGGAATCAATATCAAACTTTTTTTGTGTGTTGTCCAATATGAACTATCAACACGAAAAGTAGGTTTGATCTGTCATCTGACATGTCTGGAAACTTTTAGGATCTAGAAAGTTTGATTTGAATTTGAAATAGAGGATGATGAACATAAGAGTTATCATATTTTCTTAATTGGATGGTTTAATTATGACTTGTCTATGGGAGGTATTAATTGAGGACTTGATTTGGAGATAATTTATTGAACTGGCAAGGGAAAGTTTATTCCTATCGGAGAATCTAACAAATTGTAAACAACTTCTATATTGCAGCTGAAGCATCATATGGTTATGGAAATGGCGCAATGTTACATACATTTGGACCGTATGCGAAGCTTGTTCTTGTTGAAACTGTACACATCAAGAGTCCTGGACACTTCCCAAACCTTGCATATCTGGAGTTCCATTTCAGTAGGATGTTTTTCTTGTAGCAGAAGTAGATGTCAGTTTTATTAGATGTCTAGTCTGATATGTATTGCAATTTTGGAAAACTGCAGTTCTTGTCATAGATTCTTACCTAGAGAGATGCCATTGTAGAGTGGAAATTCAAGTTTATGGTATTGTTAGCTCTTTCCTAAAAAGTACAACAAAACTAATATTATGGTCACTCCTGCTAGGGCCAACTCTTACTGTGTCAATGGATTTCAGGGTTTTCCATGTTTCATGCGATAAAAGAATGTTACCATTTCCTGGTTGAGTCTTTCTTGACTTTTAAGTGAGGCATGCACATAATGGAGATTGATCGAGTCTGACCTATTGCAGTTTATTTTACCTCTATGGATTTACAAACAAAAGCATTATGCCATTATCTATTTTTTAATGTTATATGTGGGTGTTGGACAATTAAGAAACAACATATCCAGAAAGTTACTATGGATGGAATGAGAATGCTCCGATGGATGAGGGACAATACATTAAATGATATGATAAAAAATTAAGGTTCTAAACGGCGGTAGGCGGGTGCGCAGCGGAGAGAGTCCGCCTACCGCCTAGGCGGTCGATACATTTTTTACTATTTTACCACAGTTTCTTGCATAATATGCATATTTTATGGTCGTTCCATGCATAACTAAGTTGTAAAACGAAGATTTATAAAGTTTTAGTTTTGTAAAAGTAAATCATAGGCCCATAATGCTTACAAAACCTTTTTGCCTAAAATATCTTGTTCGGTATTGCTTCGTCTAGGCGTTCGCCTACGCCGCCTCACCTCCGCTTATGCCGCCAACCTTCGTTGGCCGCCTACTCCACCGCCTACTGAAAAGCGGTGCGGAGAGAGACCGCCTACCGCCTAGGCGCCGGCTAGGCGGGCTAGGCGGCCGTCATTTAGAACACTGTAAGAAATGTGTGCATCCTTGGGAAGTTAGAGGGTACACCAATTGTGGATATGACGAGAGAAAATCATCTTTTTGGTGGGTTGGACATGTGAAATGCAGACCACTAGTTGTTCCGTAAGGAGGAGCGATAATATAATACTTAATGGTACATCTAGGCTAGAGGTTGGCCTAGACGAACATTGTTCGAAGTTTTGAAGGACATGATTTGTTAGCATTATGGAGGATATGACCTCAAAAAAGCCGAATTGAAGAAGAAGATTCAAACAACTGACGCCAAAATTTTAGGATAAAGGCTTTAATGTTGTTGTTGTTACTGTTTATGCAGGATTGGTGCTAATTGAAGTTCTTTAATGCATTATTACTCTAAGCATTTAACTTGACAAAAAGGTAACAATGATAATGTAATCATGTAATTGTGTATCTAATGTAGAAATATTACACGGATCAACCATGTTTTTTTATTGTATTCCGTGGCATTCTTTTTGTTACTATAAATTCTTTCTTACATAAGTTGGCAGAGAAGGAAGCTACAAAGTTGTTAGTGTGGTTAAATCTATGACTTATAAAAACATATGTAGGAAGTTAAATTAAGGGAGAGATATTTTGTAAGCTTTTTTCTAGGGCTGCATTTTAACCAGAGACCGGAGTCGGCCTGGTTTTACCTAATCTTCTAAATGGCAGCCGAGGCGGCCGCCTAGGAGCTAGATGGCCTCTCACTACACCGCTTTCGCCGTTGGCGTTTGAGTAGGCAGCCAACGAAGGTTTGGCAACGTAGGCAGAGGTGAGACGACATAGGCGTGTGTCTAGGTGGACCAGTACCTGACTATTTTTTTTGGCAAAACAATTATGCAAGCATTATGGATCTACGATTCACTTTTACAAGACTGAAACTTTATAAATCTTTGTTCTACAACTTAATTATGCATAAAATACCCTTAAAATATACATATTACGCAAAAAATTGATTAAATAGTAAAAAAATGCCAAAATGTATCAAGCATCTAGTTGGTGCCTAGGCGGCAGACTGACCCTCTCTGCCATGCTCCCGTCTACTGCCGTTTAGAACCTTGGTTTTACCATATCAGACCCGGACGACTATGGCAGGGCGAGTCCAGGCATAAAAAGGTGGACCTGACCATCAAAATGTGTGTGTAGGCTTCGAATCCACATAAATCCTACCTTTCCTAGACCTGATCCCGATGCAAATAACTAGAGATACGAATATGAATGATGGAAATTTCTACTCTTTTTTAATATAGGCGATAGTGAAGTACCAGGAACAGGCCTGGACTCGACCTTGGTTTGTGGTAAATGGGTGAGGCTGTCTCTTTCTATAGAACCCTGAGCCTACTGGAAGCTTATACGGGAAGTGTCTGGGAGCAGAAGTTGGAACCATAAGACTAACAAGTCCGAATCAGGTTTCGGGCTAACACTGTGCAGACTTTTTCGACCAGATAGCACCTCCACTTACTACAAGTCAGAAAAAAAAAAGAAGAGATAGAGACAATGTTGAATGTATTATGGAGAAGACAAAAAATTTACTCCAAAGATAAATGGTACCAAAGAGGTGGATTTCTTTTCAGAAGTTTTTTAATGAAGAACTACAATATTTCAATACATAAACAAGTAGGTTAGCTAGAATTAGGATTATTGCTATCATCATATTTAGGTTTTGTGAAGTTTATTCTCAAAAAAGAAATAAAGTTTTGTGAAATTAAATATGCTCTAAAGAAAAAGTAGCGGAAAAGATGTAGGATATGGTGATACTCCTATTTATTGGTATTGTTTGGGAGACAACTTATTCATAACAACTAATCTATTCAACCAAATTCGAAAGACGAGAAAATGCTCGATGTGTCAAATTCGATTACCTTTTTGTAAAGACGAGAAATGTATAGAGCAATGTAGAATGATATTAGAGAGATTGTTTTGCAACACAATTAACTGAGGTTGAACAAATATTTATGAGAACGTAAAGCACATGCAATTTAGTGGATGAGGTGTTATTGCCTCTCCAAGAACAAGTAAACGACTTTTCAAATTCTCGAAATACGACAACTAATATTCTCCACAAACCTTAACTCAATCTCCTTATATAGAAGTCCAAGCATAATCCTACTAGTAAAGCGAATAAACCTACCCAAACTGGCTAGGAAAGCGAAATAAACCAAATTCTTGATGAAGTAGGAAAGTAAATGCAAGTCATAAAATAGAAAATAAACAATATAGACTCCCTAATTCTACTTCCCATAATGGGTAACCCACTGGCTGACAATGCACTTGGTATTAACCTACTGAAACAGTGTCTTGCGCTGGTTGGTACTCCAGTAACTCAATAACCTGATGGTCAACCTGCACAAATCCTATTGTAGCCGATTTTGCCTCCTGGGCTAGATGTAGTAACTAGCAGGAAATCTAGCTCATGAGTCGCATTACAAAACTCTTCAAGAGAGTAATTGGATAAACATTAAGGAATGTAACAAGTATTTTCGACAATCTTTTTGGTTTTCTGCCATTAATATCGATCAGGAAGCTATTTACTTACTATGAAAAAAATAGAATTTAGTATAATATTTGACTTGTTTATTATTGAGGTGGAGGTGGAGCTACACTTATATAGGAGAGGCTAACCTCTCTCCCTATTATTCTACCCGATGTGGGACTAAAAGTCTATTAATACTCTCAACACCCCCCTCAAGACGGGCGATAGATATCAGTCATCCCCATCTTGTTACATAGTTTAGCGAGACTTAAAGAATTAAGCCCCTTAGTAAGACAATCTGCAATTTGTTCTTCTGAGCGAACATGATCGAGTTTTAGTATTCCTTTCTCCAGCTTTTCTTTGATGAAAAACCGATCGATCTCGATGTGCTTCGTTCTGTCATGCTGAACTAGATTGTTAGCTATACTCAGTGCTGCTTGGCTATCACTTAGAAGACGCAATGGTGTTCCTTGGTCCAGTTTCAACTATGTCAGCAATGCTTTTACCCACAACAATTCTGACACATCTAGAGCCATAGCTCTATATTCTGCTTCAGCAGTTGATCGAGCTATCACAGACTGTTTCTTGCTTCTCCATGAGACTAGATTACCCCCCACAAATACACAATACCCTGAGGTAGACCTTCTGTCATCCATGCAACTTGTCCAATCTGCATCACAGTATCCTTCAACACTAAGGTGTCCATTGTTCTTGAACCATATCCCTCTTCCAGGAGTCCCCTTTAGATATCTCAAAATATGAAAAACTGCATCCATGTGGCCCTTCCTTGGATCGTGCATGTAACGACTCACTACACTCACAGCAAACGAGATATCAGGGCGAGTGTGACCCAGATAAATCAATCTGCCTACAAGTCTCTGATATCTTTCACGATCAACCTACTCTCCTGCCTCTGTCCCCAATTTATCTTTCTGGTCAATCGGAGTGACTGTCGGACGACATCCTAGCATACCAGTTTCTGTGAGCAAGTCTAGTACATATTTTCTCAGAGGACGATCCCATCTTTTCCTCGAGCTGCGTCGATCCCAAGAAAATACCTCATCATTTCCAAGTCCTTTACTTCAGTTTCTTTGACAAGTTTCTTCTTCAGCTGGGTAATCTCCTCTTCCTCATCACCTGTGATCGCTATATCATCCACGTATACCGCAAGCATGGTAACATGGCCTCTCGCATGTCGAAAAAAGACTGTGTGATCTGCATTAGTCTGGCTGTACCCTATGCTCGTAACAGCTCTGAATCTTTCAAACCATGTCCGAGGAGATTGTTTGAGTCCATACAGTGATTTCTTCAGCTTGTACACTTTTCCTGCTGACTGCCTCGTGCAAATTCCAGGGGGAGTCTTCATGTATACTTTCTCCTGTAGATCTCCATGAAGAAAGATATTCTTCACATCTAATTGATGAAGTTGCCACCCATGGTTTGCTGCAAGAGAGACCAGAGTTCTTACAGTGCTCATCTTCGCTACAGGAGCAAACGTTTCATCGTAGTCGATGCCATAGTACTGAGTGAATCATTTTGCAACCAATCTTGCCTTGTATCGCTCCACCTTTCCTTCTGGCATCTCATTCACTGTGAATACCCATTTGCACCCGACTGCCCTTTTTCTTTCAGGTAATGGAACAAGTTCCCATGTCCCATTTCTTTCCAGTGCTCCAAGTTCCTCCAACATTGCAGCGTTCCACCTTGGATCTTCCTTCGCTTCCTGCCAACACTTAGGCAAAGAGGTGGTGTCTAACGATGCAATGAATGCTCCATATGTAGGGGATAGATTAGAGTATGATAGAAAATGAGCAGTATCATGTTCATAACCATAACGAATAGAAGATTTTCCTACATTACTATGAGAAGATCTTCTTAAGGGAATATGAGATAGTGGGTGAGAGATCATACCATCCGAATCAGAGGGATCCGTATCCGAATCAGAGGGATCCGGTGCGGAAGGCGCATCTTCAGGAGTTGGAACAGGGTTAAGCGAGCAATAAGCACAATAGTGGACAGCTGATTCCTTCTTTTGTAGACTTGGAGCTCTGTAGTTCGTTCCTCCCCCTGTTCTGTAGTCTCCCCATGCACTAGAGCATTACTTCCTCCTGATTGTATGCATCATCATCACTTTCCTCACTCTCGCTATCTCTCCCTGCTTTTCTTGGACTAACTTCCATCATTGGGCATGGAACTGACCCAACAACCACGCTTGGGACTATCTCCCCCTCACTCCTAAAACCTCCTGTGTTAGGAGTGTCACCAAATGTAGAGCCTTCACCTGAACCATTGTGATAGTATGGTTCTATCTCTCTGAATGTAACATCCATGCTTACAAAGAGTCTTCGCTCCACTGGGCTCTAGCAAGAATATCCCTTCTGAGTCCCTGAGTAGCCAACGAAGACACACTTCACTGTCCGAGGGTCCAATTTCCCTACTACATGTCTATTATCCTTCACAAAGCATACACAACCAAATACTTTTGGGGGAACAATGTACTTGTTCTCACCTTTATGCATCTCAAACGGTGTCTTCCATCCTAACATCTGAGAGGACATCATGTTGATAAGGTATGCAGCAGTCAACACGGCATGTCCCTACAAGTGTTTCGGAATATTCATAGCAAACATCATCGATCTTGCCACTTCCAACAGGTGCCTGTTCTTCCGTTCCGCCACGCCATTTTGTGCTGGTGTATAGGCACATGAAGTCTGATGATGTATCCCAATGGCTGATAAGTACTTAATGGCTTTGTTGGTATATTTTGTTCCATTGTCATACCTCAAAATCTTTACTTTGGCACCGTACTGTGTTGAGACCCTGCAATGGAAGTCTTGAAAGCATGCAAAAACATCACTCTTACTCTTCATTAGGTATATCCAGGTGACACGAGTATGACAGTCAATAAAGGTGACAAACCACTTAAAACCATTAACAGCAGTTGTAGGACAAGGTTCCCACACATCGGAGTGTATTATATCAAAAGCAGCTAAACTTCTATTTCCAGAACTCACATAGGAGCTTCTGGTGTGTTTTCCAAGTTCACAAGCATCACAAACCAACTTTTGCTTATTAGCTTTTTGATACATAGATGGAAACATTCAACTAAGTAGACTAAATGAAGAGTATCCCATGCGCTAATATTGGAGTAATAATTCTTCTTCTACGGTACTTCGCAGCTTCTCTGGTTGTGCTTCATCCACCAGTGTTGCCAGTACTGTATCCAGCCCACCCCTGTCCAAGTACCATAGCCCTTTATGCCAAGTGCCAGTCCCCAACTGTCTCTCCTTTCCCTTCTCCTGAAAAATAACCTTCGGAATGTCAAATAAAACAACACAATTAAGTTGAAAAACAATGTCACTTATGGACAATAGATTAACAGAAAAGGATGGAGCATGCAAGACATCAGTAAGACACATCGAAGGGGTGCATTCAACTGTCCCTTTACCCACAATAGGTCTAGCAGTACCATCAGCAGTCTGAATGCTTTCAGGTGTCATCAGGTGAGTGTAATCTTGGAACTCATCACGGGCACCCGTAACATGGCAGGATGTCCCAGAGTCAATTATCCAATTTACACTTCCTGGTTTGTGGGTTGATGCAAGGACATGAGCAGGTATACCTCTGCTTGTACCGGCATAGTATGTGATGTTACCTCCGGAGGTGGTTGGAGTCGACGTCCCAGCAGTGTTGGCGCGACTTTCGCTGGTTCCAAGCTTCATGTTCCTCCATATTTTCAGTATCTCCTTCTCACTAGGGGTCACATCGGATGACTGATTTTCACCTCCCCCTTCTGCCAGGTTTGCCTTGTGCCCTCCAGAATTGTAACGCCCCAGAACCAGAATACTGGAGAGCGGGGGCGAACATAGCCAGCTACGTATATTGAAGTGCAACCCACCTCGCTATACGGTCACGGCTGTCTAGATACATGAGGGTTTAACTACAAGCCATCAGTCTCTTAAGGTCATGAACAAGCCTATTGTCTCAATCTCAAGCAAGTAATAACAGTTACAAGATATCAGAGCACCAAATATACAATAGTAAGGCGTCCCATACATTACATATTTGGATGATCATGAAGCTAGTCGTACAAAATGTCAAGACTAGCAAGAGTTTCAGTCATACATGATCAACCCTAGGATTTATCAATCATGTTACGGCCCGTAGGCAGACAGTAAATAAAGTGCAATCGAGCTAACACGTGCTCGTCGGCTAAACGCCTCAAAAGAATATTTTTACAATAAAGTGGGAGAACAAAAGGAACCCACTCGTTGCCAGGGTTACGCCTGGTGGTCACCATCTGGCTGGAAGATAGGTAGATCCTCTGGAGCTGCTCCGATATCTGGCCATGCAAAACCAGCTGGGTCAGACCCCAGAAAGAGCAAGTGCCACAAAGGAGGCTTTACATAGGAACTAAAACCAGCATATAATAAATGGATATTAAAGATAATTATATATAAAGAAAACTGATAATAACAGAGCCAACAACAATGAATTGAGTACGAGGAAACCATTCAGGTAGCCAGGTCGCAACCCTTAAACCAAACAAGGACCGGGGTTGTAACTCTTCACCTGAATAGAAATTCGTCTCAAATTCTTGTTGGTGAAGTAAAACATGACGAGCATGACGTAGGGTGCAATAAGACAATAAACGAAGAGAGGACACAGAACTGCTTCGGGAGCTAGGTTACAACCCTTAAACCAAACAAGGACCGAGATTGTAACCCTTCGCCTGAACAGAACTTGGCCTCTGATCATTATTGTTAAGGTAAGCATAAATAATCATGTTATTGGAGTAACCAGGTACCGGAACAGGGCAAGACTTAAACTCCATCCAACATTCACGACCAAGCAGATAAGTACGGCTTGATAATTTAACTAACTAGGGTTATCACGGGCCTACTTACTAGCAAGATGCAATGAGATTATTCCAACAGCCACAAGCCCTGCAGACCATCCAGGTTATCCAGACGCAATTAGGGGATTGAACATGTGGGTACATCGTCCAAGAAACGCATGTACCCTTAAGTAGCTTGGTGGGTGCAACACATGACAGTGTGCTGGAAATGTGTCCTACTCGACGGTAGGCTACAAATCCCATGATGGGCGCCCAGATAACGGGATTGCCTATAGCTGGAAAATCTCTCTATGACTACTGGATTTTCTAGTTATTAGCCTTAGTCAATTTCAGTAGGTACCCCTGACCGTGGTATTCAGGGGTCCCTATCCTAGACATGATGCAAGACAATACTGGTTCATTTGTATAAACACAATCGTCCACGGTGTTCAGGCCAATCATTCTTGTCATGTCGAGCTAGCTGTCACAACAACATATCAAGGTATATCATGTCAGGTTTACTTGTCAAGAGTGCGCCACGACGGGCCACTATCGTGTTCATGGAACATATCGGAATTTACATGGTATAAGCATTCTATCAAGGGACCCAGGCTACACAGAGGGTCAGGAAACATGAGCATAATTGTAACATTCCAATATAATAATAATAATATAATAATAAAAGAGGACAAGGACTATGGAAAGAGCCATGCGGCTGAAGGAAGGGGATGGCTCATGCGGCTACGGGGATGGGTCTCATGCGGCTGGGATCTACCGAAGCCATGCGGCCAGGGGCAATGTAGCAGGGAAGGGAATGGCTCATGCGGCCAGGGACAAATGGGTTCATGCGGCTGAAGGGAACGAGCATATGCGGCAGTGGGGGAATAAGCTCATGCGGCTGAGGGGAACGAGCATATGCCGCAAAGAGCGTCTATGCGGCTCGGGCCATGCGGCCAGAGAGTTAAGGGGGTTCATGCGGCTAAGGGCTAAAGATGGCTATGCGGCTGAAGTCGGGCAGAGCCATGCGGCGATGGGGAAATGAGCTTATGCGGCTAAGGAATTCAGGAGTTCATGCGGCTGGGGGATGCGGGAGTTCATGCGGCTGAAGAAGCAGAAGTTCATGCGGCTGAAATCGGACAGAGCCATGCGGCCAAAACTGCCATGCGGCAAGGGGAAACTTGCCGCATGAAAGGCCATGCGGCAAGCACTGTTCTTCTTCTCCACTTTTCCGAGAAGAAGAACCATGGAATCCATGGCTTCCAAGCTCCACTAAACTTTCATCCAAGGTCAGAATTTGGACTTCCATAGGTCGAAATGGGGCAGAAAGAAATTCCCTACAACATGGAACCATCAAAACTTGAAAATAACAAGGTTAGATAGATCAAAACCCAATAAATCCGAAAATGCAACAAGCTTAGATCTACAAGAAATGAACCATGGAAATTAAAAATGCTAAGTACTAAAGTGTCATAAAATCTTGTGGAGAAGACAATGGAACAATAAAACTTGAGTTCCTCCATGAAGCAAGTTGCACTTGTCTGGGCTCTCTCTCTCTCTCGATTGGAGAGTAATGGTGAGGAAGAAGAAGTAAATGAGGAGAGAGAAGGGGGCATGCGGCTAATAAAGGAAGGGAGGGGTGGTAGGTGGGGTTGGTCCACATACAAAACCGAACCAAGCCGAACCAAGCAAATGAAATACCAAATAAACCATGCAACGAGACATGCCATGAATCAAAATACGTACCTGTATACCAAAATACGTAATACGAACAATGGTCGTTACAACTCTACCCACCTTAAAAGAATTCCGTCCTCAAAATTTAATTAAGAGGCTAGAGAGGCAAGGACAAGCTATACTAATCACAGACAAGCTATAACAAGGCAATCAATCAAGCAATCATTCATTCTAGCAAGGAACTGAGAGCATAAGGCATAAGGAAGACATTATACCTTACGAGTCAAACATGTCGGGATATCGCGATCGGATGTCATCCTCACGCTTCCACGTTGACTCACCCAAAGAGTGATGACCCCAAGCAACACGGACTAAACTAATAGTCGTGTTCTTGAGTATCTTCTCTCTCCGGTCCAATATAGACACGGGCCTCTCCTCATACGAAAGGTTGGTACCAACAACCAATTTCGAATGATCCAGGATGTGGCTCGGGTCCGGGATATACCGTCGTAGTTGGGATACATGGAATATGTCATGCACCTCATTTAGCGACGGCGGAAGAGCGAGACGATATGATACATAACCTACTCGCTCCAGGATATCAAACGGCCCTATGTACCTAGGACTAAGCTTCCCCCGTACGCCGAAACGAATGACGCCACGGGTTGGCGAAATCCTCAGGAATACATGGTCGCCGACCGAGAATTCAAGGGGACGCCGATGAGAATCGGCCCAATGACGCTGGCGATCTTGCACAACTCGAAGATGATCTCTGATTCTCCTGACCACCTCAACCGTCTGAGTAATCATTTCCGGACCGAGCATCTGCCTCTCTCCAATATCGTCCCATGCTAGCGGGGATCGACACTTCCTACCATACAGTGCCTCGAACGGTGCCATCTGGATACTGGCCTGGAAGCTGTTGTTGTACGAGAACTCCACCAGGTGCAGGTAATCTTCCCACGAACCACCGAAGTCGAGTGTACAAGACCGCAACGTATCTTCCAAGGTTCGTATGGTACGCTCTTACTGACCATCTGTCTGCGGATGATAAGTTGAGCTGAAGTGGAGGTGAGTTCCCAAACTCTCTTGCAGGCTGCGCCAAAAGTGCGACGTAAATCTGGAATCTCTGTCCGAGATGATACCGACTGGTACACCGTGAAATCTGACGATCTGCCTGAGGTACATCTCTGTTAGCTGAGCCGTCGACTGACCAACTCTGAACGGGAGAAAGTGAGCCACTTTCGTGAGCCTGTCTATAATAACCCAAATAGCATCTCTACCGGCCGGGGACCTGGGAAATCCAGTCACGAAATCCATGGTTATATGCTCCCACTTCCATTCTGGAATCGACAAGGGCTGAAGAAGTCCAGCTGGCCTCTGATGTTCAACTTTAACTTGTTGGCAAACCAAACATCGAGAGACAAACCGGGCTATCTCCCTCTTCATGCCATTCCACCAAAAGTGCTGACGAATATCACGGTACATCTTTGTGCCACCGAGATGAACGAAATACTGAGAACTATGAGCCTTTGCCATGATCTCCTGTCTGATATCACCCCTGGGTACACAAAGACGCCTTCCATGTCGAAGTGTACCGTCCTCATGGATGCACAACTCTGGTCTTGTCCTGCCTCACACTCTGCTCTGAGCCGCTGAAGCTTGGAATCTGTTGACTGAGGCATCCGGATCCTCTCGACTATACTGGACCGAACTCGTATACTGGCCATCAACGCCACATTGGTAGGAAGGACAATTTCTATACCCATCTTCTGAAGATCTGACAATAACTCTGGCTGTGCTGTAAGGAAATAAACTCCGGCTCTTCTGCTCAATGTGTCTGCAACAACGTTGGCCTTCTCTGGGTGATACTGCAGGTTGACATCATAATCCACAACTAGCTCTAGCCACCTTCTCTGACGCATGTTAAGATCCTTCTGAGTGAACACATACTTCAGGCTCTTGTGGTCGGTGAAAATCTCCACCCTATCTCCGTATAAGTAGTGCCTCCACAACTTAAGTGCAAACACTACTGCTGCCAGCTCCAAGTCATGGGTTGGATAATTCCTCTCATGATCACGAAGTTGACGTGACGCATAAGCTATTACCTTTTCATGCTGCATCAGAACACATCCTAAACCTCTGCCGGAAGCATCACAATACACTGAGAATCTCCCGGTCCCATCCGGAAGCATGAGATTGGGTGTCGTCATCAAACCTCGCTTCAACTTCTCAAAAGAATTCTGACATTCTGCTGTCCAAGCAAACTGTACATCCTTGCGGATCAACTGGGTCAATGGCGCTGAAATCCGAGCAAAGTCTGAAACAAATCGCCGGTAGTAGCCGGCCAAGCCAAGAAAACTGTGAACCTCTGCAGCTGTGCTAGGCACTGGCCACGTCTCAATAGCCACGATCTTCTGGGGATCCACTTCCACTCATCCTCTGGTGATGATATGACCCAAGTACGAAATGCGATCGAGCCAGAACTCGCATTTACTGAACTTGGCATACAACTGGTGCTCTCTAAGAATCTGGAGGATAACTCTGAGATGCTGCTCATGCTCCGCTTCACTCTTGCTGTAGACCAGGATGTCGTCTATGAACACAATTACGAACTGATCCAAATAAGGCACGAAGATACGATTCATGAGGTCCATGAATACAGCCGGCGCATTGGTTGTTCCAAATGGCATAACAAGGAACTCCCAATGCCCATACCTAGATCTGAAAGCTGTCTTCGGGATGTCCTGCTCTCTGACTCTGATCTGATGGTATCCTGACCGCAAGTCAATCTTCGAGAATACTGCTGCCCCCTTGAGTTGATCAAACAAGTCATCTATCCTCGGGAGAGGGTATCTGTTCTTGATTGTCACTGAGTTCAAGGTACGATAATCTATACATAACCTGGACGTACCATCCTTTTCACAAGAAGCATCGGGGCTCCCCAAGGCGAT
Organism: Iris pallida; assembly: GCA_029216955.1. Taxonomy (NCBI): domain Eukaryota; kingdom Viridiplantae; phylum Streptophyta; class Magnoliopsida; order Asparagales; family Iridaceae; genus Iris; species Iris pallida. The sequence goes on along the minus strand of JANAVB010044817.1, from coordinate 4,577,057 downwards.
CCACTAGCACGAATGAATCCCTTGGTCCTGAGTTCTTCAATCATCTTGTACAATATCTCTAACTCTGACGGCGCCATCCTGTAGACTCTCTCTTACATTGGTGCTGTTTCGTGGATCAAGTCGATCGTAAACTCGATCTCTCACTCTGGCGGCATTCCTGGAAGCTCTTCTGGAAAAATATCTGGAAACTTCTCGACTATCCGGGGTAACTGCACTGCTGCTACTGCCATCCGCAATACTGGAGGAGAAGGTTCAACTTCACCTCGGGAAAAGGAAAACTCTGGCTCGCCTGGAATGCTAAAAACAACCCTGCCAACATGGCAGTCTATCCTAACATACTGGTTCCTCAACCAATCCATCCCTAAGACCACATCATAATCGGCCATCGGGAATTCTATCAATCTAGCGGAGAATTCTCTACCGCTAACTACGATCCGACACGAGGAAAACACTCTATCTACTCCCACAAGACCGTTACCAGTAAGTATTTTGAGCCTTACTGATAATGACTCGGGCTCCAGTCCTATCCGTGTCGCGAATCGTGCAGACATAAATGAATGCGATGCACCAGAATCAAATAACACTGAAGCCGGAAAGGTGTTGACGAGAATAGTACCTCCCACCACCTCACCTGGTGCCAATCCTTCTTCTCCCATGGTTAAGGCCAGCACTTGACCATGTCCTCTGGGTGCGGGTCCCCTCTGCTGAAAACCTCTCTGGCGATTCTGGGTCTGAGCTTGGACTTGGGCATACTGCTGCGGTCTCTGCTGCTGGAATGCCTGGGCCTGAGGCGGCAAGGGCCTCGGGGACGGGTACTGCTGCTGCTGCTGGACTGATACGGGGGCTGGCCCCTAACCGAAGGACTAGAGAAGGTTGATGAAGATGAACTCCCCCTGTTCGGGCAGTTCCCAACCCTGTGGTCCGGGGCACCACAAACCAAGCACAATCGCTGTGCTCTGTGACACTCTGATACCACATGTCCTGGCTTCCCGCAGTGTGAACATCCCACTGCGGAAGAGTGCTTCTGCTTCTGCTTCTGCTGCTGAGGGTATGTCGGGGTTGAATGTTGAACCGACGTCACTGAGGCCGCCCGTCTCGGAGCTCCAATTGTCAAGGCCCTAGCTGCCGGGGCTGGTGCTGAAGACTGATTCATCTGACCGAAGGATCGCTTCCGACCCCCGGTCCTATCCACGATCCTCTGGGAGGTATACTCGTGCTTCCTGGTTGCTCTCAATACTGCATCAAAAGTCTGATGTTCAAACTGCTCCACTGCCAATAAGATCTCTAGATGGAGCCCCTGCTGAAACCGCTGGGCTCTGTCGAACTCGATCGCTACCAAGGTGGGAGCAAACCGACTAAGTCTCGAAAACTCGGCCGCATATCCGTCGACCGTCCTGCCCATCTGCTTCAGATTGGTGAACCTCGTCTGTAGGTCGTTGTCACGCCCCAGAACCAGAATACTGGAGAGCAGGGGAATGACTCAGCCAGCTACGTATTACGGGTAGATGAATACCGTATAATACGATCAATGCTGCCTAAAAGACAAGGGGGTGCATACTACATGAAAGTCTCACTATGGTCATTTCACATCTATTGTCTCAATCATTCAAATAAGAAACAGAAATAGAGAACATGTAAGAATAAGCAGTAAGGCGTCCCAAACGCTCAGTCAAAATGTTCTTGATATCTGGCTTTACAAAACATAGCCAGATGATGTAGCAAAGTGTACACAATTGTTATCAGCTGCAGTCTGACTTAATTACAATTATGTAAAAGTAAGTACAAGACAATCCGACTAACATGTCGGTGCCAAACGGCAAGGTATTAAGTAAATAACAAAACGAGCGGGGAAGTAAGGAACCCACTCGAATCCTCCTGCGATCATTCCTCTAGTATTGACCATCTTGGAGGTAGAAGTAAGCTGAGTCCTCGGGAACCGGCTCTAAATCTGGCCATGCAAAACCAGAGAGGTTAGACCTCTAATAGCAAGTACCGCAAGGAAGCACGATATGAGGCATTAAAACCAATAATAAGAGAATATAATAATAGATCTCTGTTTGCTACTGGGATTCACGTAACATCACGACACTTCGAACCAACCTCCCAACCAAACAAGGACAGAAGTTGGCCCGTCATGTCCTGATGCTCTGATCATCTCAGTTAGGTAACAGAGTAGGTACAATACACAAACAAATCAACTTAAACGGCCATCCAACTCCTACGGCTTACTACTGTGAGTCCCAAGTTATCCTGGAATTATGCAATAAGGATTTCTCAGTTCTTACTATGGACAAGTAAGGCTAGTCTATCCAATCAATCAATTGCGCCAATCATGAATTAGACGAGTCCCAGCGGGACGCCCGTCATCAATATACAATATACAATAATATAAGCAGATACCGCTCCCTGCCCGTGTGGCAGAATTGCAGTATCTGTGGGAACCAGCCGGCCTGTTGGGCGCTAATAGTCCCAAAGAGGGCTGCCATGTAAGAACTCGGGAATCCATTCTCTCCATGCAATCATTATTTTATTTGACTTAGTAGCCTCTATGTTAATTGAAATCCCATGCCGTGGATCATGGTCATTCAGAATGAGTACTTTCGTACAAGTACGATATGCACAACTCTACAACGATGCCCGTGCGGTTAGGTTGTAGGTTTTACATAGCGTAATGCAACAATCAAAATTAACCACGGAATAATCATGCCTTGACCATAGAGTACACATGCTGCCTTTGTAGAAAATAAATAAGTAAATAATTAAATAAATTGAAGCTTGCATGTATCTATATGTCAATATTCGGGATTGGCCAATCGATTGCAAACATGAACGTGTCTTATTCCATTTAATTCAATAAGACGACTAGCCAGTCTCTTAGTTCCATCTAGGAACGCATGATCAATTATAAATCAAGATAACAATCAATGTTAATTAATGCCAAATTCGAGAAATAAAGATTGGGAAATAAATAATGATTGGGAAATAAATAATCTCATGCGCCTGAGGAATAAAGATTCATGCGGCTGTGGAAAATAATTGGGAAATAAATAATCTCATGCGCCTGTGGGAAATGATTGGGAAACAAATAATCTCATGCGCCTGTGGGAAATGATTGTGAAACAAATAATCTCATGCGCCTGTGGGAAATGATTGGGAAATAAATAATCTCATGCGCTGACATAATCTCATGCGCCTGAGGAATGAAGATTCATGCGGCTGTGGGAAATGATTGGGAAATAAATAATCTCATGCGCTGTGAGAAATGATTGGGAAATAAATAGTCTCATGCGCTGTGGGAAATGATTGGGAAATAAATAATCTCATGCGCCTGAGGAATGAAGATTCATGCGGCTGTGGGAAATGATTGGGAAATAAATAATCTCATGCGGCTGTGGGAAATGATTGGGAAATAAATAATCTCATGCGCTGTGGGAAATGATTGGGAAATAAATAAGCTCATGCGCCTGAGGAATGAAGATTTGTGCAAATGATTGGGAAATAAATAATCTCATGCGCTGTGGGAAATGATTGGAAAATAAATAAGCTCATGCGCCTGAGGAATGAAGATTCGTGCGGCTGTGGGAAATGATTGGAAAATAAATAATCTCATGCACCTGAGGAATGAAGATTCATGCGGCTGTGGGAAATGATTGGGAAATAAATAATCTCATGCGCTGTGGGAAATGATTGGGAAATAAATAAGCTCATGCGCCTGAGGAATGAATATTCATACGCTGTGGGAAATGATTAGGAAATAAATAATCTCATGCGCTGAGGAATGCGGGAAATGATTTGGGAAATAAATAATCTCATGCGCGCTGTGGGAAATAAATCTCATGCGCTGAGGAATGCGGCTGTGGGAAATAAATCTCATGCGCTGAGGAATGATGATTCATGTGGCTGTGGGAAATGAAGATTTCATGCGGCTGGGACTATTCTTCTTCTCTGAATTTTCTGAGAACAGAACCATGGAAGAGAACCATGGAAGCCATTGCTTCCAAGCTCCATAAATCCTTCATCCCAAGCCCAAATATGGACTTCCATAGGTCAAAATTGGGTAGAACGGAATTCTCTACAACATGGAACCATCGAAACTTAAAGATAACAAAGTTTACTAGATCAAAACCTAAGAAATCCGAAAATGCATCAAACTTAGATCTACAACAAATAAGCCATGGAAATTGAAAATGCTAAGTACTAAAGAGACTAAGAATCAAATAAAGAAGATGATGGAACAATAATAATGGAGATCCATCAGGAAGCAAGTTGGCACTTGCCTTGCTCTCCTAGGTTGGTGGGAGAGTTATGAGGAAGAAGAAGAGTAATAGTGAAGTAATGAAGAGAGAGAAAGGAGATGGGCTTTAAATGAAAGAGTGGTGGTAGGTGGGGGTTTATTTCGGTTCATGATGAACCAACATAATTAAACCAATCTGAGCCGAACCCATAACAAAGCTAAAGCAGAGTATAAAAGCAGAAAGTAAATTGCAGAAATAAAATGCAGAAAATAATTAGCAGAAAATTAAAGGAAATTAAATACAGAACAATACATGATAAATATTAAATGAATACATTCCAGCAGTACATGTATTTAAAATACGTATTCTGGGAACGGGAAGTGACATCTCTACCCTCCTTAGAAAAATTTCGTCCTCGGAATTTCAAATCGAAGCAGGATAGAAACATCAGAGCTGAACTACTCCAGGTATAAGCAATTTAAGTAAGCAATCATTCTACAATGTCAATAGCAAGTAATGTATCTACATCTAACAATCTACAACATTAAGTAATTCTACTCATAAGGTGACAAGCATGAGGAGTTAAGACAATCAAGGTATACAGAAGGAAATATACCTTGTGAGTCAAACAGGTACGGATACCGTGATCGGATATCATCCTCACGTTCCCACGTTGACTCTCCTAAAGAGTGATGACCCCAAGCAACCCGGACAAGGTTAATTGTTCGGTTCTTGAGTATCTTCTCTCTTCGGTCCAAAATAGACACAGGCTGTTCCTCGTAAGACAGGTTGGTACCAACAACCAGCTCAGAATGATCAAGGATATGGCTTGGGTCCGATACATACCTTCGCAACTGAGATACATGAAATACGTCATGCACCTCTCGTAACGAAGGTGGAAGGGATAAACGATAAGCAACATCGCCTATCCTATCAAGAATAACAAACGGGCCCACGTATCGGGGACTCAACTTCCCGCGAATGCCAAATCTAATGGCCCCACGGGTAGGTGAGATCCGCAAGAATACGTGGTCCCCAACAGAAAACTCTAGCGGCCTACGATGCTGGTCCGCCCAATGACGATGCCGATCCTGCGCAACTCGAAGTCGCTCTCTAATTCCCTTGACCATCTCAACTGTCTAGACAATCATTTCCGGGCCTAGCATCTTCCTCTCCCCGATATCGTCCCATGCTAGTGGCGACCTACACTTCTTACCATATAGTGCTTCAAATGGCGCCATCTGGATACTGGCTTGATAACTGTTATTGTATGAGAACTCGACCAAGTGTAGGTGGCTCTCCCAAGATCCTCCAAAATCTAGGGTGCAAGCTCGCAACATATCCTCTAAAGTCTGAATTGTTCTTTCTGATTGCCCGTCCGTCTGTGGATGGTAAGCCGTGCTAAATCTTAACTTGGTACCCAAGCTATGATGTAAGCTCTTCCAAAAATGTGATGTAAAACGGGTATCTCTGTTTGACACAATACTGACAGGGACTCCATGCTGCCTGATTATCTGTTGCATATACAATTCTGCCAACTTTTCTGTAGATTATCCTACTCTGAAAGGAAGAAAGTGCGCCACCTTCGTAAGCCGATCTACTATCACCCAAATAGCATCTTTACCACTTGGTGATCTCGGTAAACCGGTCACAAAGTCCATTGTGATGTGTTCCCACTTCCATTCCGGAATAGGAAGCGGTTGCAATAATCCAGCTGGCCTCTGCTGCTCTGCCTTCACTTGCTGACATACCAAGCAACGGGAAACGAATCTAGCTATCTCCCTCTTCATCCCGTTCCACCAGAAGTGCTGCTTGATATCTTGGTACATCTTGGTCCCTCCAGGGTGTATAGAATATTGAGAACTGTGAGCTTCTGTCATAACCTCTTGTCTGATATCTCCACTAGGCACACATAGGCGCGATCCAAACCTAAGTGTACCATCCTCATGGATTTGCATCTCCTTTCTGAGTCTTGACTCACATTCTGCCCTAAGCTCTAGAATCCTTGGGTCTTGTGCCTGAGCTGCCTTGATCCTGTCTACCAAGTCGGATTGAACTTGTAGACTCGCCAGAACTCCTACATCATTAGGAAGTATAACTTCGATGCCCATCTCCTGAAGGTCTTCTAAGATATGCCTCTGTGTTGTTAACATAAATGCGCTGCCTCTCCTGCTGAGAGCATCTGCTACCACATTAGCCTTGCCTGGGTGATACTGAAGCTCCACGTCGTAGTCCTTAATCAACTCCAACCATCTTCTCTGCCTCATGTTCAGTTCCTTCTGAGTAAAAATGTACTTCAGACTTTTGTGGTCTGTGTACATGTCCACTCGATCACCATATAAGTAATGTCTCCATAGCTTTAAAGCAAATACTACTGCCGCCAACTCCAAATCATGAGTTGGGTAATTCTTCTCGTGGTTCCGAAGTTGCCTAGATGCGTACGCTATCACCTTCCCATGCTGCATGAGGACACATCCAAGTCCTTTTCCTGACGCATCACAATATACTGTAAAACCTCCGGGTCCAACTGGCAATGTAAGAATAGGCGCTGATATCAACTTCTGCTTCAAATTCTCAAATGATGTCTGGCATTCTGCTGACCAGACGAATGGCACATCCTTCCGTGTTAAGCGTGTCATGGGCACTGAAAGTCTTGCAAAATCTGATACAAACCTTCTGTAATATCCTGCCAATCCCAAGAAACTCCGCACATCTGCTACGGTCTTGGGTACTGGCCAACTTTCTACTGCTTCTACCTTCTTGGGATCCGCTGCTACTCCAGTTCCTGATATGATATGACCCAAAAATGAAATGTGATCCGACCAAAACTCACACTTGCTGAGCTTGGCATACAACTGGTTCTCTCTCAGAACCTGTAACACCTTTCGGAGGTGGTCTTCATGCTCCTCTTCACTAGTTGAGTATACTAGAATGTCGTCGAGAAACACAACGACAAATTGATCCAAGTACGGCATAAAGATGCGATTCATCAAATCCATGAATATTGCTGGAGCATTGGTCAAACCAAACGGCATTACCAAGAATTCATAATGCCCATACTTCGACCTGAATGCTGTCTTGGGAATGTCTTCCTTCCGAACCCTCACTTGATGATACCCTGAACGAAGATCTATCTTGGAGAAAACTCTAGCTTTGCTCAACTGATCAAACAAGTCGTCGATCCTGGGTAGTGGGTACTTGTTCTTCATTGTTGCCGCGTTAAGCTTCCTGTAATCGATGCACAATCTGGATGACCCATCCTTCTTTCCCACAAGTACCACTGGTGCTGCCCAGGGTGACACGCTAGCTTGGATGTGTTAGTCCCTTGGCGAACAATCGATGGAAAAACTCGATTTCAGAAACAATTGTAAAGACAATGTTTCCGGCAACAACACCCTAAAGAAGGTGATGTTGTATTACGGGAATCTAAAAATATTTCGTAATAATTCTCGAAGGCAAATGAACCGTATAACTTCTAAAGAGAAGCCACAGTATTCTCGAAGGCAACGGAGGAAGAAGAAAGCCTGCTGGGGTGAAAGATCACCGGCGCTCAAAGCTATATCCGCCTTACGGACAAGTCTCCAGGAACCAGCAAGTTCGAAGAGAACTTTAGAACGCTGGCCAAAAATGACGACTCCTCGGAATAGCAGCAGCACTTCTCTCTCTCTGGAAATTCTGTGTATTTTCTGTAACCTTGGAGAGAGGAGATGCTGCTGATATTATAGGCACGAGATGGGCTTTTCAAATTCTGAACGCACGCCCTGGTTAAATGCCAGATCCGGATTTTCTGGATCTGAGCCTTTTCCGGATCTGAGCCCACAAGACCCGCGGACGTTACATAATTTGAACGGCCCACTCGACCCGCTCGACCCGCTCGACCCGCACGACCCGCACGACCCGTACGACCCGTACGTCCCGTACGCTCAGTACGCTCAGTACGTCCCGTACGTCCCGTACGCCCCGCTCGCCACGCAGGGCCGCGCAGAGGCTCGCGCACGAGCGCAACTAAAGCGCACAATGCGCCTTGCGACGAGCTGTCGTGCTAAGTGCAAAGTGCCATCAAAAAGCCACAATAAGCCTCAAAAGCCCATTAGCCCAAGCCCAAGCCCAAGCCCGAGTCCGAGTCCGAGTCCGAATCCGAGTCCGAGTCGCTAAGCCCCTTCGGGGCTTAGCTCCAATAGATTTAAATCTATTTTCATTTGGCCAAAAGTTGGTTTCTTATTCTCACCTCTATGTAAAATCCTCCCACATGGCACCCTCCATTGGGCCTCAACCCATGTGCATCTCTCTATTCCTTCATAAGTAATATATAGAGATACATATTGGTGTGATTTTCCGATGTGGGACTATCTTTTAACAATAGAATGTTGTGAACACACAACATAAAGAATAAAAACACCAACAATCCCCCACATATCTCTATATATATGAGTTAAGCGTTCCACATAATAACTGTCCATTATGCATTAGGATAGATGTCGCTGACGACTTGAATCTTCCCGCATGGGTTGAACAACAGTATGATACAAGAATGGACTACGCCTTGAATTCTGTACCACAGCTGTAATTTTTCCACTCACATAATGTAGTTATCTGTGCTTCTGGCTGCACATTAAAGGCCTTGTGCCAGCCTGGATTTCAATGTATGTATTTTGGGCGTCTACAAATTTACCCTCAAGAGACGGCCTATTTCTCTGTCCATACATTATAGGTGAGTTCTTTATAAAGAGTCATGGCATGAAGCATTGCGCTCCTTTGCGGTGCTACGCCGCTATGACATGGCTCAACGCCGAGGCTTTACCCCACCTGGGTACCTCATCGTAGTGTCATACTACTGTAGCATGAGGTCACAATCCTCTTTGTAGTGCCAAACTACTCAGCATGAAGCCTTGCGCTTCCGTGCGGTGTTACGCCGCTATGACATGGCTTGCAAAGCCGAGGATTTACCCTTCCTGGTACCTCTTCGTGGTGTCATGCCACTGTAACATGAGGATACCGTCCTCTTTGTAGTGCTGTCTACACCTCTTTATGATTATGCAACATTAGACTACCTGCCTATATGCGGTGCTACGCCGCCTGTGACTTGGCTAACAAAGCCGAGGCATTACCCCTACCTGGGAACCTCATGGTGGAGTCACCCCACTGTAGCATGGAGTTGTAACACTCCTTTGTGGTTGTTGCGCCACCATGCTTCTTGTAAAGCATAACAGACCTTCACTCAGTCTGAGAACTCATTAATGCATTATGCCATCCTTCCCACAGGATCAATTTTTCGTAGAAAATTCATAGTAGACAACAGTGGTTCTGGGTCCGAAACCCTTACATGTTCCGCAGAACAAGTACCCACTGTTAACTAATATTTTTCCAGTCAATAGTCCTCCCTTGAATCAAAAAATTAGATATCTGGTAGATTTCTCTTTGAACCAATAACATAAAATTTATTGATAGGATTATAATGACACAATATTAGAATGCCTTCAAACCCATCTTCCTTGCTGTGTCCTCGACCAGCTGTCGTTTGAGGCCTTTCGTGAACGGATCCGCCAGGTTCTCCTGACTCCGAACATCGATCACTGCAATGACGCCTCGTTTGATGAGATCGTTCACTGCTCTGTGCTTTAACCGCACAGTCCTCTTCTTCCCGTTAAAGAGTTCATTTGATGCTACTGCTGCTGCCGCCTGGTTGTCACAGTATATCGGGATTGCCGGTATCTGAGCTCCAACCACTAGAAGATCATACATGAGCTCCCGAAGCCACTCTGCTTCATCTGCAGCAGCATCCAATGCAAAGAATTCAGATTCCATGGAGGAGCGAGATAACATTGTCTGCTTCTTCGATTTCCACGATATAGCAGCTCCGCACAAAGCGAATATGAATCCACCTGTCGAATACTCGCTCTCCACCTCTGAACACCAGCTAGCATCACTGAAGCCTTCCACTACTGACGGATCTCCGCTGTAGTATAGTGCAAATGTCTGAGTCTTTTTTAGATATCTCATAACACGCTTCACAGCGTTCCAGTGTTCAACGCCTGGGTTGCTAGTGAACCGACTCAGCATTCCCACCGCAAAAGCTATGTCAGGCCTTGTGGCAGTAGTAGCGTACATCAAGCTTCCGATGACACTAGCGTACTCCAACTGCCTGACGCTTTCCCTCGAATTTGGCTCCAGCTTCTGATCACTCCGGTACGGTGTATCAATTATAGGAAGATCTTGATACCCGTAGCGAGTGAGCATCTTCTCAATATAATGAGATTGTGACAGCGCTATTCCAGTACCTGTCCGCATGATCTTGAGCCCCAAGATTACGTCGGCATCCCCCAAGTCCTTCATACTGAACTTGGTCGAGAGGAATTTCTTTGTCTCTGTGACGCAGCCTAAATCCGTACCTAGGATTAGCATGTCGTCCACGTAAAGACAAACGGTTACTCCTCTTCCGTCAGCAAACTTCGTATAGACACACTTGTCTGTTTCACTGACCCTGTAGCCATTTGACCTTATCACCTTGTCAAACTTCTCATGCCACATTTTGGGAGCTTGTTTCAAACCATACAGAGACTTCATCAACTTGCAGACTTTGTCTTCCAGACCTCTGACGACAAAACCTTCTGGTTGTTGCATGTAGATCTCTTCGGTCAGCTCGCCATTAAGGAATGCCGTTTTCACATCCATCTGATGTATCACCAGCTTGTGTATTGCTGCTAGAGCAATTAACAATCTGATGGTTGTCATCCGAGCTACTGGAGCATAAGTGTCAAAGTAGTCGATCCCCTGCTTCTGAGCAAACCCCTTGGCCACTAGCCTGGCCTTGAACTTGTCAATGGTTCCATCTGCTTTCATCTTCTTCTTGAAGATCCATTTGCATCCGATGGGTCTTGCTCCTTCTGGCAGGTCAACCAACACCCATGTGTTGTTGGAGGTGATTGAGTCAATCTCGTTGTCTATCGCCTCCTTCCAGAATACAACATCTCTGGTCTTCATCGCCTCATCATAGGTAAGCGGATCTGCTTCCACATGATAGGTGACGAAGTCATCTCCGAAGTCTTTCGGCCTCCTTACTCGCTTAGTTGACGGCTCAGCGAGTTCTGGTTCAACTGGTGTCTCTTCGACAATAGCTTCTTCTTGGACTACTGGTTCGATAAGGACTTCTGTCTGCTTTGCACTCTCATCATTCTCCGGAAGATCCGCGAGAACAATATTTTTGTGCCTTGCAAACTTGTCTTCAAAATATTCAGCATCGCGAGATTCAATGATATGATTTGATTCTATATCAAGGAATCTCCGAGCATCACTCTTCTCGGCATAACCCAAGAAGATAGCCTTAGTAGTCCTAGTCCCCAGCTTCTGAATCTTCAGATCTGGGAGCTTCACATAGGCCAGACACCCCCACACTCGAATGACATTCAAGTTAGGTCTGACTTTGAACCAGAGTTCATGAGGGGTTATATCCGAAGTTGCATACGGTACTCTATTGAGAATGAAAGTAGCCGTTAATGCAGCTTCTCCCCAGAAGCTCTTTGGAAGACCCGCAGTCAACAGCATAGAGTTCATCATCTCTGTCAACGTTCTGTTCTTCCTTTCTGCTACTCCGTTGGATTGAGGAGAGTACGGAGCCGTCGTCTCATTTATGATTCCATGTTCTTTACAGAATGATGAGAAATCATGAGACCGATACTCCCCGCCTCGATCACTCCTTAGCCTTTTGAGTTGTTGTCCAGTTTGCCGTTCAGCCTCGGCCCTGAACTCCTTGAACTTCTCGAATGCTTCGTCTTTAGACTTGAGCAGGTAGACAAAAGCATACTTTGAGAAGTCGTCGATGAAAGTAATAAAATACTTCATCCCGGCTTTTGTAGAGAATTGCTTGAAGTCACAGATATCTGAGTGAACCAACTCTAGAAGATCTGTGCTTCGATGGACCCTGTGAAAGGGTTTCCTTGTGATCTTCGTCTGAGCACACACTTCACATTTCTCTACCTTACCCCCACACTTGGAGATAAGTCCTAGGCTAGACATTTTGTTAATTCTTTTACAATGAACATGTCCTAGCCTATTATGCCACAACTCAAAAGAATAGTTCAAAGTAGAAATAGCATTAATATCATTTTTCTGGGTTACAACAAGCTGAATTTTGTACATTCCTTCAGTCTGGAAAGCTTTTCCGAAGAATGTACCCTTCTTGGACATCACCATCTGGCCAGCATTGATGTCCATCCTCAAGCCTGCGTTACAAAGCAGGCTCCCAGAGATCAGGTTCTTAGCAATTGCAGGAACATGCTTCACTCCTTGAAGCGTCAGAGTGTTCCCCGATGTGAGTTTCAGCTCCACCGTCCCGATCCCCAGTACTTCAGCTTGTGCCTGGTTTGCCATTATGACTTTCTCGGAAGTTGGCTCATATGAGTCGAACCATTCCTTGTCTGAGCAGACATGACATGTAGCACCAGTGTCTATCCACCAGTCCGAGTCAACTCCCACATTTGCAACCTGTGCTATCATTGCAACCAGATTAGTAACCAAAGAAACCTTACTAGGCTCACCTTTTTCTGGTTCCTTGCAGTCACTTTTGTAGTGGCCCTTCTTGCCACATTTGTAACAAGTCACATGGGACTTGGACTTCTGATTCTTGAATGAAGGACTCTTCACTTTCAGATTAGTGAAGTCCTTCTTCTTATGAGGAGAAGCCGCCTGCTTCCCCTTGTACTCTCTGGTTTGGACCAGATTTGCTTTCGCCAGTTGTTTGGACAGAGAATCCATCTTCTGTTGAGAGCGCATCTCGTCCTCAACATGGATCTCTTGCAGGAGATCTTCCATACATATGTCCAGCTTCTTGCGGTGCATCCTTGCATAGAAGTTGCTCCAACCCGCAGGAAGTTTAGAGACGATTCCTCCAACGACAAACTTGTCGACAAGAGGCATCTTCTCGTCATCCAATTTTTGGCGCAGCTTCAGAAACTCCTTTACTTGGGGCAGCATAGCCTTCTCATCTTCGAAGGTCCACTTGTGGTATCTTTCAACCAAGAAGATCTTGGACCGATTCTCGTCATCTTCGTACAATTTCCCCAAGGAGTCCCAAATCTCTTTGGCAGAATTCTTCTTGGAATAGGACTCTGCCAGAGAGTCTTCCATGCTATTGAGAATCAACAGTTTACAGATACTGTTTTCTCTAATCCATTTTGCCTGCTTGGACTTAGCAGCGGCAATAACTTCTGCGGTTCCGGTTGTTGGAACGACCGGTTCTTCCTCATTCAGCACGTGGTCAACTTCCACGAGTTGAATGTTTAAGGTTACTTTCCGTTTCCAGATTTGGAAATGTTCGCCGTCGAATTTCTCAAACTTGTTAAAGTCGGTATTGACGAGCGATGCACGTGAGTTATCCATCTTTTCGATATAGCTTTGAGATTGTTAGTCCCTTGGCGAACAATCGATGGAAAAACTCGATTTCAGAAACAATTGTAAAGACAATGTTTCCGGCAACAACACCCTAAAGAAGGTGATGTTGTATTACGGGAATCTAAAAAGATTTTGTAATAATTCTCGAAGGCAAATGAGCCGTATAACTTCTAAAGAGAAGCCACAGTATTCTCGAAGGCAACGGAGGAAGAAGAAAGCCTGCTGGGGTGAAAGATCACCGGCGCTCAAAGCTATATCCGCCTTACGGACAAGCCTCCAGGAACCAGCAAGTTCGAAGAGAACTTTAGAACGCTGGCCAAAAATGACGACTCCTCGGAATAGCAGCAGCACTTCTCTCTCTCTGGAAATTCTCTATGTATTTTCTGTAACCTTGGAGAGAGGAGATGCTGCTGATATTATAGGCACGAGATGGGCTTTTCAAATTCTGAACGCACGCCCTGGTTAAATGCCAGATCCGGATTTTCTGGATCTGAGCCTTTTCCGGATCTGAGCCCACAAGACCCGCGGACGTTACATAATTTGAACGACCCACTCTGTCACGCCCCGCTCCCGTAGGAGCGATCGTCCTCGCTAAGGCGTGATGCCGCACGAGCCTAGATTGCGCTCGTGCAAGGCGGGTTCCATAACGGCCGATTTCAGCGGCTGCGACGGGGTCGTCGCACAGAAGTCCCGAGCAGAGACATTGAATATTAGCAGCGGAATTTAGAACAAAACACAAGTCATTCAAAGAAGCTCTTTATTGATATTGAAACAACGATTACATTGGGGGCGCAAGGCCAAGATTACAATCTCTCAAGCTCACTCTTCTCACATTTTTACAAGTTCACTCAGCTCTCTCTCATCTCTCAATTACAAGTCTTGATCCAGCGGAAGCTTCGGAAGGCGATGTCCATACATTATGTCCTGTATAAGTCTTCAGATCACGCGACCACACGCTTCGACTCGCCAAGGAACTCTGTGCCTCGACGCATCCAAGCGAACTCCGCGCCACGAGCTTCTACCTGTGCCTGCACATGAAACACTGTGTGGGTGTCAGTACCACTGTACTGGTGGAGTGAGCTTCTCGCCCACCCATACAAAACCTACACGTTCATTTACTTTGTGCAGCTTAAATCCCTTTCGATTGTCTTTCTAGTCTTGCCTTAGGTTCAGTTTTAGGACCCGCGCCTTGGCGCAACTTGTGTGTCAAAACCATCCCGTGCTTGCAATGTCAACGTTACTCATACTTTGCCTCTAGACCACTTCTCGTGCCACAACGTTAACCTATCAGGTCGTGCTTGCCTTTCGGCCAAAATTAGAGACGCAACTACGCGGTAGTACCCAATTTCCTTACGACCGTGCTATAATTCCTTTGTGCCGTGCCTCGCATTTCGAGGCCGTGCCCAATAACTCACGTAACTTCAAGAAAACTGCCCTACGGCCCTTCTTGACTTAACTCGCAACAGTTCAAGTCTAACTCATACACTCTATCCAACGACTTATCACTCGACGCCACATCCCGTGCCGAAGCACGCCGCCTTCGCTGTTGCCAAATCTTAGGCCCAGACATTGTGTCTTTCTTACTGCATACTGCATACATATTCAACTCAACTCAATCCAAAGGCATACACGCAGTTAGCCGCTATCTGCCGACATCTATATGAACTTGGTCACTGGCTCCCAGAGCCATAGTGGACTCCTCTTTCTTTCATTAGACGGGCGTCCCTTTCAGCGTAAGGTAGCTAGCCCCGCTGCAAGTCCCCGCCTAACCCGTGCAAAGCACAGTTTATCTTTTGTTCCCCAATGCCCGCAACGGTCCCGTGGCCTCGGGCTTGCCGTGCGGGGGAACTTTCACCCTGTCGACAAGTTGCATGTTTCCCAATGCCCGCAGCGGTTCCGAGGCCTCGGTTTTGCCGTGCGGGGAAACTCACTTTGTCGACAAGTTGTCCAATGACCATGCAAGACGCGATCGACACTTTCCAAATCTGAGTCCGCCACGACGACCTATAGACGCGGGCATTCTTCTTTCTTCTGAAACCGCCTCGACGACCTATAGTCGCGAGCATTCTTCTTTCTTCTGAAACCGCCTCGACGACCTATAGTCGCGAGGCCTCGCCGACCTGTAGTCGCGAGCATAATCCTCTCTTGCCCCTTTCTCCAAACTCAATAAATCAACCGTGGCCCGTGCCTTAAAACACTAGGACCGTGCCATCGTGCCTCAATCTGACTTCTGTTCTACGTGACGTTATCGCCCAAGTCATACTTTATATGACGGGCCTTGGGATCGTGGGACTATTTAACCTGTCAACCGCAGAATGAGCGGGACAGCACTTGGAATAACTTAGGTCGACCGGCATAACTTTGCCTAACTTACTCAGCCTACAACTTAACGAGCAAAGGCTGTGTCGAGCCTTGCCTCGAGGGAACGTGCCGTACACGTACTCAACTTTGGACGACCAAGTCATTAGGGTGCTTAGACTTACGCCAGCAGTCATGCGACGCAACTTAACTCTTGGGCAAGCCAGGGCTATGCCAAGCCCTGGACGATGAGACCGTGCATGCTTATGAAGCATTTATGCGGGCGACGCCTATGACTTAGGCTGCGATCATAACTTGCCTACTCAACCAACTTCCTTCTCCCGGGACGAAGGACCGAGTGTCATTTTCAAAGCACGACGTGTATCAATTCTAAGCCGACCATTGGACGTTTCCATATTCTAACTCAATTCAACTCGACGGGATTACTCCCTTTAGCTATGTGGGTTCGTATCTTTTATCTTCAAGCCTACTTGTGCAAGTTGAAAACACGATTTATTATGTGAAGGCAAAGATGAGGCAAGTTCACCGAAACTACCCCACCTGAGCGATGTCTTCAAACGGCCGTTGCAAGGCCAAGTCCGAACGCCGTCGGCGTTTCGATTCCTCCGATTGACTGAGCGGGACGGGGCACTACAACATACACCACTCAGAACAAGTCTCGTCCTCGAGACTTACTGAGTACTTACTTATTCACTTATCACTTTACTTTTCCTTCTAGAACTCTCGCACACACTTCTCCTATGCGTTCCCTCAAATCCGAGCCACGCTCGCACTATCCTCAATCCTTTCTTCAAAACTCAAGATCTCAAAATCCTCGACACCTTTCCGTTCCTCAAGTCTCACTTGATTCAACGTATCACTTAGTATGGATCGTGCACATATCTTAGGCGTCCCCAAAATACATGCATTTCAACCAAGCCTCGTGATAGAGAATCCACCATCACCACTCGAGTCAGATCGTGCACATATTCGGGCGCCCATGATATACGTGCATGTCAACTGAAACTCACGAGTGGTGCCTCCGTAACTCCTATCGCTTCACGCTCGGATGTCTGCCTAACTACTAGGCTATGTCTTTTTGTCAGCACTGGAATCATAGTTCCCAAACAACAATATCAACACTGACCCCATCCTAAGGTCAAACCAAGTTGACAGTACGGGTTTTCTACCTAAGCTCGTATCACTCTGATTTCTACACATCGAGCATCGATTTCCTACGCACATCCCAACATTTGTCGTACGGGGTCTGAGTAATTCGGCAAGGCCATCCTACTTCAACTTACGTTCAACCAAATTCCACGACGTATCCACATCGCTCGTTCAACAAACCATCTTGCATAGACTATCTCTTCAAACACGTTCGACATAATACGCCTATTAATCCTTCCAAGTTAAGCACGCTACTACGTAATTCACCGCTAAACCATAATCCACATTTCACATTTCCGAAGTCATCTCTACCAATTCACGCAACCGATCACGAGGTCGTCTAGCTTAACAACATGTTGCGCCCCGATCTCACGCGAGTCAGATTATCCGCGGTGGGCATGAATCACCATGCACGCTCCCGCGAGATAATTATTCTCATCGGGACGTAACTCTTGTTTGTGTCTAGACTAATTCATTCTCGATGCGTGGATTGGACCAACTCAATCCTCAAGATCATTTCATTCATCGATCACAAGTCATCCTCGAATTCTCCTTCGCCTCAAACCAACAAGTCGAGACAATCGTAGTTGCTGCGTCCTAACTTCGAGTTCGATCATTCCCGCAACATGAATCACCATGTCTGTGCTCACGCGGAACGATCGCCCCAAGTCTGACGCAACGCATGTGCGAGGCTAGAGTTGCGCTCGCGCAAGACAAGAATGTCGACGTTGTGGTTATCAACGTAACCATCAAGACACTCTCATTTTCCTCCATCATTCATCTCAATCAAACTCCTAAGCATCACATCCAACCGAACGATAACACCGCACGATCGTCACTCGCCGAGTTAGAGTACCCCTGAGTTATCGCATATCGATCTTTGATACGCCTCAATACCATCGACGATATGCGTAACCTGACGATCTTCCTTTGCAACCAATTTCGAGCCGTGCGAATGACGTTTCCGTCCGACCGGATAATCTCCTCGACATTCAAATTCAAGTTCGATCATTATTCCTCAAACAATTCGCAACATCAATTTCCTTAATTCGCATCATTCCTTTATCAATCGATCGACATCCCTGAGGCTATCGCATACACCACTCAGGGATGAAGTCATTCAACAAATCCTCAAAACTATCCTTTGACTCAAAATCGACTTCTTCAAATTTTCCGTTCGAACCATTCCTCGAATTCCAAGCACGCTCATCTATATCGCATCGACGTTTTCTTTGTCGCTTGTTAGTATCCCTATCGATAGTCATCCCACATTTACTCAATTGAGTTCAACTCATTCTGACTCAAACATTTCAATTCCTGCACTCGACTTTTTCTAAGGTCGACGCAACTTTGGTGTATATGCCCAGCCCGACTTAGCCAACCGTGCTTACGTAAATCATCTTTTGTTTTGTTATCAAAAACTGTTCTCCTACTTTTTGCAAAATAGTTAGACTTATTGTATGGACATCTCGTGGGACAATTGAGAGAGAGCGCACCAACGATATCAATATGCGGAAGCAACTTTCAGAGTTTTGCGGAAGCAACGAGTTAAAGAATTCAATCGGTTATCCAAGGACGTAGAGCCGTGCTCTGATACCATTATGTCACGCCCCGCTCCCGTAGGAGCGATCGTCCTCGCTAAGGCGTGATGCCGCACGAGCCTAGATTGCGCTCGTGCAAGGCGGGTTCCATAACGGCCGATTTCAGCGGCTGCGACGGGGTCGTCGCACAGAAGTCCCGAGCAGAGACATTGAATATTAGCAGCGGAATTTAGAACAAAACACAAGTCATTCAAAGAAGCTCTTTATTGATATTGAAACAACGATTACATTGGGTGCGCAAGGCCAAGATTACAATCTCTCAAGCTCACTCTTCTCACATTTTTACAAGTTCACTCAGCTCTCTCTCATCTCTCAATTACAAGTCTTGATCCAGCGGAAGCTTCGGAAGGCGATGTCCATACATTATGTCCTGTATAAGTCTTCAGATCACGCGACCACACGCTTCGACTCGCCAAGGAACTCTGTGCCTCGACGCATTCAAGCGAACTCCGCGCCACGAGCTTCTACCTGTGCCTGCACATGAAACACTGTGTGGGTGTCAGTACCACTGTACTGGTGGAGTGAGCTTCTCGCCCACCCATACAAAACCTACACGTTCATTTACTTTGTGCAGCTTAAATCCCTTTCGATTGTCTTTCTAGTCTTGCCTTAGGTTCAGTTTTAGGACCCGCGCCTTGGCGCAACTTGTGTGTCAAAACCATCCCGTGCTTGCAATGTCAACGTTACTCATACTTTGTCTCTAGACCACTTCTCGTGCCACAACGTCAACCTATCAGGTCGTGCTTGCCTTTCGGCCAAAATTAGAGACGCAACTACGCGGTAGTACCCAATTTCCTTACGACCGTGCTATAATTCCTTTGTGCCGTGCCTCGCATTTCGAGGCCGTGCCCAATAACTCACGTAACTTCAAGAAAACTGCCCTACGGCCCTTCTTGACTTAACTCGCAACAGTTCAAGTCTAACTCATACACTCTATCCAACGACTTATCACTCGACGCCACATCCCGTGCCGAAGCACGCCGCCTTCGCTGTTGCCAAATCTTAGGCCCAGACATTGTGTCTTTCTTACTGCATACTGCATACATATTCAACTCAACTCAATCCAAAGGCATACACGCGGTTAGCCGCTATCTGCCGACATCTATATGAACTTGGTCACTGGCTCCCAGAGCCATAGTGGACTCCTCTTTCTTTCATTAGACGGGCGTCCCTTTCAGCGTAAGGTAGCTAGCCCCGCTGCAAGTCCCCGCCTAACCCGTGCAAAGCACAGTTTATCTTTTGTTCCCCAATGCCCGCAACGGTCCCGTGGCCTCGGGCTTGCCGTGCGGGGGAACTTTCACCCTGTCGACAAGTTGCATGTTTCCCAATGCCCGCAGCGGTTCCGAGGCCTCGGTTTTGCCGTGCGGGGAAACTCACTTTGTCGACAAGTTGTCCAATGACCATGCAAGACGCGATCGACACTTTCCAAATCTGAGTCCGCCACGACGACCTATAGACGCGGGCATTCTTCTTTCTTCTGAAACCGCCTCGACGACCTATAGTCGCGAGCATTCTTCTTTCTTCTGAAATCGCCTCGACGACCTATAGTCGCGAGGCCTCGCCGACCTGTAGTCGCGAGCATAATCCTCTCTTGCCCCTTTCTCCAAACTCAATAAATCAACCGTGGCCCGTGCCTTAAAACACTAGGACCGTGCCATCGTGCCTCAATCTGACTTCTGTTCTATGTGACGTTATCGCCCAAGTCATACTTTATATGACGGGCCTTGGGATCGTGGGACTATTTAACCTGTCAACCGCAGAATGAGCGGGACAGCACTTGGAATAACTTAGGTCGACCGGCATAACTTTGCCTAACTTACTCAGCCTACAACTTAACGAGCAAAGGCTGTCTCGAGCCTTGCCTCGAGGGAACGTGCCGTACACGTACTCAACTTTGGACGACCAAGTCATTAGGGTGCTTAGACTTACGCCAGCAGTCATGCGACGCAACTTAACTCTTGGGCAAGCCAGGGCTATGCCAAGCCCTGGACGATGAGACCGTGCATGCTTATGAAGCATTTATGCGGGCGACGCCTATGACTTAGGCTGCGATCATAACTTGCCTACTCAACCAACTTCCTTCTCCCGGGACGAAGGACCGAGTGTCATTTTCAAAGCACGACGTGCATCAATTCTAAGCCGACCATTGGACGTTTCCATATTCTAACTCAATTCAACTCGACGGGATTACTCCCTTTAGCTATGTGGGTTCGTATCTTTTATCTTCAAGCCTACTTGTGCAAGTTGAAAACACGATTTATTATGTGAAGGCAAAGATGAGGCAAGTTCACCGAAACTACCCCACCTGAGCGATGTCTTCAAACGGCCGTTGCAAGGCCAAGTCCGAACGCCGTCGGCGTTTCGATTCCTCCGATTGACTGAGCGGGACGGGGCACTACACACTCGACCCGCTCGACCCGCTCGACCCGCACGACCCGCACGACCCGTACGACCCGTACGCTCAGTACGCCCCGTACGTCCTGTACGCCCCGCTCGCCACGCAGGGCCGCGCAGAGGCTCGCGCACGAGAGCAACTAAAGCGCACAATGCGCCTTGCGACGAGCTGTCGTGCTAAGTGCAAAGTGCCATCAAAAAGCCACAATAAGCCTCAAAAGCCCATTAGCCCAAGCCCGAGTCCGAGCCCGAGCCCGAGCCCGAGCCCGAGCCCGAGCCCGAGCCCGAGTCCGAGTCCGAGTCCGAGTCCGAGTCCGAGTCGCTAAGCCCCTTCGGGGCTTAGCGACAATAGATTTAAATCTATTTTCATTTGGCCAAAAGTTGGTTTCTTATTCTCACCTCTATGTAAAATCCCCCCACATGGCACCCTCCATTGGGCCTCAACCCATGTGCATCTCTCTATTCCTTCATAAGTAATATATAGAGATACATATTGGTGTGATTTTCCGATGTGGGACTATCTTTTAACAATAGAATGTTGTGAAAACACAACATAAAGAATAAAAACACCAACAGGATGAACTTCTTCTCCTTCAGTTCCTCTATGTGCTGATATACCTTGGCCTGCTCGGAATCCGCCAATCTATAAACTCGATCTGATATCGGTTTAGTTCCAGGTGCCAATTCTATACTGAACTCAATATCTCTAACCGGTGGTAGACCTGGAAGTTCTTCAGGAAATACGTCTAGAAACTCTTCAACTACCTTCGGGACTTGAACTTCTTCCATTGCCGTCACTACTCCCTGCTCTTGTTGAGTTGCCACTGATCTGACTAAAGTGAACCGCTTCATGCCTGGAATATCAAAAGATACACTCCCTCTACGACAATCTATTGTCGCATGACTGTCTTTCAGCCAGTCCATGCCTAAGATAACGTCGAAATTTCCAACAGGAAATTCTATCAACCGGGCGGGTAAGGAATGCCCGCAAACTATAACGCTACATGCCATAATAACTCTACTAACTCCTACGAGCCCATTACCAGTGAGTATATTTAACCTCCCTGGCAATGCCTCGAATTCCATTCCTAGCCGTGTCGCAAATTGTGCAGATATAAATGAGTGTGATGCTCCCGAATCAAACAATGCTACTGCGGGATAAGAGGCGACGAGAATGTTACCTGCCACAACATCTCCTGATGCCAATGCCTCTTCCAAGGACAGAGTGAATGCCTGCCCTCGACCTCATTGTTGATTCCCATATTGCGGCCTAGCCTGGTGCTGCTGCTGGCCCCTTCCCTGATGATGCTGGGGTGGTCTATGCTGGTGTTGCTGCATCGGCGGTCCCTGCTGCCGAAACATTTGAGCCTGCGTCATGAACGGGCGCTGTGCCAACGGCCTTACTGCTACCGCTGGTCCTCGATACTGTCCTGCCCCTGGTGCTGGCAGAGCAGGAAACTGTTGTACTGGTCCTCATGACCTCGAATTCATGGGACATGTGGTAACCCGATGATCTAGATTCCCACATATCAAACACTGCCCGTTCAATGTCCGACACACATCTCTAGTGTGCCCTATCTTCCCGCAATAAGTGCAGCCTGCTGGGGGTTGCTGGTTCTTCCTCTGTTGCTGTTGCTGCTGCCTGGGTGGTGGTGCTGGCCCTCGCATTGCCACATCGTGAATGCGAATGCCAAGGGATGGTGCTGTTGTTCGGGGCGCTGCTCCCCCTCCTCCTTCAATCTGACTGTGTGATCTCTTCTGACCTCCAGTCATTGCCGCAAGTCTCTGAATGGTTATCTCATGCCTTCTAGTTGCCGTCAATACTTCATCAAAAGTCTGGTAATTGTGCCCCTCTATCAATTGCAAGAGCTCAAGATGAAACCCTTGCTGGAACCTTATAGCCCTCTGGCTCTCTGTTGCTACCATCTCTGGGGCGAACCTACTCAATCTGCAGAACTCTGCTGCATAAACATCTACAGTCTTGCCAGCCTGTCTGAGGTTGATAAACTTCTGTTGTAGCTCAAACTGCGCCACAACTCCATAGTACTTTGTCTTGAATCTTGCTGTAAAATCGTCCCAAGCAACAGGACGTCTGATTCCCACTTCCTCTGATTCCCACCAATCACGTGCGAGATCCTGAAGTAACAACTTCACTTGATCCACACGTTCTTCTGCCGGCACCTTAGCTGCTGTCAGAATAGCCTCAATATCCTTAAGCCATGCATCTGCTGAGATGGCATCCTCCGTGCCTTCGAAACGGCGGAGGTTGTACTTGCAAAACCTGGCTGACGCTCCTGAATCTGTCCTTGCCCCCTCTTTCCAAAGCTGTCTGCAATCCTTGGTTGAGTAATACATTCTGCTCTTGCAACTGAGCGTGCATGCGCTGCTGGGCTAACATCTGATGTTGCTGAGTAGCCAACATCCCTCTCATGATCTCCAGAAGAGCCGGTGTGTCCATTTCCGCAGGGGTAGGTGGAACGGTTGGTGGTGGTGGAACCTCCGGATACTGCGGTCCAGTTGCTGGTTCCACTATCACTTCTTCTTGGATAGTCTCTTGAGGTAGTACTGGTCCTTGTAACTGACCAACCTGGTCATGTTGTCCATGTTGCCCTTGTTGTTGTCTAGTCCTGACAGGTACGGACGAGGTACCCCTAAGAAAAGGGACAAGAGAACAATCAAACGACCGGACATGAAGGATCAATGAAGCCAAAGGATATGAGAAGGTCAAGCTAGGATTGAGAACATCGAATCATGAGATTAAGGGGAAACATGTGTGATTGAGACATCCTATAAATCAAAACACCCCACAAGTCTGAAATCAGACCTGCATGGGCCACCACTAAAACCTTGTCACGCCCCAGAACCAGAATACTGGAGAGTGGGGGAATGACTCAGCCATCTACGTATTACGGGTAGATGAATACCGTATAATACGATCAATGCTGTCTAAAAGACAAGGGGGTGCATACTACATGAAAGTCTCACTATGGTCATTTCACATCTATTGTCTCAATCATTCAAATAAGAAACAGAAATAGAGAACATGTAAGAATAAGCAGTAAGGCGTCCCAAACGCTCAGTCAAAATGTTCTTGATATCTGACTTTACAAAACATAGCCAGATGATGTAGCAAAGTGTACACAATTGTTATCAGCTGCAGTCTGACTTAATTACAATTATGTAAAAGTAAGTACAAGACAATCCGACTAACATGTCGGTGCCAAACGGCAAGGTATTAAGTAAATAACAAAACGAGCGGGGAAGTAAGGAACCCACTCGAATCCTCCTGCGATCATTCCTCTAGTATTGACCATCTTGGAGGTAGAAGTAAGCTGAGTCCTCGGGAACCGGCTCTAAATCTGGCCATGCAAAACCAGAGAGGTTAGACCTCTAATAGCAAGTACCGCAAGGAAGCACGATATGAGGCATTAAAACCAATAATAAGAGAATATAATAATAGATCTCTGTTTGCTACTGGGATTCACGTAACATCACGACACTTCGAACCAACCTCCCAACCAAACAAGGACAGAAGTTGGCCCGTCATGTCCTGATGCTCTGATCATCTCAGTTAGGTAACAGAGTAGGTACAATACACAAACAAATCAACTTAAACGGCCATCCAACTCCTACGGCTTACTACTGTGAGTCCCAAGTTATCCTGGAATTATGCAATAAGGATTTCTCAGTTCTTACTATGGACAAGTAAGGCTAGTCTATCCAATCAATCAATTGCGCCAATCATGAATTAGACGAGTCCCAGCGGGACGCCCGTCATCAATATACAATATACAATAATATAAGCAGATACCGCTCCCTGCCCGTGTGGCAGAATTGCAGTATCTGTGGGAACCAGCCGGCCTGTTGGGCGCTAATAGTCCCAAAGAGGGCTGCCATGTAAGAACTCGGGAATCCATTCTCTCCATGCAATCATTATTTTATTTGACTTAGTAGCCTCTATGTTAATTGAAATCCCATGCCGTGGATCATGGTCATTCAGAATGAGTACTTTCGTACAAGTACGATATGCACAACTCTACAACGATGCCCGTGCGGTTAGGTTGTAGGTTTTACATAGCGTAATGCAACAATCAAAATTAACCACGGAATAATCATGCCTTGACCATAGAGTACACATGCTGCCTTTGTAGAAAATAAATAAGTAAATAATTAAATAAATTGAAGCCTGCATGTATCTATATGTCAATATTCGGGATTGGCAAATCGATTGCAAACATGAACGTGTCTTATTCCATTTAATTCAATAAGACGACTAGCCAGTCTCTTAGTTCCATCTAGGAACGCATGATCAATTATAAATCAAGATAACAATCAATGTTAATTAATACCAAATTCGAGAAATAAAGATTGGGAAATAAATAATGATTGGGAAATAAATAATCTCATGCGCCTGAGGAATAAAGATTCATGCGGCTGTGGGAAATGATTGGAAAATAAATAATCTCATGCGCCTGTGGGAAATAAATAATCTCATGCGCCTGTGGGAAATGATTGAGAAACAAATAATCTCATGCGCCTGTGGAAAATGATTGGGAAATAAATAATCTCATGCGCTGTGGGAAATGATTAGGAAATACATAATCTCATGCGCCTGTGGAAAATGATTGGGAAATAAATAATCTCATGCGCTGTGGGAAATGATTGGGAAATAAATAATCTCATGCGCTGTGGGAAATGATTGGGAAATAAATAATCTCATGCGCCTGAGGAATGAAGATTCATGCGGCTGTGGGAAATGATTGGGAAATAAATAATCTCATGCGCTATGGGAAATGATTGGGAAATAAATAAGCTCATGCGCTATAGGAAATGATTGGGAAATAAATAAGCTCATGCGCCTGAGGAATGAAGATTCGTGCGGCTGTGGGAAATGATTGGGAAATAAATAATCTCATGCGCTGTGGGAAATGATTGGGAAATAAATAAGCTCATGCGCCTGAGGAATGAAGATTCGTGCGGCTGTGGGAAATGATTGGAAAATAAATAATTCATGCACCTGAGGAATGAAGATTCATGCGGCTGTGGAAAATGATTGGGAAATAAATAATCTCATGTGCTGTGGGAAATGATTGGGAAATAAATAAGCTCATGCGCCTGAGGAATGAATATTCATGCGCTGTGGGAAATGATTAGGAAATAAATAATCTCATGCGCTGTGGGAAATAAATCTTATGCGCCGAGGAATGCGGGAAATGATTTGGAAAATAAATAATCTCATGCGCTGTGGAAAATAAATCTCATGCGCTGAGGAATGCGGCTGTGGGAAATAAATCTCATGCGCTGAGGAATGAAGATTCATGCGGCTGTGGGAAATGAAGATTTCATGCGGCTGGGACTATTCTTCTTCTCCGAATTTTCTGAGAACAGAACCATGGAAGAGAACCATGGAAGCCATTGCTTCCAAGCTCCATAAATCCTTCATCCCAAGCCCAAATATGGACTTCCATAGGTCAAAATTGGGTAGAACAGAATTCTCTACAACATGGAACCATCGAAACTTGAAAATAACAAAGTTTACTAGATTAAAACCTAAAAAAATCCGAAAATGCATCAAACTTAGATCTACAACAAATAAGCCATGGAAATTGAAAATGCTAAGTACTAAAGAGACTAAGAATCAAATAAGGAAGATGATGGAACAATAATAATGGAGATCCATCAGGAAGCAAGTTGGCACTTGCCTTGCTCTCCTAGGTTGGTGGGAGAGTTATGAGGAAGAAGAAGAGTAATAGTGAAGTAATGAAGAGAGAGAAAGGAGATGGACTTTAAATGAAAGAGTGGTGGTAGGTGGGGGTTTATTTCGGTTCATGATGAACCAACATAATTAAACCAATCTGAGCCGAACCCATAACAAAGCTAAAGCAGAGTATAAAAGCAGAAAGTAAATTGCAGAAATAAAATGCAGAAAATAATTAGTAGAAAATTAAAGGAAATTAAATACAGAACAATACATGATAAATATTGAATGAATACATTCCAGCAGTACATGTATTTAAAATACGTATTCTGGGAACGGGAAGTGACAGTCGTACCGAGTTACAACATCAAAGTACTTGGTCTGGAATTTCTTACGGAATACTGTCCAGGCAATAGGTGCTACTAATCCAACGGCCTGCGCCGCCTACCAGCTGCGGGCAAGATCCAATAACTACAGGGGCACCACGGCCACCTTCTCGTCTTCTGGAGTCCATGCATCAGCAGCGATAGCATCTTCGCTACCATCAAAGAATGGAGGGTTCAAGCGCTTGAAGCTGTTGGCCGCACTGTTACCTTGATGACCTCCTCTGGTCAGAGCATCTGTCACTGCCTGGTGCAAGGCATCTCCTCGACGATCTTGGGAAGCTAGCAATGTCCTGATGAGACTCACCAAGGTGCCATCATCAGGCTCTGCAGGCTGGACGGGCTGAACTGGTGGCTCTTGACCCTCAGTAGGCACGACTCTGGAGGCTACTCCTGAATGCTGGGCTTGATCTCCAGGTTGTTGCTGTCCCACGGGAGGTGCTCCGCCTTGCCGATGGTAGGACCAGGAACAATGTCGCTGAAGAAGACGACATAGGGAACAATAAGGAAGGACCAGGACGGATCAAAGATACAAGCATGTGGTCAGGTCAAGAATTCAGGAATTTAGAGGATACGAGCAGAGATCAAGGACGAGTACTGATTGAGACAACTATTCGGTAAACCCTCACATATCTTGATTTACAAGACCTGTATGGGCCACTACTTAAACCATGTAACGCCCCAGAACCAGAATACTGGAGAGCGGAGGCGAATATAGCCAGCTACGTATATTGAAGTGCAACCCACCTCGCTATACGGTCACGGCTGTCTAGATACATGAGGGTTTAACTACAAGCCATCAGTCTCTTAAGGTCATGAACAAGCCTATTGTCTCAATCTCAAGCAAGTAATAACAGTTACAAGATATCAGAGCACCAAATATACAATAGTAAGGCGTCCCATACATTACATATTTGGATGATCATGAAGCTAGTCGTACAAAATGTCAAGACTAGCAAGAGTTTCAGTTATACATGATTAACCATAGGATTTGTCAATCATGTTACGGCCCGTAGGCAGACAGTAAATAAAGTGCAATCGAGCTAATACGTGCTCGTCGGCTAAACGCCTCAAAAGAATATTTTTACAATAAAGTGGGAGAACAAAAGGAACCCACTTGTTGCCAGGGTTACGCCTGGTGGTTACCATCTGGCTGGAAGATAGGTAGATCCTCTGGAGCTGCTCCGATATCTGGCCATACAAAACCAGCTGGGTCAGACCCCAGGAAGAGCAAGTGCCACAAAGGAGGCTTCACTTAGGAACTAAAACTAGCATATAATAAATAGATATTAAAGATAATTATATATAAAGAAAACTGATAATAACAGAGCCAACAACAGTGAATTGAGTACGAGGAAACCATTCAGGTAGCCAGGTCGCAACCTTTAAACCAAACAAGGACCGGGGTTGTAACTCACCTGAATAAAAACCCGTCTCAAATTCTTGTTGGTAAAGTAAAACATGACGAGCATGACGTAGGGTGCAATAAGACAATAAACGAAGAGAGGACACAGAACTGCTCCGGGAGCCAGGTTACAACCCTTAAACCAAACAAGGACCGGGGTTGTAACCCTTCGCCTGAACAGAACTTGGCCTATGATCATTATTGTTAAGGTAAGCATAAATAATCATGTTATTGGAGTAACCAGGTACCGGAACAGGGCAAGACTTAAACTCCATCTAACATTCACGACCAAGCAGATAAGTACGGCTTGATACTTTAACTAACTAGGATTATCACAGGCCTAGTTACTAGCAAGATGCAATGAGATTATTCCAACAGCCACAAGTCCTGCAGACCATCCAGGTTATCCAGACGCAATTAGGGGATTGAATTCATGTGGGTACATCGTCCAAGAAACGCATGTACCCTTAAGTAGCTTGGTGGGTGCAACACATGACAATGTGCTGGAAATGTGTCCTACTCGACGGTAGGCTACAAATCCCATAATGGGGTGCCCAGATAACGGAATTGCCTATAGCTGGGAAATCTCTCCATGACTACTGGATTTTCTAGTTATTAGCCTTAGTCAATTTCAGTAGATACCCCTGACCGTGGTATTCAGGGGTCCCTATCCTAGACATGATGCAAGACAATACTGGTTCATTTGTACAAACACAATTGCCCACGGTGTCCAGGCCAATCATTCTTGTCATGTCGAGCTAGCTGTCACAACAGCATATCAAGGTATATCATGTCAGGTTTACTTGTCAAGAGTGTGCCACGACGGACCACTATCGTGTTCATGGAACATATCGGAATTTACATGGTATAAGCATTCTATCAAGGGACCCAGGCTACACAGAGGGTCAGAAAACATGAGCATAATTGTAACATTCCAATATAATAATAATAATATAATAATAAAAGAGGACAAAGACTATGGAAAGAGCCATGCGGCTGAAGGAAGGGGATGGCTCATGCGGCTACGGGGATGGGGTCTCATGCGGCTGGGATCTACCGAAGCCATGCGGCCAGGGGCCATGTAGCAGGGAAGGGAATGGCTCATGCGGCCAGGGACAAATGGGTTCATGCGGCTGAAGGGAACGAGCATATGCGGCAGTGGGGGAATAAGCTCATGTGGCTGAAGGGAACGAGCATATGCCGCAAAGAGCGCCTATGCGGCTCGGGCCATGCAGCCAGAGAGTTAAGGGGGTTCATGCGGCTAAGGGCTAAAGATGGCTATGTGGCTGAAGTCGAGCAGAGCCATGCGGCGATGGGGAAATGAGCTTATGCGGCTAAGGAATTCAGGAGTTCATGCGGCTGGGGGATGCGGGAGTTCATGCGGCTGAAGAAGCAGAAGTTCATGCGGCCGAAATCGGGCAGTGCCATGCGGCCAAAACTGCCATGCGGCAAGGGAAAACTTGCCGCATGAAAGGTCATGCGGCAAGCACTGTTCTTCTTCTCCACTTTTCCGAGAAGAAGAACCATGGAATCCATGGCTTCCAAGCTCTACTAAACCTTCATCCAAAGTCAGAATTCGGACTTCCATAGGTCGAAATGGGGCAGAAAGAAATTCTCTACAACCTGGAACTATCAAAACTTGAAAATAACAAGGTTAGATAGATCAAAACCCAAGAAATCCAAAAATACAACAAGCTTAGATCTACAAGAAATGAACCATGGAAATTAAAAATGCTAAGTACTAAAGTGTCATAAAATCTTGTGGAGAAGACAATGGAACAATAAAACTTGAGTTCCTCCATGAAGCAAGTTGCACTTGCCTAGGCGCTCTCTCTCTCTCTCGGTTGGAGAGTAATGGTGAGGAAGAAGTTGTGAAGAAGAAGTAAATGAGGAGAGAGAAGGGGGCATGCGGCTAATAAAGGAAGGGAGGGGTGGTAGGTGGGGTTGGTCCACATACAAAACCGAACCAAGCCGAACCAAGCAAATGAAATACCAAATAAACCATGCAACGAGACATGCCATGAATCAAAATACGTACATGTATACCAAAATACGTAATACGAACTATGATCGTTACAAGAATAATGTCCTCTGCCACCGACATAGCCTCCTCTGCCACCTCGACGTCCTCCACGGTCGCGTCCACGACCGCTGGACTGGCCTCTCATAGGCTTCGTACAGAATCTGATGAAGTATCCTGGGTCTCCACAGTTGTAGCAACCTCCCCCTCCTGAAGGGTTTGGGTTAAAAACTGATAGAGCTGATTTCTCTCCCGGAGTGTTAGTGGTGCTGGGCATCAGCTTCAACCGTACTTCTTCTTGTGCCATAGCAGCAATGGCCTCCTCTAGTGATGGCAGTCCAGGTTGTGCGAGTAGCACATTCCTTCTTTGCTCGAATGCTGGGTTGAGCCCCTTCAGGAACTTCATCATCCTCTGTCGCGAGATATACTCCATGAACTTCTGGTAATGCTTCGCAAATGCTGCTTCCACTTGCTCATCTTCCACACCAATGGGATCATAGTGCTGCTTCCACTTGCTCATCTTCCACACCAATGAGATCATAGTGGTCGAGATCTGACCAATACTTCTTCAGCACAGCCGCATACTCGGAGATGATGTGATCTTCTTGGACCACCTTATCAAGTTCATCCTGCAGTTGGAAGACTCATAGGTTGTCCATCCTCGAGTACATGTCCTTCAGCGTCATCCAAATGTCACCGGCTCCCTCCATTGCCTCCACATTGCCTGACACTTGGTCGGTCAAGGAGGCTGTCAACCATCCTGCTACAACATTGTTGACGATCTCCCATACAACAAACTCCCGTGAGGAGTGATCTTCAGGTGCCTTGGTTTGGTCATTCACATAGCCCACCAAGCCTCTTACCATCAGAGTTCGCATCGCCTGACGCGACTACTTCAAATATTGGAAGTACCCTCCAACTTTACTTCTGGTTTCTCCAACTTCGCCATTTTATATGGTGAAGGATTCACATCTGTATGTGCAGGACGGGGACTAGTCTCGGTCAACCTACTGGAGAAGAGATCGTCCACTAAAGCCTTCATCTCTTTGGCCGTCAGCTTGCCGTAGATCGTCTCCATCATCTTCGTCTTCTCCTCTTCCATCAACAAGATAGATCGAGACCGTCTGCACCTTTGGTCACCGTCCTCTCCACGTCTACTGTTTCTCCTTCAGCGGTAGCGGCGTCTCTGAGAGCCGCTCCTCATGTCTCATGCCGGATTGCGACTGGAGGTCGCATGGCCGGACGAGAAGGGGGAGAAGGGCCGGTGGGGGTGGAGGCCGACGTGAAAGGAGGGGGGGCGACGGTGATGGCGGCAAAGGAGGGGAGGCGGGCGGAGGCCGCGCGGTGCTGAGGGGGGAGGGGAGGCGGGCGGAGGCAGGGCGGTGGGAGCGGAGAAGTTGGGAAGGGATTGGGGGGGTGGCGGCTAGGGTTTTGTGGGGTAGGATTAGGGTTTTGTGGAGAGGGATGGCGGCTAGGGTTTGGTGGAGAGAGAGGTGGTGGCTCTTATACCAAATAGAATTTAGTAGAATATTTGACTTGTTTATTATTGAGGTGGAGCTACACTTATATAGGAGAGGCTAACCTCTCTCCCTATTATTCTATCCGATGTGGGACTAAAAGCCCATTAATACTCTCAACAAAAAATAATGGAAAAAGTTTTGAGAGTATAATACACTGTACATATGGTTTTAATCAGTGTTATTAAAGGCATCCACATCGTCTCTTTACGTGTCAGCCTAGTCATTTCATATGCTTTGTGTCTTCGCTGCCTTACATGATTGTCTCGAACCGCCTCTTCTTAGATGTACCCAAGCCATGTCAACTTTTTTGAATTTGAAAACTAGATTGGACCAATAACTTATTGTTATAGATATTGTTAAAATTTAATATATAAAAATTAAAGGAGAGAAAAGGAACATTAGAATTCCTCTTTGCACTCTTGATTCCCTCAACTTTTGTTTTTGTCCTAACTTATTAAATTTTGTCTCATCTCCGACTTTGACTCTGTTGTCATGCACAAGTAGATTAGAGTCTCTCTCTTGGTCTTCCTCTCTATTATATCTTTCTTCTTCTCACCAACTCTCTTTTTGTTTTTTCTTCTTTCCTTATACATGTCAAGTTAGTGCTACTTAGCAGTTGTTTCTTAATTAAACCCTTGATGATGTTGATGTTGTAGCCTTAAACTTGTGTATGCAGAATGCACAACAAGATTCACATGCATACTTATATATATTTTTTTAATTATACGTTTATCATACCACTTTGTAGCAAACTACAATATGACACTCATAACCACAAGCTTTTCTCAACTTTCATTCTACACACACCCCCCTAATTTTAGTCTTGAGACCCCGCCTCTCCACCTTGAGGCCCTCTCCTGGTTCTTGACCACACATCGCCTTGAAATTTCTTGGTTTCAATTAACTTGAAAAGACTTTTGATAATGTTCCTAGAGAGATTATATAGTGTATCTTGGAGAACTAGTAGTTGTGTTGAGAATAAAGATATGGATAATGGAGTCACCATTAATATGATGATGAACTAAGTCCTCACACTTGAAGGATTAGTACTAGTTCCTTGTTTCTTTGATTAGTAACAAGATGATCTTGGTATTGTCTGGATTAGAGAATGATTGACTAATAAAATTGAAATGTAGATATGGAAGTTTTGAAAGTAAAGGAGTAAAGCAAGTAGTAAAAATAAGTAAAAATGAACTAGTCCATATGGAAGGCATAAGAATTATAAGAGCGAAAGTTTTCTCTATTTAGGACCAGTCATTCATCATGATGTATGAATTCCTACTGTATAGACTGATAATCATAATAAAAATTCAACAAATTTGAGTAGTTTCATGCCTTTATATTTCATTGGAGTACAGATTGATTAAACATCTCAGGTTTATTGGCCTTGCAAATTACTTGGAATATCACATGTCCTGGTACACAATTATAACCTTTTGCTTAGTGGCCAAGCTTGCAAATTGTGTTACAATGGACAAATTTGTACATATAAACTTGGGAGTCGATTATATGCACATAGCGGTGAAGCTTTTTTGTCTTTCCTTTTGTACTCTTAGTTTTTTCCTTTTGTAGCTTGGATCCTGCATGCAGTTCACCATTCGAACAAGTGTCACCTCCATCTTTCATTTTATTCACTTCGTCAAATACCCAACGTTATGATACCACATTTTTGGGAACAGAGACTGAACACAACGGAAAAACTTTTTGTCCCTGATTTACATGTGCTCCATGAGAAGTGAAGAACGAGTGGACCTGAAACGAAATGGAAATCCCTATTGATAACGAAATGGAAATCCCCACAAATATACATGTCACTTTGTTGAAGCGTCTATTGATAACGAAATGGAAATCCCCTCAAGTATATGCGAATTAATGATTTTCTATATTTCATTCTATCTTTGAAAGCTGCTCCTTGGTGACTGTTCTTTATTTTTCTTTTTCCGATGGTAAGGTCCAATGACTCTCCATGGTGATTGTATCTCTCTATTTTCTCGTATTACTAAAAGCATTTTAAGCGCCTGGTTTGGATCTCAGATTAAGTTTCGGTCTAAAAAGATTTTAGAGACAATTATTCCTTGTAAGTGATAAATGCAGCGAGAGAGACTCACGAGAGGGGGGATTCTATAAATTGGAGTTTAGATGAAAATGGTTGATGAGAAAGTTCATCACTTGGGAGTACTCTAGTTTTTAAACTAATGTCCTTACAGAGGGGTGTGAATTCTTGTGCCAGGCAAATTTTGCATTTGGGTTACTAAAAGCTTTAAACATATTTTATTAAGTGGGTTCAGGTTTGGACTCAATTTCGTAAAAACATTTAAAAGTCAATGTTATTACCTTGCTTGGTTTACATTTGAGAGGTAGCCTGTATGTCAGGCAGTCAGGCAGCTTGACAGTCACCAAATGCACTAGTATGCATATGCAGTTGCACAGATGTGGGCCATTGATGCTCAAGGCTAGGCCAAAAGATGATTTAGCCGGGCAGGAAAGAAGCAATAAGTAGGGCACACAAATATCTTGTAAGTGCATTTGATATTCAATTGTACCATATAAGTTATATACTTCTAAATGTTACCTATTGAGCAATAAAAGCTTAGACCGCAAGAAGCATACAACTACGAAATCATGGAAAGTTGGAAAGAGAAACTCTGCAGGCTGACTGATGTTGATAGTGTAAATGAATTTTCATACCTTGGTTAAACCTTTTGGCAAAAAAATTTCATACCTTGGTCAAGCCTCTATTGATAATGAACACACAATTTCAAAATTGCAAAGTTGATCCGGCTTGGAATATTCAACTAGTGAAATTTTCATGTATTTAGGATTGAATACTGTCTTCTAAGAAAATACTTCGAACATGTGTAGGTTGTTCATATTTTATTTTTGACCAACACTATCCCTGCAACACGAGATAACCTCTTGTTGACTCTGCAGGATCCCTCCCAATATGCACGACTTCCTTCGACACCTGGCGAGAACTCTCTTTCAGTATGGTGAGTGTGAACTTGATCATGTACAATTACTCCTATACTGTCATCAGTCTGAAAGTATGGGATCTGTATGAATAGGTGGAAAAGAAGGGTCAACCTCTCAGTCAAGAGCACATTCACAAACTCCCGGAGTTGGTTTGATTTCCACATCTCCACCAGGGGAAGGTTTCATTTCCTTAATTTTCCTGAAAGTGTTGTTGATAAGGCCTCGTGACCACATTATGGACATCGATTTGGATTGGGCATGGCGATTGATCAAAATTATGGATCAGCAAAAATGTTCTCCTTCTAATGATGTTAAACAACGCTCCCGATTATTGATCGATGCATATGGAGGTAATGATACATCACATGAAAAGCTACCAAACGGCTTGATGCATACCAAGGTATGACTAATTTACAGTGTAATGAAGAAGACATGCTTGGAAACATGCGAGTCCTACGTTAGCCATCCAAGGAAAAGTGCTAAAGTTAGGACCACCTCGGCCAAATGTTGGTTCGAATGCGGCATTTCCAGAAAAAGAATTCAGGACTGGTCCGCCTAGCTAAACTTTTCTGCTTCGACCTGACTTTTATGCTAATGCTATTGAAGATGCAACTCCTGACCTACGTGTATGGCCGACATCTTTCCTGTAGTTTTTAAACAGTATGTCCCGTCAATATTAGTATTTCTTGATCATTATGTTCCTCAATACTTTAACTTCTACTTACGAATTGAATTAAGATCTAAGAATAATCACAGAAGACTGGATAACTATATAATATATATGGTTTGTTTTGTAACAAGATTCATATCCTTCTTTAACACTTCCAAACCATGTTAGTTTAGGCCTAACTCTTGTCCTAACGGCTCCATTAACTTATATTTCATCCTTATGGGGGCATTTATCGGCCTTTATCCCAAATGTACCATTAGATTGTATACTTCTAAATGTTAAATATAGAATAATGGAAGCTTAGACCGAAACGTACAACTTTGAAATCATGAAAACATAAATTCCGCATGCTGACTGATGTTTATAGTGTAAATGAATTTTCATACCTTGGTCTAAACCTTTTAGCGAAAAATGAACCCAAATTTTACAACTGTCTATGTACATGTATATTCCTAAACTGATTATTAAATAGACTTACTGGTTTAGTTGGGTTAGTTTTCTTCATGCCTCTATTTATGTGTATGTGTTTCTTTGCTATAATATATGTTCTCTCTTTTAATACTCATGCCATGGATGCAAATTTTCAAAATTACAAAGTTGATCCGGCCTGGAATATTCAACTTGTTAAAATTTTCATGTATTTAGGATAGAATATTTGTCTTCTGAGAAAATACTTCGAACATGTGTAGGCTGTTAATATTTAATTTTCGACCAACTATCCATGCAACACCAGATAACCTTTCGTTGACTCTGCAGGATCCCTCCCAATATGCACGGCTTCCTTCGAACCTGGCGAGAACTCTCTCTTTCAGTAAAAATATTAGAGATTTTGTACTTAATCAAAGATTAGTTATCACAATGGAACAATGGTTAGCAGACAAGTAATGAACAAGAGGAAAATGATTTGTTCTAAATTCTAATTCACACACCTGAAACACCTGAAAGACTAGTCTAGTCCTCAAGCGACCTCCTTAGGATTTTCACTATCTATAGTCTTGATAGCATCCGCAAGTCCTTTAACAAACTACACAAATGGCTTGTGACACCGGGTTGATCAACCCTCAACCCTGAGTGTTTCATTCAACCACAAAACTTTGGAACATCTCTTAAACACAGCTTGAGGGGATTATATTAAACAAGAAAATGATTGGATGATTGGTAGGTCTAATGGAAATAACAGATTTTTGTTACATAAATATTGGAGCTAAAGGCCAAGGAAGTACTCTTTAATTTCCAAAATTTATGGTTATTATAGATCCCTTTCAGAAATATGGCTTTCTATAGATGTTAGGGTGCAATTTGGGCAGAAATATTGCTTAAACAGAAATTTTGTCTAAGTTATTAGCATTCCAACATTTATTCCAGAGCAAGATAAACATAAATTGGATCATGAGAATTCTTAATTATCTAGTTTTCATTTTGTTTCCTTATCGTCACTTGGAGCAAACAAATCATTAATTTTACAAACTTGCTTCTATTTCATATAAATTCTATTACCATTAAGTCTACTCATGCTTTTGAATTCTTACTGTATAGACTGATAATCATAATAAAAATTCAACAAATTTGAGTAGTTTCATGCCATTATATTTCACTGGAGTACAGATTGATTAAACATCTGAGGCTTATTGACCTTGCAAATTTCTTGGAATATCACATGTGCTGGTACACAATTATAACCTTTTGCTTAGTGACCAAGCTTGCAAATTGTGTTACAATGGACAAATTTGTACATGTAAACTTGGGAGTCGATTATATGTGCACGTAGCGTTGAAATTTTTTTGTCTTTCCTTTCGTACTCTTAATTTTTCCTTTTGTAGCTTGGATCCTGCATGCAGTTCAATTGTACCATATATGTTATATACTTCTAAATGTTAAATATTGAACAATAAAATAAAAGCTTAGACTGCAACAAACATGCAACTATGAAATCATGGGAAGTTGGAAACAGAAATTCTGCAGTCTGTCATAGTTTAAAGTATCGGCCGATACCGATCCGATACGGCCGATACCGTTATAGCTTGGCATGTCATGATCCAATACCGACCGATACCCGATACTGACCGATACCGACATTAGGGATCTCTTTTTCGATTAATTTGGCAAAAAAAAAATTGAAGGAAAAAAAGACAAATCAACAAGAGTTTGAAGCATAATAAGGTTGTAAAAGCATTTAAAAGTAGAAAATTGATTATTGCATGTAAACCAATCGGTAAGCGTGACTATTCTTTCATTTAATTTCAAAACTTCTAAGAAATAACACTGGAAATACTTAAAAGTTAAGGCTAAATGTATAAAATATATTATTTAAATGCTAATAATTTATTAATAATTATTTGTTTTCCGATACCAAAAAATCCGATACTCCGATCCGAAACTGCCGATACTACCGATATCGCCGATACCGATACTCATAGGAATTGTCCGATATCGATACTGCGAACCTTACTCTGACTTATGTTGATAGTGTAAGTGAATTTTCATACCTTGGTCTAAAAGTTTTATCAAAAAATGAACCCAAATGTTTACAACTTTCTATGTACATGGATATTCCTAAACTGATTATTAAATTGACTTTTACTCGTTTAGTTGGATTAGTTTTCTTCATGCCTCTATTTATGGTTATGTGTTTCTTTGCTATCATATACGTTCTGTTTTAGTACTCATGCCATGGATACAAAATTTTAAAATTGCAAAGTTGATTCTGCCTCGAATATTCAAATTGTGAAATTTTCATGTATTTGGGATAAAGTACTCTGTCTTCTTATGATAAACTGCTTCGAACATGTGTAGGCTGTTCATATTTTATTTTCGACCTACAATATCTATGCAACACGCGATAACCTTTTGTTGACTCTGCAGGATCCCTCCCAATATGCACGACTTTTTTCAACACCTGGCGAGAACTCTCTCATTCAGTATGGTGAGTGTAATCTTGATCATGCACAATTTCTCCTATACTGTCATCAGTCTGAAAGTATGGGATCTGTATGAATAGGTGGAAAAGAAGGGTCAACCTCTCAGTCAAGATCACATTCACAAACTCCCGGAGTTGGTTTGATTTCCACTTCTCCGCCAGGGGAAGGTTTCATTTCCTTAATTTTCCTGAAAGTGTTGTTGATAAGGCCTCGCGACCACATTATGGACATCGATTGGGTTGGGCATGGCGATTGATCAAATTATGGATCAGCAAAAATGTTCTCCTTCTAATGATGTTAAACAATGCTCCCGATTATTGATCGATGCATATGGAGGTAATGATACATCACATGAAAAGCTACCAAAGGCTCAATGGCTTGATGCATACCAAGGTATGACTAATTTACAGTGTAATGAAGGAGACGTATGCTTGGAAACTTGAGGTAATGATACATCACATGAAAAGCTACCAAAGGCTCAATGGCTTGATGCATACCAAGGTATGACTAATTTACAGTGTAATGAAGGAGACATGCTTGGAAACATACGAGTCCTACATTAGCCATCCAAGGAAAAGTGCTGAAGTTAGGACCACCTGGGCCAAATGTTGGTTCGAACAGACAGAATGCTGCACTTCCAGAAAAAGAATTCAGGACTGGTCCGCCTTGCTAAACTTTTCTGCTTCGACCTGACATTTATGCTAATGCTATTGAAGATGCAACTCCTGACCTACGTGTATGGCCCACATCTTTCCTGTAGTTTTTAAACAGTATCTCCCGTCAATAATAGTATTTCTTGATCATTATGTTCCTCAATTCTTAAATTTAACTTCTACTTAACGAATTGAATTAAGATCTAAGAATAATCACAGAAGGGGCTCAGTTTTGAATAGTACGGGGCTCATTTTTGAATAGTAAGGGGCTCAGTTTCTTTATTAAAGATCAATCCCTGGAAATTTGTTGTTTCCTTTATTGATAATGAAATGGAAAAGTACTCGAGTATATGCGAATTATCATACTATCTTTGGAAGCTGCTCCTTGGTGACTGTTCTTTTTCCTATGGTAAGGTCCAATGACTCTCCATGGTGATTGTATCTCTTTAATTTCTCGTATTACTAAAGGAATTTTAAGCTCCTCGTTTGGATCTCAGATTAAGTTTCGGTCTAAAAAGATTTTAGAGAACAGTTATTGCTTGTATTTGATAAATACAATGAGAGAACGACTCACGAGAGGGAGGATACTATAAATTAGTGTTTAGATGAAAATGATTGATGAGAAAGTTCACTTGGGAATACTCTGTTTTTAAACTAATGTCCTTATAGGGGGTGTGAATTCTTGTGCAAGGAAACTTTTGCAGTTGGGTTACTAAAAGCTTTAAACATATTTTATTAAGTGGATTCAGGTTTTGGGCTCAATTTCGTAAAAACATTTAAAAGTCAATGTTACTACCTTGCTTGGTTTACGTTTGAGAGGTAGCCTGTTTGTCAGGCAGTCATGCAGCTTGACAGTTGCCAAATGCACTAGTATGCATATGCAGTTGCACAGATGTGGGCCATTGATGCTCAAGGCTAGGCCACAAGATGATTTAGCTGGACAGGAAAGAGGGAATGAGTAGGGCACACAAATATCTTGTAAGTGCATTTGATTTTCAATTGTACCATGTAAGTTATATACTTCTAAAATGTCAAATATTCAACAACAAAATAAAAGCTTGGACTGCAACAAACATACAACTATGGAATCATGGGAAGTTGGAAACAGAAATTCTGCAGTCTGACTGACGTTGATAGTGTAAGTGAATTTTCATACCTTGGTCTAAACATTTTAGCGAAAAATGAACCCAAATGTTTACAACTTTCTATGTACATGGATATTCCTAAACTGATTATTAAATCGGATTTTACTCGTTTAGTTGGATTAGTTTTCTTCATGCCTCTATTTATGGTTATGTGTTTCTTTGCTATCATATATGTTCTCTTTTGGTACTCATGCCATGGATACAAAATTTCAAAATTGCAAAGTTGATTGTGCCTCGAATATTCAACTTGTGAAATTTTCATGTATTTAGGATAGAGTACTCTGTCTTCTGAGAAAATGCTTCGAACATGTGTAGGCTGTTCATATTTTATTTTCAACCTACACTATCCATGCAACACGCGATAACCTTTTGTTGACTCTGCAGGATCCCTCCCAATATGCACGACTTCTTTCAACACCTGGCAAGAACTCTCTCTTTCAGTATGGTGTAATCTTGATCATGCACATTTTCTCCTATACTGTCATCAGTCTGAAAGTATGGGATCTGTATCAATAGGTGGAAAAGAAGGGTCAAAGTCTCAGTCAAGAGCACCTTCACAAACTCCCAGAGTTGGTTTGATTTTCACATCTCCGCCAGGGGAAAGGTTTCATTTCCTTAAATTTCCTGAAAGTGTTGTTGATAAGGCTTCCCGACCACATTATGGACATTGATTTGGATTGGGCATGGCAACTGATCAAAATGATGGATCAGCGAAAAAGTTCTCCTTCTAATGATGTTAAACAACGCTCCCGATTATTGATCGATGCATACGGA
Organism: Iris pallida; assembly: GCA_029216955.1. NCBI lineage: Eukaryota > Viridiplantae > Streptophyta > Magnoliopsida > Asparagales > Iridaceae > Iris > Iris pallida. The sequence continues at coordinate 4,535,813 of JANAVB010044817.1, read as the reverse complement.
GGTAATGATAGATCACATGAAAAGCTACCAAAGGCTCGACAGCCTGATGCATACCAAGGTATGACTAATTTACAGTGTAATGAAGAAGACGTATGCTTGGAAACATATGACTCCTACGTTAGCCATCCAAGGAACAGACATAATGCTGCACTTCCAGAGAAAGAATTCAGGACTGTTCGGCCAAGCCAAACTTTTCTGCCTTGACCTGACATTTGCTAATGCAATTGAAGATGCAATTCCTAACCTACGTGTATGGCCCACATCTTTCATGTATTTTTACTTGTATTTCCCGTCAATCTTAGTATTTCTTGATCATTGTGTTCCTCATTCATTAAGTTTCACTAATGCTATGAATTGAATTAAGTTCTAAGAATAATCACAGTTATATATGGTTTGTATTGTAATATCCAAATAGTTTTTTTTCCCATTTATTACATTGCAATAGGATGTTTGGCATTTCTTTTGAGTTTTCATTTTGTTGAGTATTAATGGGCTTTTAGTCTCACATCGGGTAGAATAATAGGGAGAGGGGTTAGCCTCTTCTATATAAGTGTAGCTCCACCTCAATAATAAACAAGTCAAATATTCTACTAAATTCTATTTGGTATGAGAGCCACCACCTCTCCCTCCACCAAACCCTAGTTGTCGTTCCTTTCCACAAAACTCTAACCCTACCCCACAAAACCCTAGCCGCCACCCCCAACCCCTTCCATCTTCTCCGGCCCCATTGCTCCGCCTCCGCCCGCCCGCCTCCCCTCCCCCCAGCACCGCCCGGCCTCCGCTCGCCTCCCCTCCTTCGCCGACAGCACTGCCCCCCCCCTCCCCTTTCACGTCGGCCTCCACCCCCCATCGGCCTTTCTCCTTCTCGTCCGGCCATGCGACCTCCAGTCGCAACCCGGTATGGGACATGAGGAGCGGCGCTAAGAGACGTCGCTACAGCTGAAGGAGGAACAGTAGACGTGGAGAGGACGGTGACCAAAGGTGCAGACGGTCTCGATCTATCTTGTTGATGGAAGAGTAGAAGACGAAGATGATGGTGACGATCTACGACAAGCTGACGGTCAAAGAGATGAAGGCTTTGGTGGGCGATCTCTTCTCTAGGAGGCTGACCGAGACTAGTTTCCGTCCTGCACACACAGATGTGGATCCTTCACCATACAAAATGGCAAAGTTGGAGAAACTGGAAGTAAAGTTGGAGGGTACTTCCAATTATTTGAAGTGGTCGTGTCAGGCGATGCGGACTCTGAAGGCAAGAGGCTTGGTGGGCCATGTGAATGGCCAAACCAAGGCACCTAAAGATCACTCCTCACGGGAGTTTGCTGTATGGGAGAGTGTCAATAATGTTGTAGCAGGATGGTTGACAGCCTCCTTGACCGACCAAGTGTCGAGCAACGTGGAGGCAATGGAGGGAGCTGGTGATATTTGGATGACGTGGAAGGACATGTACTCGGAGATAGGCAACCTATGAGAGTCTTCCAACTGCAGGATGAACTTGATAAGGTGGTCCAAGAAGATCACACCATCTCCGAGTATGCGGCTGTGCTGAAGAAGTATTGGTCAGATCTCGACCACTATGATCCTATTGGTGTAGAAGATGAGCAAGTGGAACCAGCATTTGCGAAGCATTACCAGAAGTTCATGGAGTATATCTCGCGACAGACGATGATGAAGTTCCTGAAGGGGCTCAACTCAGCATTCGAGCAAAGGAGGAATGTGCTCGCACAACCTGGACTGCCATCACTAGAGGAGGCCATTGCTGCTATGGCACAAGAAGAAGCACGGTTGAAGCTGATGCCCAGCACCACTAACACTCCGGGAGAGAAATCAGCTCTAACCGTTTTTAACCCAAACCCTTCAGGAGGGGGAGAGTGCTACAACTGTGGAAACCCGGGACACTTCATCAGATTCTGTACGAAGCCTATGAGAGGCTAGTCCAGCGGTCATGGACGTGGCCATAGAGGACGTCGAGGTGGCAGAAGAGGCTATGTTGGTGGCAGAGGACATTATTCTGGAGGGCACAAGGCAAACATGGCAGAAGGGGGAGGTGAAAAATCAGTCATCCGATGTGACCCCTAGTGAGAGAGAGATGCTGGAAATATGGAGGAACATAAAGCTTGGAACCAGCGACAGTCGCGCCAACACTGCTGGGACGTCGACTCTAGCCACCTCCGGGGGTAACATCACATACTAGTACAAGCACAGGTATACCTGCTCATGCCCTTGCATCAACCCACAAACTAGGAAGTGTAAATTGGATAATTGAATCTGGGGCATCCTGTCATGTTACAGGCGCCCGTGATGAGTTCCAAGATTACACTCACCTGATGATACCTGAAAGCATTCAGACTGCTGATGGTACTGCTAGACCTATTGTGGGTAAAGGGACAATTGAATGAACCCCTTCGATGTGTCTTACTGATGTCTTGCATGCTCCATCCTTTCATGTTAATCTATTATCCATAAGTGCCATTGTTCTTCGACTTAATTGTGTTATTTTCTTTGACATTTCGAAGGTCATTTTTCAGAAAAAGGGAACGAAAAGACAGTTGGGGACTGACACTTAGCATAAAGGTCTATTGTACTTGGATAGGGGTGGGCTGGATATAGCACTAGCAGCACTAGTGGATGAAGCACAACCGGAGGAGCCACGAAGTACCATAGAAGAAGAATTATTACTCTAACATCAGCGCATGTGACACTCTTCATTTAGTCTACTTAGTCGAATGTTTTCATCTATGTATCAAAATGCTAATAAGCAAAAGTTGGTTTGTGATGCTTGTGAACTTGGAAAACACACAAGAAGCTCTTATGTGAGTTCTGGAAATAGAAGTTTAGCTGCTTTTGATATGATACACTCTGATGTGTGGGGACCTTGTTTTACAGCTGCTGTTAATGGTTTTAAGTGGTTTGTCACCTTTATTGACTGCCATACTCGTGTCACATGGGTATACCTAATGAAGAGTAAGGGTGACGTCTTTGCATGCTTTCAAGACTTCCATCACATGGTTTCAACATAGTATGGTGCCAAAGTGAAGATTTTGAGGTCTGATAATGGGACATAATATACTAACAAAGCCATTAAGGAGTACTTACCAGCCAATGGGATACATCATCAGACTTCATGTGCCCATACACCAGCACAAAATGGCATGGCGGAACGAAAGAACAGGCACCTGTTGGAAGTGGCAAGGTCGATGATGTTTGCTATGAATGTTCCGAAACACTTGTGGGGACATGTCGTGTTGACTGCCGCATACCTTATCAACATGATGCCCTCTCAGATGTTAGGATGGAAGACACCGTTTGAGATGCTTACAGGTGAGAACAAGTACATTGTTCCCCCAAAAGTATTTGGTTGTGTATGCTTTGTGAAGGATAATAGACCTGTAGCAGGGAAATTGGACCCTCGGACAGTAAAATGTGTCTTCATTGGCTACTCAAGGACTCAGAAGGGATATTCTTGTTGTTCCCAATGGAGCGAAGACTTTTTGTGAGCATGGATGTTACATTCAGAGATATGAAACCATACTATCACAATGGTTCAAGTGGAGGCTTCGCATTTGGTGACACTTGTAACACAGGAGGTGTTAGGAGTGAGGGGGAGATAGCCCCAAGCATGGTTGTTGGGCCAGTTCCATGCCTAATGATGGAAGTTAGTCCAAGAAAAGCAGGAGGAGATAGCGAGAGTGAGGAAAGTGATGATGATGCATACAATCAGGAGGAAGAAAGTGATGTTCCAGTGCAGGAGGAGACTACAGAACTGGGGGAAGAACGAACTACAGAGCTCCAAGTCTACAGAAGAAGGAATCAGCAGTCCACTACTGTGCCTATTGTCTCTACTGTGCCAATTGTGTCATGTCCCTCGCTTAACCCTGCCCCAATTCCTGAAGATGTGCCTTCCGCACCGGATTCCTCTGATTCAGATGCGGATCCCTCTAATTCGGATGGTATTATCTCTCCTCCACTATCTTATATTCCCTTAAGAAGATCTTCTCGTAGTAATGTAGGAAAATCTCCTATTTTTTATGGTTATGAACATGATATTGCTCATTTTATATCATACTATAATCTATCCCCTACTTGTGGAGCATTCATTGCATCGTTAGACACTACCTCTTTGCCTAAGTGTTGGCAGGAAGCGAAGGAAGATCCAAGGTGGAAAGCTGCAATGTTGGAGGAACATGGGGCACTGGAAAGAAATGGGACATGGGAACTTGTTCCATTACCTGAAAGAAAAAGGACAGTCGGGTGCAAATAGGTGGAGCGATACAGGGCAAGATTGGTTGCAAAAGGATTTACTCAATCCTATGGCATCGACTACGATGAGACATTTGCTCCTATAGCGAAGATGAGCACTGTAAGAACCCTGGTTTCTCTTGCAGCCAACCATGGGTGGCAACTTCATCAATTAGATGTGAAGAATGCCTTTCTTTATGGAGATCTACAGCAGGAAGTATACATGGAGACTCCCTCTGGAATTTGCACGAGACAGTTAGTAGGAAAAGTGTGCAAGCTGAAGAAATTACTGCATGGACTCAAGCAATCTCCTCGGACATGGTTTGAAAGATTCAGAAAAGCTGTCACGGACATGGGGTACAGCCAGACTAATGCAGATCATACTGTCTTCTTCTGACATGCGAGAGGCCACATTACCATACTTGCGGTATGTATGGATGATATAGTGATCATATGTGATGATGAAGAGGAGATTACCCAGCTGAAGAAGAAACTTGCCAAAGAATTTGAAGTAAAGGACTTGGGAATGATGAGGTATTTTCTTGGGATCGAGGTAGCTCAAGAAAAAGATTGTATCGTCCTCTCTTAGAGGAAGTATGTACTAGACTTGCTCACAGAAACTGGTATGCTAGAATGTCCTCCGGCAGTCACTTCGATTGACCAGAAAGATAAACCGGGGGCAGAGACAGGAGAGCCGATTGATCGTGAAAGATATCAGAGACTTGTAGGCAGATTGATTTATCTGGGTCACACTCGCCTGATATCTCATTTGTTGTGAGTGTAGTGGGTCGTTACATGCACGATCCAAGGAAGGGCCACATGGATACAGTTTTTTATATTTTGAGATATCTAAAGGGGGCTCCTGGAAGAGGGATATGGTTCAAGAACAATGGATACCTTAGTGTTGAGGGATACTGTGATGCAGATTGGGCAAGTTGCATGGATGATAGAAGGTCTACCTCAGGATATTATGTATTTGTGGGGGATAACCTAGTCTCATGGAGAAGCAAGAAAGAGTCTGTGGTAGCTCGATCAAATGCTGAAGAATATAGAGCTATGGCTCTGGGAGTGTCAGAATTGTTGTGGGTAAAAGCATTGCTGACAGAGTTGAAGCTGGACTAAGGAACACCATTGCGTCTTCTGAGTGATAGCCAAGCAGCACTGAGTATAGCTAACAATCCAGTTCAGCATGACAGAACGAAGCACATCGAGATCGATCGATTTTTCATCAAGAAAAAGCTGGAAAAAGGAATACTAAAACTCGATCATGTTCGCTCAGAAGAACAAATTGCAGATTGTCTTACTAAGGGGCTTAATTCTTTAAGTCTCGCTAAACTATGTAACAAGATGAGGATGATTGATATCTATCGCCTATCTCGAGGGGGAGTATTGAGAGTATTAATGGACTTTTAGTCCCACATCGGGTAGAATAATAAGGAGAGGGGTTAGCCTCTCCTATATAAGTGTAGCTCCACTTCAATAATAGACAAGTAAATATTCTACTAAATTCTATTAATTTCATAGAAATTCAGTTGCATGAACGATTGAACACTAATATGATACGAGTGGTGACGCACACTTTCTAGCTTTACTATTGTTGTTGGATTCCCATGCTATGTCTGGTATGTGTCTGACATGGAGATGTCTTTGATATGATACCGAGTTTTGTCCCTATGCTTTCTAGGTTCTAAATCTTGGTTATTGGGCAAAGGTGATCTCAGAAATTCAGAGAGATTATTTTATTAATGTGAATAAAGCATGCAAGTCATGACATCGTCCTTTAGTCCGGGTAATGTAGGACTAAAGTGAGGGATACCATAAAGTTAATTGACACTCCCCCGCAAGCTGGGGCATAGATATCAATAATTTTCAACTTGAATAACAATCGAGCAAACAAAGATCGAGGTAGTGGTTTGGTGAGAATATTTGTCAGTTGAGCTGAAGAAGACACATGTTGTAGGACAACTTTTTTCCCTCTATTATTTTCTATTGAATAAAGTACCAGTCTATCTCGATATATTTAATCCTTTCATGAAAGACTGGATTCTTAGTGATATGGATAGCAACTTTGTTGTTACACTAGAGAGAAGTTCGAGAAGAGGGTGTAACTCCAAGATCCGTAAGGAGAGAGTTGAGCCAAATCAACTCAGAGACAACAAATGCTATGGCTCTATATTCAGCCTTAACAAAAGAATGGGCAACTACGTCTTGTTTCTTACTCCTACATTTAACCAAATTATCTCCCATAAAGTCAACTTATCCAGCAAAGTCAATATCTACAATGGTTGTGAAATACTCCGTAGAAGGTCTGTAGAGAAGGCCCTGTCTAGGAGCTCTCTGTATGTAGCTTATAATCCTTTCAACATCCTGAAGATGAGAGGTCAAATGATTCTACATATACTGGCTCACCATACTCACACCATAAGTAATGTATGGACGAGTGATAATAAGATAAATTAGCTTCCTAACCAGTAATTCTGTAACGTCCTGATTTAGATAAAAGATGATTCGATAATGAGCTCAATCTGGATAGTTTAACTACGAAATCCATATGTGTGTCGACTTATATGCAACCTAGGAATCCTATAGAACATCTAACACATATTTGTGTTGAGAAAGCTAGAATTGTTCGTGTTAAGTATAAGTATTATTGGGTTTTGTCCTGTATCGGGTAGAGACAATAAAAGTTGTATATATTTACTCACTCATAGCAATGAATGCTATCTCATTATTCTATTCTATATAGTATCATAACCAAAACCTAGCTCTGTCATTCCAGCCCCCCTTCCTCCGTATGCTGACAACCCCGAACCCCCACCTCCACTCTCGACCTCCCTCCCACCCGCCCTCACTGCGGACCCTACCTCCGCACCTCCAGCTCCCCCCAACCTCGACTCCAGCCTGCCGACCCCCTACTCCAATGCCCCCTCTGCCTCCTCGTTTGTATCCCCCTCGATTTATGTGCCCCCTTTCTCTCTGACTATCCCTACAGCACCCTCCCTTACCGGTGCCCCCCTCCCCCTGACCTCCTCCGCTGTCTCCTGCCGCCTCCTACCCCCTCCTGCCTCCAATACTGCCACCCCTAATCCCCTTCCACCATGACCCCTCTACCACCGAATACTAGCCCCCTACCCTACTATGCAAACCCTAACTCTAAACCCTAACTGTCACTAGCACTTTTCTAGATTTGGGATATTTTAGTAAATGTGTGATATTTTGAATTTTTGATTATTTTATTATTAATTTGATTGGTGTTGTAGTTTTTGATTGGTGCTCTTGGTACTAGCAGATGGTTTAACCTTAGTTAACCTTGATTAGAAGACTAACCATGTGATTAGAGACTTAATTAGCTAATTGGAATTTAAGTTAGAGCTTAGTCCTAATTAGGAAACAATTTAAGTTATTTTTAGGCTATTTAATATATAACTTTTTGGCCTTTTTGCTAATGGGCTCCTTTTGGACTTTAGTTGTATTGTGGCCCATCCTAAACCCTAACCTAACCCTAGCAGCACCCCTGGCCGACCACAACAGCAGCCCCTATATGTGTTATAGTATAGTAGCCGTCAAGCTTTCTCAAAACCCTAGAAATTCCCATTGCAATAGCCTCTTTTCCTCAATTCTCATCCAAATCAGACCAAACGAAGTACGTTGCGATACTTGGAAGGAGAGGAACTTGCTGGAGACCTGCTAGCAAGGAATCAGAGGCTTTGGACCGGAGGAAATCGGCGTCGGGACGTTTGGAGGCTCGTTTCATTGAGATATTGACTCTCAATAGGTAATTCCCTCTAAACCCCTGTAAATTCTGATTTTTTCTTCATAGATGCATCCATCTAGGTGTCCCGGACCTGTAGATGTAGTTTGGTAGGATGTCGTATCTGTTTGGTAGGCGTATCGGACGCGTGTCGGTGTTTTGGAACACGTGTTCGATGAAATGTCTCTTAGAATTGAAAGTTCTTATTTTTCGATTCTGTTTTCACGAATTTGTTGTTGTTTATATTTGAAACAACTTCTGTGAAGATGGATCTCGATTTGACACGTTTTTGGTGTCCAAATCGGACACGGGGACGTAGCACGAGATCCCGTGCATAGCCCGTGCACTGTCATGCATTCTGAGTGTCATAACTCGATGGATACGACACGGTTTGGCATGAAATGTTGTAGACACGTGGGGGCAACCTCTTCCCACATGCTCGTGAAATTTTACGAGATTTCGTTGGGTGTGCGCGAAGTTATCGTGCCTGCACTGATTCGGTTGACACCGTGCACGCGCGCACAACCCTTCCCGATATGCTGTTTGTATGACGCGTGGATACCGCGTGGACGCATGTCAGGGTGGTGTACCCCTAGATCTAGACCCTACCTAGCTACGTACACGAGCACGAGGCTCCTCGTGTTGCGTGTGGTGTTCTATCGAGCACGACACGTGCCCACACGGATTTTCCTATACATGTGTACGTGCCTGTGCGATACGCACTGATTGGACACGATACGGACACGGGTTCGAATCTGTGAGGATACGAGCATGACACACACGTGTACACCTTTGTGTTTGTCAAGTTTTATGAGTTTTAGTTGTGTATTTCGGATTTTAGGTTTTGAGTTGGGTTTGTGTAGTATATGGGTTTTTGATATTGAATTGGTTTTGATATTTGAGAATTGATTTTGTGTTCAACTCAGATTTCTGAGTTTGACACTGATATTTAGTTTTGAATTAGATTTCTGAGATACCTATTGAGATCAGTTTCTTTTGAGAGTATGTGGGTTGATATACATACATGTGAGGGTTGGGAATTATAAGGTATAGTATATAGGTTAGCAATATGTGTTGTGTTCTCAGTTTTCTGAGATACATTAGGAGATTTCAGTTGTATATGTATATATATGTATGAGAGTTAGAATACCTATATATATGGATATGACATGTACTGAGTGTTGTAGGCTATAGGTTATAGGTATTGGTATATGTATATATGTATGTATTATTGAATGTTAGTGTAGGTTGATAAGTTGAGACTTGGTTTTTGGTTTTGTTTTGAGATTGAACTTGAGTTCAATCTCAGTTTCTGAGATTTATTCTACCCCCTTACACAATATATATATATATATATATATATATATATATATATATATATATATATATATATATATATATATATTGAATTAAATGAATATATTTGATTTTGATATAGCATATTAGCCTATGGTTGGTGAGTTAGTTTATAATTGACCCAATAGGCCTAACTTGGCATAGTTGACTAGCAAGTTGACCAAGTTGACAAAAGTCAACTTTGGGTCAAACTTGATCTAAATTTAACCCAAATGGACTTAAAATGACTACATAACTCAAGTTTGACCTAAACTTGGAATAAAGACTAGTTGACTTAGGGTTGACCTAGTTGACCAGAATGGTTGACCAGAGTTGACGAAGGGTTGACTTTGACCCAGAATGACGTAGAATCATTTAGAATGCATTATAAATTTCTCTAAATTCATGTTGGACACTTTGTAACCTGTGGTTGCTCTAAATAGGACACAGATACTCCGGTTCGGACTCATATTCTCATCAGACATTCGAGATATCAGGCGAATACATTCTCTGGCCGTTTTATACTTGTTAGGAATTATATTCTTGTTATAGACTAATTTACTTGATGCTGACGCGATGTTATCACGAATTAGTACTATATGGATCTTTACATGAGATGTTATCCCCCTCGGGTGCATCAGATACATCATGTTATATGCTTTTCACGAACATCATGTATTTCATGGACTCTTATTATTCATGTACGCTCATGTGCTCTCATGTACTCTCTTGAGTTTTATGTATAAACTTTCATATACAATAATATAACCTGTCTAGATCCTTGTGTATTGATTGGAGTTCGGGAGAGTAGAAGTAGTCATGTGAACAATTCCAAAGTAGTGTAATTATGTGCAAACTCTGTAGTGTAATCATGTACAAATCAAGCTGTTCACATGTCTATCTTGTACTCTAAATCACTAGTCACTTACAGTTCTCTATTACCATACCTAAATATTTTCTGTTATCAAATTCTCTCTTCTTCATGTTTATTCTTACAGTTTTCATGTACTTTTTTCTATAGCATGCTTTACATTTTTTGTCATGATATGAACTGTGTGAGAGATATGTATTCGTTCCTGTCCTGATTGAACCCGTTGAAAATATTACAGAGGATGAGGAGGAGTTCTGCCATACTTACTATGGAGCTGACTTAGATGACACCTGTGACTTGGGCCCTCAGGAGGATCCAACAGTTGCAGAGGACTTGTCCATTATCTAGATTAGACTGCTAGACTAGTTATCTTTATTTAGATGCTTTGTCTTTGAGATGTACTTCAGTTATTTGGATTTTGATGTTGTTTAAATATCCAAACTTATTAACTTTCAATTGTAGTTCTCTGTTGAGATTATTATCCATCTTTTTATCCCATTATTTCTATCTTAGGTTCTGTGATTGAGTTGTACCTTCTATGTTGTCCTCCTTTTGGAGAGTCTATCATTGTACAGATACAATTATATATTGTTAGATGTTGTTACCTAGGACAACGTTCTACCGCCGATACTGCGTCGTAGGCTGGACGTACCCACTTCTCGTGCCCTTACACTGGGTGCGGGTCATGACACGTTTTTAGTGGTGGCCCATGCAGGTTGAGAGAGTCGCAACTAGTACGATTTCGTAGTGGTACTCGAACTAGAGTATCACTACAGCCTGTAGTAGGATATAGGATATAAGTTTAAGGTACTCAATCACATTAGGAAAAACTCTTATCTAATTCTTGCTGCTACTTCCTTTGAAATAAATTGTCCTCCTTTGATTATATCACTTCTTTCTCAGTAATTGATTCTTGTTTGATCTGTCTCCAGGATGATGCATACACGATCTCATCGCTCCGTAGCAGCAGACACCACTGAGAGGTCTGCCACTTCTCGTCTGGTCCAGGTAGATGTTGGGACCACATCACCTCTCGTTCCTGCTCATGTGGGAGCGTCTACAGCTTTTGGGGGTGTTCCTCCACTTGTTCTGAGGACTACCCCGGGGATTCAGGAGATGCTACCGCCACCGCCTCATGGGACAGTTGACATGGCATAGTTCTTTGCCTTATTTCAGAAGATGATGGAGGCTCAGCGGCGCCGGTCGGAAGATATGAGGCAGGGCATTGACAATGCCCATCAGCTGGCCATGGTAGCAGTGGAGAAGGTGACTGTCCAGCCACAAGGAGGGCAGATACAGCAGTACCAGCCGAGGACACCGGGCATTCAGGACTTTCAGAAGATGTGGCTATGAGACTTCAAGGGTACTGAGGGTATCCTATATGCCGACGATTGGATCGAGCATATAGAGGAGATCTTTCGCCTTGCGCAGATACCAGCTGGGATTTAGATAGAGGCAGCGGGCAGCTAGATGTAGGACCTTGCCCGCACATGGTACCAGACGGACCCCAGAGTTGGTACATAGGGGCATACATAGGGAGCTTTCAAGAAGCTCTTCAAGGAGAAGTTCTTCCCCGACACAACACTTGGCGCCTTGGGAACCAGATAGTAGAGGAGTATGCCGGAGAGTTCTGCCGCCTGGGCAGATTTGTTGAGGGCTTAGCGAGACGGCGAAGGCTAGGAGGTTCAGGAAAGGCTTGGTCAAGGAAGTCAAGTCTTTGACCAAGAGTGATAGAGATGCTACCTTTGAGGAGATTCTATCAGAAGCTATGGCAGCGGAGGACGACCTTGAAATGAAGTTGAAGAGAGGTCGTGATATCCATGGAGCCGGTGGCAGTGGATGCCTGACCAATAGGCCATATTTTCAGCAACAATATCAGTAGAAGTCGTTCCAGTAGCAGCAGTTCCAGAGTCAGGGTCGTACGCCTTTTCAGCAAGGCAGATACAGCCGACACCTAGACAGCAGCAAGCCATCGGTTGCACCTTCTGCAAGAAGCCAGGGCATGGGTGGAACAACTGTAGGAAGAGGCTAGGCAAGTGCCTACTTTGCGGATCAGCGGAACACCAGATGAGGGACTGTCCCTTATCTTCAGGATGAACAACTCAGGGAGCAGGAGCCAAGGCTCCGACAGGATAGCAGAATGGACTATTGCAGACTCAGCAACATAAGTTTATTCAGCACCAGCAGCAGGCCCGAGGAGGTCAGCAGGGGCAAGCTTTCGCCATGTTAGCCGAGGATGCAGAGGCAGTAGGAGATCTGATCGCAGGTTCCGTTCTTCTCGACTCTTTTCCCGTATTTGCTTTGTTTGATTCGGGGGCTTCCCATAGCTTTGTGTCTGTATCATTTGCTATTAGACACCATCTTTCTTCTGAATCGTTGCCTAGGACTTGCAAGATCATGACTGGGGGTAGTATCATCCTCGTCCGTGATATTTGCAAGGATAGGAGAGTAGTTTTGGGAGGTCGAGAACTGGATGTGAGTCTGCTCGTAATGCCATTACCGAACTACGATATTGTACTCGGGATGGATTGGTTGAGCAGACACCATGCCAGTATAGATTATCGTGGTGGTAGAGTTCTTTTCAGAGTGCCAGGAGAGCCGGAGTTCAAGTTCACCAGACGAGAGGCGGAGCAGAGCAGCGGAGTTTTCTGTGGAGTTTCAGTAGAGGAGCAGAGCGTGCCCTATCCATTGATAGCTGAGTTCATGGATGTATTTTCGGAGGAGTTGCCAGGGTTACCTCCGGACAGAGATGCGAAGTTCTCTATAGATTTGGTGCCCGACGTAGAGCCGATATCTCAACACGTCTATAGAGTGAACAACAACGAGCTAGTGGAGTTAAAAAAGCAGGTGGATGAGTTGCAGGACAAAGGTTTCATCCGATCGAGTTCTTCACCATGGGGTGCACCAGTACTCTTTGTGCCGAAGAAAGACGGGTCGGTACAGATGTGTATCGACTACAGGGCTCTCAACAGCCTCACGATCAAGAACAAGTATCCGCTGCCGAGGATCGATGATCTCTTCGATCAGTTGAGCTGTAAGCCCCCTGAATTTCAGGGTTTATTTTTATTTTTTTGAATAAATTATTTTTGATAAATGTTTTATTATTTAATTGTTTAGATCATTAATGTAGCTTTCCATGACTTTGACTTCTGGAGGGTCAGGGATACCAATCTCTGTAAACTCTCTTTACGAGTTTTAAAGTAGACAAGATTATCTTCGTTTTGATATATCGTGTCCCACTTGAACTCGTTCCCTTGTGCTCTTTTTGTATCGTGCAACTTCGGGTCAACTTAGACCAATTAATCATTGAATAATTATTCCCACTTTTATCTTTGATCATCGTTTGCACGTCACCGTGACTTTTAATTTAGGAGCACGAGACCAGTCATTTTCTCAGAACCAACTTCTCATCAATGATCTACTCGAGACGCTCTTCACATATGACCTTCGTGTCCTACTCAGACACTCCATTTTATGCTCCATTTCCTTCGCACAACTTTCGGTTCAATTTAGGCCGATTTATTTTCTACCGTAAAACCTGATTTATTTTCCAATTTAATTTCGAGACCCGACATCGATCCAACCTAGTCGACCCAAAGTATGGACGTGGCCCATATGAAGCCTACGACCCACATGACACTTGTGTCCCATTTATTGGAGTCCACGCATATTATTTATTTACCCATGATTATAAATACCCATTTTAATTCGAATATTGCCCCCTGTTCGATTTTGAACCGACTCGGCTCGACCGAACCCGAACCCGAACCCAAGCTCCATATTGTTCTCTCGTGACTGCCCAAACACCCCACTTAATTTTCCTATTTTTCCTATTTTAAAAATATCTTTTCATCTCTCTACTTTACAAATATCTCATTTCTTACACACACACACACACACACACACACACACACACACACACACACACACACACACACACACATATATATACATATATATCTAACATCTCTCTCTCTTTCACTTTCCACCTACACCTACACCCCCTCACTCCCCTCACAGCACACAACCCCCCTGTGGACCGACCTACTTCCCCCTCTCACTTTCAAATATCTCCCTCTTTCTCTTTATATTACACACACGCATACACCTCTCTCTTTCTCCTCAAAACCACTCACCACCCTCACGTACACCACCACCACCATGAGCAACACCACCACAACACCATCTCCTCCCTCTCCTCCTCCTGAGCTCCTCCCCTACTTCCCCTCTCCTCCTCTTCACAACCACCATCATCTTAGCCATGCACCACCACCTTCTTCAATATTACCATAACGTAAACCACCACCATTGCCTCCGCCACCATCCTCCCACGGCTGTGCCGCCTGCCACCACGTGGCCGACGAGCCTTCCCCCGCCGCCGTCGTGCGCTCACGCAGCAGTGTGCGTGCGCCATGTAGCAGCAACACCTGCAACAACAACGCAACAACAACGGCAGCAACGGCCGTGCCACCCCGCGTGCGCGCATGGGCGTGGCCGTGCGCCATCACGTGGCCGACCCGTACCACCACGAGCTCGCCACAACCCGGCGACCCCCCCCAGCGAACTCCCCTGGGCCAGCGCCTCCTTCTTCGACGTGACGCATGGGCTATTTGTGCATTTACGTCGAAATCCCGCCGTGACGCGCGATTTCAACTTCAGAATTCGCGTCTCGGGACAGCGACTTCGCACAAATTTTCTGGTCAATCCGACCGTTGGATCGGCGAACTCCTTGATCCGTCTCAATCTCGATATATAGCACTTCACTCCCCTTAATTTTCGTCCGTTAATTTCGTCGTTTGATACCTCAAAACTGGCCACCAAGTTGACGTTTTAAATTGAACTATTTTTGGACAGTTACGTGACGCCAACTTCGCGGGCTCGTATCTTCGTCGTCGCAGCTTCGGTTGGTGCGCTACCAGTTCTTGTGCACAGCTGGTATAACCCTCTTCCTGTCTTCTTTAAGTTTCGTTTCATTATAAGCACGTTCGGTTGGTCGAATTCGACGCCAAAGTTGGCTGTCTGAATTCTTTAATTTGCACTTGTTAAATTCCATTTTTGAACCTGGGACTCCGGATTCAATTTCTGACACCACTAGTAGACTCGTGGCATCGTTCTAGCATAGTTTCATATAAAGTTTGCTTGATTTGGAGAACGTGGACCCTGACACGTATTTCTGTACAAAGCGGGTCCCACTTTTCGAGTCAACGGGTCACTTTGAGATCGGCTCATCGGAATCCTATTCCGGATATACCGTTGAGTTCGTATCATCATTCTGGACTCGTTGACATATAATTTGCTAAGTTTTGAAGATATTTGCTCCGGCACGCATTTTGGTGCAAACTGGATTCCAAGTGTCCGTGTCAACGTATCATTTTGAGATCGGCACATCGGAATCCAATTTCGGATATACCGTTGGGTTCGTATCGTCATTATGATTTCGTGGACATATAATTTGCTAGGTTTTGTAGACTTCTATCCCGACACGTTTTTCGGTGCAAAGTTTGTCCAACGACGGACATCATTTTGACCCGAAATTACCGTTTTGCCCCTGTGTCTAAATTGGACTTATGGGTCGGCTATCCTAGCTAATTTGACCGTTCTGGACACGTTGGTGATATTTATTTTATCATCCGACAACATCTGTAGATTTTGCTTATGTATTATCCTTAATTTATAATTAATTATTTTTCGAGAAATTATTACTTTCTGTTTTTGAATTTTTAGATATATTTTAATTTCTGTAAAAATCTGGGAAAAATTGTATTTAAATACTATGTTAATTTAGCTAATTTATTATAATTTTTCCAGCATTTAATAAGTACATTTGGTATTTTATAAAAATAGGAAAACAGAACTCATTTTCAGTATATTTATGTTTGCTGATTTTTTATAAATATTTATGAAGGTTTATAAATTCCAGAAAATTATTATAAATTTCTATAATTAACAAGGATCATTTTGGTACTTTATTTTATGTATATTTAAGCTTTTGTCTATCTCAAAAATTGTTGGAACATAGTGTACAATTTGATTTATTTATTGAATAGTTACGACTTGCAATATTTTGTGTTGTTTTGAGTTATTGTAGTATTGGACCACCCCCTACACTAGTGTAAAGGCCCTAGAAAATTAGTTTGGATATAGTGGCACTCTACATTAGACTTTTATGCTAGGTCCCCACTTGGCTAGTATCCAGTCAGGAGTCGTGTCACACCACTAGTGTAATATTGAACATAGCTTAGAACTGAGTTTGTATATCATTATTGACAGGACACCGGACATCTATATTTTCGTACTAGTATTCTTGCTTTGCTCGAGGCAAGTACATCTACAAACTCATTTACTGTCTTTTAATGCTAGACCATGTATTAACCATGTTAAAATACTGATCCTTGAGGTAGCAAGTTAAAATCTTCACATGTTGTATTACTTTCAGTACCTGTTATGCTTAGGACAGTTCTTATATCTTCACATGCTTCTTACTGATTCTCAGTACATGTTTTACTCTGCCTTATACTGCTCTGAGTATTCACTTGTTTTATACTTCTCCCAGTACCTGTCATGCTTATACTGCTCCCAGTATCTCCCACATGATTTTACTGTTCTCGTATCTCTCACATGTTAGAATATGGGTTATGGAGAAACTGATAGTAGAGTACGTGATCATGCCCCCTTTATCGTACCAAGCAAAGTTTCATTTTATATATTACTGCACCGTAGGCCATTATCCTGTATTTCTGTACGGAGATACACCTATGCTTGTACACTTGTACGTATGTACATTTTATTTACATGTGTTCCTGCACATTGTACACCAATTGACGATCACGTACCTGCTACAGTTTCAAATATTACATATACATCTGTCTATATGACATATGTGTCCTTGTCATGATAGACTATGAGATGTCATGTTCCCTATGTTACTATGATAATGTGATCCCAGTTGTACCATGAGGCCATGTTTCCAGTATTTTCTGTTTTATAGACTTATCACACCATGTTTCTTGTTGTACATCTCTTTCATTATATATTCAGTACTTTAGTTGTAGAGGTTGTACTTGCTCCCGTCCTGACAGGATAACGTTGTAGGTTCATTTTCCGGGAAGGAAATGCTATGTGATACATATTATGGCACTGATTTTGAGGACCTGGCCTTAGCTCCAGAAGAGGCCCCAGCGGGGAACCTTGCTTAGATATCTTTCATGTGTTTTGAGACTTAGACTTTGTTTGAACTTACATTGGATACTGGACTTTGTCTCCAGTTAGATACTTGGAAGTGTATTATTAAATCTGTGTTTGTTTACCTTCGCTTATAGATGCTGTGTTGTGATGAACCTTTAAATGTGATTTTAGAACTGTTAGCAGCTTAGATCCTTTATTGTCTATTCTTAGAACATCTTACTACGCTTTATCCAAGCGTAGGCTGGACATGGCTCGGTCCGGCCCAACAATTTGGGTAACGGGTCGTGACATGTTTTTAGTGGTTGCCCATGCAGGTCGAGACTAAATTGTTTGGTTATGTTATTGTACCAAGCATGCCTGTAATTAGAAACTTAAGGTAATTAGACAACATTAGGAATAATATTTAGAACACCTAGAGGATTTCTAGGATTACAACATAGGAGAACTCATCACAGCATAGGACCGTTAGCTATAATTAGCCTCTTGTTTGTATTTCAGTGGGTCAATTTAGACCAAGTTTGTACCCTTGGGATGACCCCTGAGGATCTCACTCTAATCTTACTTCGAAATCTGTTTTCACTTATTTCCATTTGCTCTTCCTTAAATTCGTTGTTGATTTTAATTTCTGATTTTCGTTGTTGACTTTGATCTTGCATCGTGATAAATTTTGTGGATTGAATTGTTATATATCCTGATAAGGTAAATGTCTGCTTTAGTTATGGAGTTTAGAATTTATCGTAGCCATATTAGCTGGTATGACAAAAACATAGAGCCTGATTTTGGATATACTATCTTATTCATGGAATTTAAATTTTCTCGCAGCCATACCGGTTGACATGGCAAGAATTCTAGATAATATGATTTTAGGGTGTATACCTTAGTTATGACTCTATCGTTTATTGCATTTAAGCTTACTGGTGTGGCAAAAATTCTGGCAACATGATTTCAGGAAGACGTGTATGGTTATCAGATCATATCTCAACTTGGTTCACTTCATTGACCGAATGAGCAAGAATAAATTCTTATTATCATTCTTCCCCGTCTTGATTAACTCTGTTATATCTACATCTACAACTAGGATTACAGGTTCTCTAGGACTCTCCAATAGGATTGCTGTCATGTTATCTTTTCAGACATAATTATTTTTGTGTTCCATCTTTCCTATGACTTGACTAAACTCTTTTTCGTTAACCTCTTGGGTAATTCTTCTCGATATGCATCTCGTTGTCTTCATACCATTCTTGGAGATATTCTGACGAACTTTCCTGTCTTGCTTGACCCTTTAACTTGTTTGGACACTGTTATGGATTGCTTGACCCAGCCTTAGGCCTTGTTACCTTCTATTTGATAAATGATCAAAATAGCCAAACCTTGTTGACTGATCCTGTAGTATAACTATAAATGTATTGTGTGTTTGTGATAAGTACTTTTCCTAGGGATTGGTTAGATTAAGCTTATGGGACAAATATGGGTGACTGACTGTAGCAGACTTGGAAACCATTAAGAACGATTGCATTGATGGTATGACTCGAGATAGGGTATCTAAGATGGAGAAATGGGATATTATATTGTGACTATGGATTGAGAATTAAAATTTTGTGCTTAGAAGTTGAGGATTTAGCATTTGTAGAATTTTGGTTGCTTACCTCTAGCTAATTACATGTGATTAGAGGGTAGATCGATATGTGGATTGATATAGAATAAGTTAGAATGAGTTATCATATTGCGTACGAGATCAGAAAGATATCTGTTAAAAAGACAAGGAGCGAGGGAAAGGCATATGTACATTGGTAATTAATAAATCGGGAGTTTTGAAATCGAGGATTTATATTCAGAGGACTTGTTGAGTAAAAAGAAGAAGGCTCTATGCCAGGAATAAGAATTGAACGTATAATTTCAAGGAGAAACTGTAGGAAAGGATTGACGACAAATAATGCAAAGGGCTTGTGGATTGATAGAATATGGATACTTAGGATACGATAAGGAAATCAAGTATTTACAATTGAGGTTGAAGATATGGTTGATGATTAAGCATTTTAGGCTTACAAACATACCCAGAGAATGACCTATAGTTTAGGGTATACATAAATGTTTCATGTTAGTATGGAAGATTTTAAAGGATATATGACGTAGTTTATGATAGAAGGACCTTGTTGAACCTGAACCAAAAAGTTTGTAAAGAGAAACGGAAGAGATGATTACAAGGGTAGCGGATTGAATATCGTAGCCAGAGTAGCTACATGTTATAGTTTGACCTATTGGATGATTTTTAATTTCGAGGAAGAAATTCTTGTAAGGTGGGTAGGATGTAAGCCCCCTGAATTTCAGGGTTTATTTTTATTTTTCTGAATAAATTATTTTCGATAAATGTTTTATTATTTAATTGTTTAGATCATTAATGTACCTTTCCATTACTTTGACTTCTGGAGCGTCAGGGATACCAATCTCTGTAAACTCTCTTTACGAGTTTTGAAGTAGACAAGATTATCTTTGTTTTGATATATCGTGTCCCACTAGAACTCGTTCCCTTGTGCTCTTTTTGTATCGCGCAACTTCGGGTCAACTTAGACCAATTAATCGTTGAATAATTATTCCCACTTTTATCTTTGATCATCATTTGCACGTCACTGTGACTTTTAATTTAGGAGCACGAGACCAGTCGTTTTCTCAGAACCAACTTCTCATAAATGATCTACTCGAGACGCTCTTCACCCATGACCTTCGTGTGTCACTCAGACACTCCATTTTATGCTCCATTTCCTTCGCACAACTTTCGGTTCAATTTAGGCCAATTTATTTTCTACCGTGAAACCTGATTTATTTTCCAATTTAATTTTGGGACCCGACATCGATCCAACCTAGTCGACCCAAAGTATGGACGTGGCCCATATGAAGCCTACGATCCACATGACGCTTGTGTCCCATTTATTGGAGTCCCCGCATATTATTTATTTACCCATGATTATAAATACCCATTTTAATTCGAATATTGCCCCTGTTCGATTTTGACCCGACCCGGCTTGACCGAACCCGAACCCAAGCTCCATATTGTTCTCTCGTGACTGCCCAAACACCCCACTTAATTTTCCTATTTTTTCTATTTTGAAAATATCTTTTCATCTCTCTACTTTACAAATATCTCATTTCTTATATATATATATATATATATATATATATTTTATATATATATATATATATATATATATATATATATATATATATATATATATATATATATATATATATATATATATATATATATATATATTCTTTTTCTTATATACACACACACACACACACACACACACACACACACACACACACATATATATATATATATATATATATATATATATATATATATATATATATATATATATATAACATCTCTCTCTCTCTCACTTTCCACCTACACCTACACCCCCTCACTCCCCTCACAGCACACAACCCCCCCTGTGGACCGACCTACTTTCCCCCTCTCACTTTCAAATATCTCCCTCTTTCTCTTTATATTACACACATGCATACACCTCTCTCTTTCTCCTCAAAACCACTCACCACCCTCACGTACACCACCACCACCATGAGCAACACCACCACAACACCATCTCCTCCCTCTCCTCCTTCCGAGCTCCTCCCCTACTTCCCCTCTCCTCCTCTTCACAACCACCATCACCTTAGCCATGCACCACCACCTTCTCCAATATTACCATAATAGTTTGACCTATTAGATGATTTTTAATTTCGAGGACGAAATTCTTGTAAGGTGGGTAGGATGTAAGCCCCCCTGAATTTCAGGGTTTATTTTTATTTTTCTGAATAAATTATTTTCGATAAATGTTTTACTATTTAATTGTTTAGATCATTAATGTACCTTTCCATGACTTTGACTTCTAGAGCGTCAGGGATACCAATCTCTATAAACTCTCTTTACGAGTTTTGAAGTAGACAAGATTATCTTCGTTTCGATATATCGTGTCCCACTTGAACTCATTTCCTTGTGCTCTTTTTGTATCGCGCAACTTCGGGTCAACTTAGACCAATTAATCGTTGAATAATTATTCCCACTTTTATCTTTGATCATCGTTTGCACGTCACCGTGACTTTTAATTTAGGAGCACGAGACCAGTCGTTTTCTCAGAACCAACTTCTCATAAATGATCTACTCGAGACGCTCTTCACCCATGACCTTCGTGTCCCACTCAGACACTCCATTTTATGCTCTATTTCCTTCGCACAACTTTCGGTTCAATTTAGGCCAATTTATTTTCTACCGTGAAACCTGATTTATTTTCCAATTTAATTTCGGGACCCGACATCGATCCAACCTAGTCGACCCAAAGTATGGACGTGGCCCATATGAAGCCTACGACCCACATGACGCTTGTGTCCCATTTATTGGAGTCCCCACATATTATTTATTTACCCATGATTATAAATATCCATTTTAATTTGAATATTACCCTCTGTTCGATTTTGACCCGACCCGGCTCGACCTAACCCGAACCCAAGCTCCATATTGTTCTCTCGTGACTGCCCAAACACCCCACTTAATTTTCCTATTTTGAAAATATCTTTTCTTCTCTCTACTTTACAAATATCTCATTTCTTATATATATATATATATATATATATATATATATATAATATATATATATATATATATATATATATATATATATATATATATATATCTAACATCTCTCTCTCTCACTTTCCACCTACACCTACACCCCCTCACTCCCCTCACAGCACACAACCCCCCCTGTGGACCGACCTACTTTCCCCCTCTCACTTTCAAATATCTCCCTCTTTCTCTTTATATTACACACATGCATACACCTCTCTCTTTCTCCTCAAAACCACTCACCACCCTCACGTACACCACCACCACCATGAGCAACACCACCACAACACCATCTCCTCCCTCTCCTCCTCCCCTACTTCCCCTCTCCTCCTCTTCACAACCACCATCACCTTAGCCATGCACCACCACCTTCTCCAATATTACCATAACCCGAACCACCACCATAGCCTCTGCCACCATCCTCCCACGGCTGCGCTGTGCGGCACCACGTGGCCGGCGAGCCTTCCCCCGCCGCCGTCGCGCGCTCACGCAGCAGCGTGCGTGCGCCATGCAGCAGCAACAGCTGCAACAACAACGCAACAACAACGGCAGCAACGGCCGCGCCACCCCGTGCGCACGCATGGGCGTGGCCGTGTGCCACCACGTGGCCGGCCCGCACCACCGCAAGCTCTCCACAACCCGGAGACCCCCCAGCGAACTCCCCCGGGCCAGCGCCTCCTTCTCTGACGCGTCGCATGGGCTATTTGTGCATTTACGTCGAAATCCCGCCGTGACGCGCGATTTCAACTTCAGAATTCGCGTCTCGGGACAACGACTTCACGTGGAATTTCTGGTCAATCCGATCGTTGGATCGGTGAACTCCTTGCTCCGTCTCAATCTCGATATATAGCACTTCACTCCTCTCAATTTTCGTCCGTTAATTTCGTCGTTTGATACCTCAAAACTGGCCACCAAGTTGACGTTTTAAATTAAACTATTTTTGGACAGTTTCGTGATGCCAACTTTGCGGGCTCGTATCTTCGTCGTCGCAGCTCCGGTTGGTGCACTACCAGTTCTTGTGCGTAGCTGGTATAACCCTCTTCCTGTATCCTATAAGTTTCGTTTCATTATAAGCACGTTCGGTTGGTCGAATTCGACGCCAAAGTTGGTCGTCCGAATTCTTTAATTTGCACTTGTTAAATTCTATTTTTGAACCCGGGACTCCGGATTCAATTTCTGACACCACCAGTTGACTCGTGGCGTCTTTTTGGCATGTTTTCATATAAAGTTTGCTTGATTTGGAGAACGTGGGCCCTGGCACGTATTTTGGTGCAAAGCGGGTCCCACTTTTCGAGTCAACGGATCACTTTGAGATCGGCTCATCGGAATCCTATTCTGAATATACCGTTGAGTTCGTATCATCATTCTGGACTCGTTGACATATAATTTGCTGAGTTTTGAAGACATTTGCTCCGGCACGCATTTCGGTGCAAACTGGATTCCAAGTGTCCGTGTCAACGTATCAATTTGAGATCGGCACATCGGAATCCAATTCCGGATATACCGTTGGGTTAGTATCGTCATTCTGGATTCGTGGACATATAATTTGCTAGGTTTTTAGACTTCTATCCCGACACATTTTTCGGTGCAAAGTTTGTCCAACGACGGACATCATTTTACCGTTTTGCCCCTGTGTCTAAATTGGACTTATGGGTAGGCTATCCTAGCTAATTTGACCATTCTGAACACGTTGGTGATATTTATTTTATCATCCGACAACATCTGTAGATTTTTCTCACTACCAAAATAAGTCAAATCAGCGACGTATTTAGCGACTCCGTGAAATTTCGTCGCTAATGTTTGGGGTTTTAGCGACGTCAATAATAGACGTCGCTGTTTGTCGCCAACAACGACTAATAGCGACGTCTAGCGTCTACATTTTGTTCAATGGGGTAGTGCGTCGCAAATTCGTCGGTACGCGTCGCTGATATAGCGACGTTTCGCGACGCATTTTAAGTTGCGTCGCTATTTATTATATATCAGCGACGTTTAGCGACGTCCTAGGCGGACGTCGCTAAACGTTTCATATAGCCAGCGAGGGTTTCCATTTCGATCATTTCACAAATTTTCCCCCCCAAATTTGGGCGCGCTCCTCCTCCGCGACGCTCCTCCGGCGATTTCCCTCCTCCTCCGCGGCGCTCCTCCGGCGATCTCCCTCCTCCTTCCTCAGGTAGCTCCTCCTTCTCCTCTTTCTCCTCCTCCTTCCTCTGGTAGCTCCTCCCCAGTTTCTCCTCGTCTTCAAGCTCTCTCTCTCGCTTCTAGTTCGTGTCCACGAGAGCGTGGACTCGCTGCGGGAGACACGAGACTGACAGTGGACTCGTTGCGGGGGACACGAGAGCGTGGACACCTATTTTGTTGGTTTGGACACGTCGTGTCCCACTGTGTGGACACGAGATTCACAGTGTGACACCTATATACTGAAAAATCTTGTTTTTTTGGGCATATCAACTGTCAATTTGATGTCCACGAGAGCGTGGACTCGCTGCGGGGGACACGAGACTGACAGTGGACTCGTTGCGGGGACACGAGAGCGTGGACTCGCTTCTAGTTCGTGTGACACCTATTTTGTTGGTTTGGACACGTCGTGTCCCACTGTGTGGACACGAGATTCACAGTGTGACACCTATATACTGAAAAAACTCGTTTTTTTTTGGGCATATCAACTGTCAATTTGATGTTTTGGGTGGATTCGAATTCTAATTTAGGGTTCGAGCCCTATTTACTGATACTGGGAGTTTTTTTGGGCATTTTCAGGGTTTTGAAATGATGAATAAATTGACTAATAATTATTATCGAGCCCTATAAAATTTCAGCTATGTCACGAAGGATGGATATACTAATCCTGTGAATGAGTTTTCTCCTAAGTATTCTCGACAGTTGAGTATGATTTAGCTCACAGACATTACTGAAATATGGGATAATTAGACTTTCTGTTCAATACCATATTTTAAATCCTAAATCTACGGTATGACATCGTGATCAGGACATAGTCCCTGCAGCCATTCGACTGGCGAGGCAGAAAACTATGTAGCCGTAGATAAAGTTGACTGTCCTCCGACCCTCATCCCTCGGCAATGATGATACGACAACTTATCACTATATCTTATATATATAGTAGTAGATGACGTCTTAGTATTACATTATGTGAGTTCATCTTGATTCTGTTACATTCTTCAGATACTACATACGATAAGAACATATACTACACCATATGTACAGAACATAGATGATTCATACTAATGTATGCTAGAATGAATTTTAGGGTTGTGTTCTGAGCCATCCGTTCTGCTACTTGGCAAAAAAACAAATTTATTGTACTTTATCTGCTTTCGAAAATGTACTCAAATTACATGATGGTTCCTTTAGTTAGCTTGCTTATGTTACAATTATATTAGCTTGCTTACCAGATGGCACCCATGACCCGAGGAGCGGCACGTCGTTTGAGGGAAACAGTGAATGCTGAGGTGGCTCCTCCTACAGTTAAGGAGGAAGTGGCACCGGTTGCTAGTGAGACCGGGAGTTCTATTCATCCAGCACCGGTAGCTAGTGAGACCGAGAGTTCTCTTCATGCAGTCCTTGCAAGGGACGACATCTCTTCTCGCGCCAAAAATCTAGCTTTTTCGAGGTGGATGCGTGAACGTATCACTGAGCGTTTGCGTGAGCAGCGTGGTTCTCATTAGCTATTAGTACTTATTTGTATTGGACTATTGGTATTGGGTTATTTTTGTATTAGACTATTTGTATTGGACTACATATATGAATTAGAACTGTGTCAATCTCTAGATTATATTGGACTACGACATGGTGATCAGGACATAGTCCCTGCAGCCATTCGACTGGCGAGGCAGAAACTATGTATCCGTAGATAAAGTCGACTGTCCTCCGACCCTCATCTCTCGGCAATGATGATACGACAACCCAACCGGAGAGGATACTCTGAGAGATCCATCTGAGAGGGACGTATACTCTGAGAGATCACATTTACAAGAATTATATCAGTAGTGGGATCGAGTGTTGGAGGAGATATTATCAGAGTATACGTCCTACTCAGATGGGTCTCTTACCGTTAATATTTTTTTCTGACAGCATGGTGGATGTGCTCCCTCAACAGATTCTTGCTCCGAGCCAAAACTTTGCCCCGGAGCTCAAGTAGACATCTTTGGTGTAGAGTTCGAGTGAGAGGTTCCTGACAGCATGGTGGTCTCCTTTGTCAAAGTATCCGTGCTCATCCCACATTGGTTGTGGGACGAGCACGGATACATTGACAAAGGAGACCACCATGCTGTCAGGAACCTCTCACTCGAGCTCTACACCAAGGATGTCCACTTGAGCTCCGGGATAAAGTTTTGGCTCGGAGCACATCCACCATGCTGTCAGGAAAAAATAGTAACGGTGAGAGACCCATCTGAGTAGGACGTATACTCTGATAATATCTCCTCCAGCACTCAAACCCACTACTGATATCATTCTTGTAAAGGTGATCTCTTAGAGTATACGTCCCTCTCAGATGGATCTCTCAGAGTATCCTCTCTGGTTGGGTTGTGTTCTGAGCCATCCGTTCTCACAGAGGGTCCTATTTTGGTTTCTGTATTTTGTATTTTGGTTTATATATTTTGTATTTTGGTTTCTGTATTTTGTATTTTGGTTTATGTATTTTGTATTTTGGTTTCTGTATTTTGTATTTTGTATTTTGTATTTTGGATTTTGTATTTTGGTTTCTGTATTTTGGCTCCAGCTCCATTTGCATTAATCTACGGTACGACATGGTGATCAGGACATAGTCCCTGCAGCCATTCGACTGGCGAGGTAGAAACTATGTAGCCGTAGATAAAGTTGACCCAGATTCTTGCATATTGACCCAGATTCCAATCTCTCATTTTCCTCCGGGTCCACTCTACTCCCAATCTCTTCCTCTTTTATATACGGATCTACAGAATCAATACCATCCAAGGAAGGCAAAACTGAATCAGCATTGTCTTCCGGATCGTCCTCATTAAGGCATAACGGGCTGCAGAGGAGGTACGAAATTTCTTATCTTATGACCCGCGTCAGAGGAGGAGAGGAAACCAGTAGCGCGGCGACGAGTACGAGTCAGAGCTCCGGGCCGGCAAAGAGGACCTGTTCCCATTTCGACTCTGCAGCCAGCGAGAAGTTGAAGAAGCCGGGCATGCTGAGCAGCCCGTTATACCTTGATGAGGATGATCCGGAAGACAATGCTGATTTAGTTTTGCCTTCTTCTCTCCTCCACCATGGCTATGGACCCATCTGCTCCTCCCTACTTCCCTTCTTCTTATTTGACTCTCTCAGCCACATATGATATCCAGCTCAAGTGTAGAGTCAGAGAAGAAGAAGTGGACATGAAGAGGAGGGGGAAGCAGCACAGCCGGCGGCATGACCCGGAGGAAGTACAGAGGTTTTCTTCAACATACGTATGAGAACTATAAGGATATATCTTTTCACAATATGTCATCTTGTCAAAGACCCTTAATGTGACAACCATGTTACCGCGATGTCGGAAGACTAACATGTCATAATTTTCTAAGCCGTGTATTTTTACATAATCCTTCCAACTCTTTCCTCCTATGTCGTAATCTTGTATTATTACATAGAACTGAAATCCGGTTAGAGGATTATGTCAAAATACACGGCTTATAAAATTATGACATGTTAGTTTTTCGACACCGTGGTAACATGGTTGTCACATTAAGGGTCTTTGACAAGGTGATATGTTGTGAAAAGATATATCCTTATAGTTCTCCTACGTATGTTGAAGAAAACCTCTGTACTTCCTCCGGGTCATGCCGCCGGCTGTGCTGCTTCCCCCTCTTCTTCATGTCCACTTCTTCTCCTCCGACTCTACACTTGAGCTGGATATCATATGTGGCTGAGAGAGTCAAATAAGAAGAAGGGAAGTAGGGAGGAGCAGATGGGTCCATAGCCATGGTGGAGGAGAGGAGAAGGCAAAACTAAATCAGCATTGTCTTCCGGATCGTCCTCATCAAGGTATAACGGGCTGCTCAGCGTGCCCGGCTTCTTCAACTTCTCGCTAGCTGCAGAGTCAAAATGGGAACGGGTCCTCTTTGCCGGCCCGGAGCTCTGACTCGCACTCGTCGCCGCGCTACTGGTTCCTCTCCTCCTCTGACGCGGGTCATAAGAAAAGAAATTTCGTACCTCTTCTTCACATAAACATCATTGCCGCCTTGTACTCGAGCCTCCTTATCTGTGACGCTATCCGACTTCTCGGTGCCTACATTGTCACTCGAATCCCCCATTCGACTCGTATCGTCCTCTTCTTCGCCTGTCTTTTCGCTTCCTGTCTTGCAATCATCTGCTATCACCGCCGACTCATTCGACTCCTTCTCCGATGACTCCGAAAAGTTGGATATCATAAGAAGAAGGGAAGTAGGGAGGAGCAGATAGGTTCAGAGCCATGGTGGAGGAGAGGAGAAGGAAAATACTTGATCAGAACTTGAGGTGGAAAAGTTGTGACGTTGATAGCGTGAGGGAGGGAGAGGGTGGAAAAGATCTTCTCCTCCGACTCTACACTTGAGGTGGATATCATATTTTGGTTTCTGTATTTTGGCTCCAGCTCCATTTGCATTAATCTACGGTACGACATGGTGATCAGGACATAGTCCCTGCAGCCATTCGACTGGCGAGGCAGAAACTATGTAGCCGTAGATAAAGTTGACTATTCTCCGACTTCGGCAATGATGATACGACAACCTATCACTATATCTTATATAGTAGTAGATAACGTCTTAGTATTACATTATGTGAGTTCATCTTGATTCTGTTACATTCTTCAGATACTACATACGATAAGAACATATACTACACCATATGTACAGAACATAGATGATTCACACTAATGTATGCTAGAATGAATTTTGGGTTGTGTTCTGAGCCATTCCTTCCCATACTTGGCAGTTAAGTTGTGGACCATTATGTTGGACATTGTTGTTACAAATTTTCATATATCTGTGTTGATTGATGAGATTGTGTTTCAAACGTGTTCGTGATTGTGTGTATGTGTGTTGTTTGATACTGTGTTCGTGATACACACCATTGTTGCTGTAACAAATGGTGTGGGGGATGCTGCAGGAAATGCTGCAGGGAATGCTGCAAATGCTGTATTTTTTTTTTTTTTAATATTAGCGACGTTCAGCGACGATTACCGACGGCCAGCGACGAAAGAAACGTCGCAAATTACGTCGCTAACTGTAAGTAAAATCGTCACTAATCGTCGGTAAACGTCGGTAACGTAGCGACGTAGGAAAGTCGTAGAACGTCGCCATATCGCTTTCATGCCAGGTCAGCATCGATGCGAGAGAGCGTCGCTCAACGTCGCTAGTTTACGTCGGTATATTATGACGTTTTATGTCGCCGGCAGTCGCTATATTAGCGACGTTGACACGTCGCTAAAGCTCGTCGCAATAGCGACGTATGGCGACGTTTCCTTGTTTAGCGACTAGGTTAATCCCGACTACTTGAAAACGTCGCTAATGACGTCGCTAATAGTAATTAGCGACGTAATTTTCCTTTTTAGCGACGTCTTTACGCGTCGCTGAATTGACAGATTTTAGTAGTGTCTTATGTATTATCCTTAATTTGTAATTAATTATTTTTCCAAAAATTATTACTTTTTGTTTTTGAATTTTTATATATATTTTAATTTCTGTAAAAATTTGGAAAAAAATGTATTTAAATACTATGTTAATTTAGCTAATTTATTATAATTTTTCTAGCATTTAATAAGTACTTTTGGTATTTTATAAAAATAGGAAAACAGAACTCATTTTCAGTATATTTATGTTTGCTGATTTTTAATAAATATTTATGAAGGTTTATAAATTCCAGAAAAATTATTATAAATTTTTATAATTAACAAGGATCATTTTGGTACTTTATTTTATGTATATTTAAGCTTTTTGTCTATTTCAAAATTGTTGGAATATAGTGTACAGTTTGATTTATTTATTGAATAGTTACGACTTGCAATATTTTGCGTTGTTTTGAGTTATTGTAGTATTGGACCACCCCCTACACTAGTGTAAAGGCCCTAGAAAATTAGTTTGGATATAGTGGCAGTCCACATTAGACTTTTATGCTAGGTCTCCACTTGGCTAGTATCCAGTCAGGAGTCGTGTCACACCACTAGTGTAATATTGATGATAGCTTAGAACTGAGTTTGTATATCATTATTGACAGGACACCGGACATCTATATCTTCGTACTAGTATTCTTGCTTTGCTCAAGGCAAGTACATCTACAAACTCATTTACTGTCTTTTAATGCTAGATCATGTATTAACCATGTTAAAATACTGATCCTTGAGGTAGCAAGTTAAAATCTTCACATGTTGTATTACTTTCAGTACCTGTCATGCTTAGGACAGTTCTTATATCTTCACATGCTTCTTACTGATTCTCAGTACATGTTTTACTATGCCTTATACTGCTCTGAGTATTCACATGTTTTATAATGCTCCAAGTACCTGTCATGCTTATACTGCTTCCAGTATCTTCCACATGTTTTTACTGTTCTCGTATCTCTCACATGTTAGAATATGGTTTATGGGGAAACTGATAGTAGAGTATGTGATCATGCCCCCTTTATCGTACCGAGCAAAGTTTTATTTTATATGTTACTGCGCCGTAGGCCATTATCCTGTATTTCTGTACGGAGGTACACCTATGCTTGTACACTTGTACGTATGTACATTTTATTTACATGTGCCCCTGCACATTGTACACCTATTGACGATCACGTACCTGCTACAGTTTTAAACATTACATATACATCTGTCTATATGACATATGTGTCCTTGCCATGATAGACTATGAGATGTCATGTTCCCTATGTTACTATGATACTGTGATCCCAGTTGTACCATGAGGCCATGTTTCCAGTATTTTCTGTTTTATAGACTTATCACACCATGTTTCTTGTTGTACATCTCTTTCATTATATATTAAGTACTTTAGTTGTAGAGGTTGTACTTGCTCCCGTCCTGACAGGATAACGTTGTAGGTTCACTTTTCGAGGAGGAAATGCTATGTGATACATATTATGTCACTGATTTTGAGGACTGGCCTTAGTTCCAAAAGAGGCCCCAGCGGGGAACCTTGCTTAGATATCTTTCATGTGTTTTGAGACTTAGACTTTGTTTGAACTTACATTTGGATACTGGACTTTGTCTCCAGTTAGATACTTGGAAGTGTATTATTAAATCTGTGTTTGTTTATCTTCGCTTATAGATGCTATGTTGTGATTAACCTTTAAATGTGATTTTAGAACTGTTAGCAGCTTAGATCCTTTATTATCTATTCTTAGAACAGCTTACTACGCTTTACCCAAGCGTAGGCTGGACATGGCTCGGCTCGGCCCGGCCCAACAATTTGGGTAACGGGTCGTGACATGAGCGGAACGAGGATATTTTCCAAAATTGATTTGGGGTCAGGTTACCATCAAGTGAAGGTAAAGAAGGAGGCCATTCCAAAAATAGCATTCAGGACACGGTATGGCTAGTTTGAGTTCATGGTGATGTCGTTTGGGTTAACTAATGCCCCGACAGTGTTTATGAACTTGATGAATAAGGTGTTCCACCAGTACTTGGACAAGTTCGTGGTGGTGTTCATCAACGACATCTTGGTGTACTCGAAGACCCAAAAGGAGCATGAGGAGCACTTGAGAGTGGTTCTGCAGACTCTCAGGAAGGAGGAGCTTTATGGCAAGCTCTCAAATTGTGAGTTTTTCCTGGATCGAGTCAATTTCCTAGGTCATGTTGTGACCGGGGATGGGATCTCAGTCGACCCGAAGAAGATCAGAGCAGTTGAGGCGTGGACCGCTCTGAGTTCAGTTGCAGAGATCAGGAGTTTCCTGGGATTGGCCAGCTACTACAGGAGGTTTATTCAGGATTTCTCCCGGATTGCAGAGCCATTGACTAGGCTGACCCGAAAGGATGCAGAGTTTATATGGTCAGAGGAGTATCAAGTCGCTTTTAATGAGTTGAAGAAGCGGCTGATGACAGCCCCGATTCTGACATTGCCATCAAGATCAGGCGGGTTCACTATCTATAGTGACGCCTCAGAGAAGGGTCTGGGTTGTGTTTTGCAGCAGCATGAAAAGGTGATTGCCTATGCATCCAGGCAATTACGTTCGCATGAGAAGAACTATCCTACCCATGACTTGGAGTTGACGGCAGTTATCTTTGCTATTAGGTTGTGAAAGCACTATCTATACAGAGAGCGTGTGAAAATCTTCACAAACCACAAGAGCTTAAAGTATGTGTTTACACAGAAGGAGGTCAACATGAGGCGAGGAGGTGGTTGGAGTTGATGAAGGACTTCGATATTTCGTTGCAGTATCATCCAGGGAAGGCCAATGTGGTTGCTGATGCCTTGAGTTGGTATCTGGTAGCTATATGTTTGACGGTAAACCGTCGCTTGTTAGCATATCTGGAGAGCCTGGAGATCGAGGTGGTAGTGCCGGGAGTTGTGATGCAGATGTGGGGACTACAGATTCAGTTGAACTTAATGGAGAGGATTAAGTCTACTCAGTTCGACAATATTGCTCTGTGGTGTATTCGAGAGCAGGTTCGAACATGACTTGCGGATGAGTTTGTCATTACAGAGGATGGCACATTGAGGCACGGTTCCAGACTATGTGTGCTTAGTGGAGACCTTCGGGAGTATGTTAAGTAGGAGGCCCACCGTTCTCAGTACTCTATGCATCCAGGTGCCAACAAGATGTATAGGGATCTGAAAGAGCATGTATGGTGGTATGGGATGAAGTGGGAGGTAGCACGCTTCGTAGCCATATGTTTGATCTGCAGCAGGTAAAGGTAGAGGACAGAGGCCAGGAGCACTATTACAGCCATTGTCCATTCCGGAGTGGAAGTGAGAGCACATTACGATGTACTTTGTTTCAGGATTTCCATGTACACTAGGAGAAAAAGATACGATTTGGGTCATCGTAGACAGGTTGACCAAATTATCCCATTTTTTGCCATTCAAAGTGGGCTTCTCTACGGAGAAGCTAGCAGAGATGTACGTGCGTCAGATTGTCAGACTTCATGGTGTTCTGGTGAGCATTGTCTCGGATCGAGATAGTCGCTTTACTTCCCATTGCTGGCGGAGTCTGCATACTAGTTTGGGCACTCAACTCAAGTTTAGTACTGCATACCACCCGTAGATGGACAGACAGTCACAAAGGACTATTTAGACACTCGAGGACATGCTGCAGACTTGTGTCATGGATTTTGGAGGTTCCTGGGAGGATCATTTGTACTTGGTGGAGTTTGCATACAATAACAGTTTCCAGACCAGCATTGAGATATCACCATTCGAGGCGTTGTACGGGAGTAGATGTCGTACTCTCTTGTCTTGGGATGACGTTGGAGAGCGAGCTTCATTGGGACCTGAGACGGTTGTGTACGCAACCGAGAAGGTGAAGCTCATCAGAGATCGATTTTGCGTGGTGCAGGACAGACGGCGGCATTGGGCCGATAGCCACCGGAGACCTTTGAAGTTTGAGGTACAGCTTAGACTTAGGATTTTATTGTTTTATGATTTTGTTCATGTGATTGTTATAATTAAGTTGGAGACCATATTTGTGCTTGGTTGGAGATCTGGTGTTCTAAGGATATCTCCGACACGAGGTACTATTCACTTTGGTGGAGGTAGAAAGCTTAGCCCACGCTTCATTGGACCTTTCGTTATCAGTAGAAGAGTCGATGACGTGTCATAAAGACTGGACTTGCCATCTGCATTAGAGGGAGTCCACAACGTATTTCACGTGTCACAGTTAAGACGGTATATAACAGATCCCAGCCATGTGCTGGATCATTCCGAGATCGAGGTGGGCCCTATTCTTAATTATCAAGAACAGCCGATGGAGATTCTGGATCGACGAGAGAAGGTGCTGAGGAACCATACGATACTCTTGGTTCGCGTCGCATGGAGGGATCATGTCACTGCCACTTTTCTAGCTTGAGGGTATTTTGGTCATTTTTCAAAATTTTAGAATTATTTTGGGGTTATTATTATTAAATATATTTAATATGATTTTAGTGATTTTTGGTAGAATTGTTTTTGACCCTATAGTTGATTTTGAATCATGTTGACTAGGAGACTGTCCTATTGGCCAACCTGGGTCAAGACACCTTGGTTAGGTTAAGAAACCCTAGTGTGACCTAAGTTAATGATTTCTAGTTCATTAGAATTTATTTGGGGCAAATTGGAATTAGTTTGGTCTAGGAATGGCTTGTGAAGTCACAAGTCATAATCATGACTTAAACCAATTAGGACTCAACCAACTAGCCAAAACTCTAGCCTAGGGCCCTATGGCCAGCCACATGACAGCCTCCCCCTCTATAAATACTCTCCTAGGAATTAGGGCTAGCCTCTTTCTTAGGGTTTATGCAAGTTTTTTAGAAAGGGGTAAGTTCCATCTTCACAAATGCCTAGA
Source organism: Iris pallida (assembly GCA_029216955.1). Classification (NCBI taxonomy): domain Eukaryota; kingdom Viridiplantae; phylum Streptophyta; class Magnoliopsida; order Asparagales; family Iridaceae; genus Iris; species Iris pallida. The sequence continues at coordinate 4,501,337 of JANAVB010044817.1, read as the reverse complement.
AAATCCATTTCAAGTCCTTTTTCCTTCAAACAAATTCCAATAGGCTCTAAATATTGTGTTCTTGCTGTTGGAAATAAGTTTTGACAGGGAGCAACCAATTTGGGGAGCTTTTGGTGCTTTGAGAGATCCTCCTCTTTGGAGCTTTTGGAGCTTGGAACACCTATAGGTAAAATCCTATCCATAGCTCCTAAAATCTGGTAAAAATCATTTCTAGGTTGCCCTAACCCTAGCCAAACTGTAGGAATAAGGTTTCCTAAATTTTCGTGTCGATTCGTGTCCATTCTGGACACGTATCAGTGTGTGCTGCTAGGTGTTTGGTGAAATGCCCCAATGGGCATTTTGTGTGGTTTTTGGTGTTTTGTTTGAATAGGAATTTATGATTGGGTCTCGCTTACACATTTTTGTAGTTGGTGTCATGTCTTAGTGTCGTGTCTAGGCTGCACGGACACGTGTACACTCGGTCGTGCACACGCACGCGCGGGGGCTGTGCGTGCCCTGCTGTGTGGGGCCATTTACGACACGGACACGCGTCCCCGACGCGTGAAACTTGACACATATCATGGGGCAACATCTGTCACCCCATGTGTCAAGTTGCACAGGCCCACGTAGCGTGTCGGACACGCACGAGCTCGTGCACGAGTTTTTGCCTATGCGGTTTTTCCGCTGGATTGAGCACTGATACTCGCGTGTCGTGTCGTGCACACGCGACTTGGACACGATTCAGGGTGTCCAGTCGATAGCCCTAGTCTAGGTGAACACGTGGACCAATTCTCGTGAGTCGTGTCGTTGTGTGTCGTGCACACGATCGACACGAACACGTGCACGACGTTTGGTTCTCTGTGTGCACAGTTCACTGTTTTGTGTATTTTAATAATTGGACACGTTTGTGTCCCCTTCTGTGGACACAAACACATCACGTAGCATGCATACTTTGTGCTTAATAGTTACCAACCTTTACTTTGCTATTTTAATTGATTTTTATAGTTAAATGTCAATTTCCCTTTTCATAAAAAAACCTGTGAAATTCTCTGTTTACTGTTTTTGGTTCCAGTTTTGAAAACTGAGATTTGGACATCAATTTAACCTGTTAGACACTGTTGTTTACATGTAATTTAACCTATAACTTGTTCTCCTATATTATTTCTATTGGTGTGTCGAATTTGGATTGAAATGGAGGTGGTTTGGATACAAAAAACTGAGATATCTCATTTGGACTGTTAGATGTTTTTTTTTTTCATGAATGTTAAAAACCTGAGAATGGTTCTTTTACTGTTAGTTGAGAACTGATCTCCTTTTCTCCTTCTTAACTGTTATTAAACTGATTTGGGTTATATTGGACTGTTGATTCAACACATTAAAACTGAGAAATACTTGAGGGACTGAAAACTGGATTGTTTTTAACTATTGGACTGTTCCTTATTTGTTTTTTTTGAGTTTATATGAGAATGAAGAATCTGAGATTTAATAGATGGTTTAAAACTGAAATGAGCTTCCTTGTTTACTATGTGAATCACTAAGTAATCTAGTAACTAATATTTGTGTTGGGTATCTTAAATATATGTTGGTTGTTTCCTTCTTTTTGGGGATCATGAAGAAATCTGAATGTTAATGTTATGTGCAACTGAGTTTTGAGCTGTTGATTCAATATATCATATCTGAGATGAGTTTGTTAGCTGTTATGGAGAGTGGGGGTGTTCAGAAATCTGAATGTTAAATGCAAATCTGGTTCCTTGTTTGTTTCCTGGGAATTTATCCCTTTTTTTTTCAGTTTGTTGTTAGCACACACCCCTCTCATCACTGCCATGATTCCCATGACACACACCCCAATGTCCATCACATATGCCTTGTATTTGAGTGCTCTCTCTCTCTCTTTTCTTATGTATATATATATATATTATGTGAATTGTAATATACATAAGTTCCAATAGATATTGTGTGTGTTTTATATATATAGATATATGTATAGTGTATGAGTGATATTGTATAGTGGCTATAGGTTAGGTATTTCAAGTTACATTGTAGCCTAGACAATATGTGTATTGTTAGACAAAAATAATATCTTGTGTAGATTTATGTTATAAGTTGGGTTAGGCATGTTATTGCCTAGAAAATCTAGATATGACTTGTTAGACCTAGAATAGACCAAATTAGACTAGTTTGACTTAGGGTTGACTTGGTTGACCTAGTTTGACTTCTAGGGTTGACCAGAGTTGACCAAAAGTTGATTTTGGTCTAGATTGACCTAGATTCATGTAGAATGCATTAATTTGCATTGTATTATCCTTCTGGACTTGTTGTAACTCGTACTGTTCTAAATAGGAGCCAGACACCACTCCTCGGACAGTACTTTCATCTCGGACTTACAAATAGCAGGCGAGTACATTCTCTGACCTTTTCATACCTGTCTGGATATATTCATGCTCTAGATTACTTTACATGATGCTGACACGTATCTTCACGGATTAGTGCTATATGGATCCCTTCTTGAGATGTTATCCCTCTAAGGGTGCATCGGGTATTTTATGTTCATGTACTTTATCATGTGCATCAGGTACTCCTTGTACTCGTACTAGTTCATGTTATTACATGTTCTCATGTGCTTTCATGTGCTTATCACGTGCCTCATGTACTACTCATTACATGAGTTCACGTATCTTAGTTGTATTCATGTGCTTATGACATAACTTGAACGGATCCTTGTGTATTGATTGGGGCGGGTTGAGTAGAATTGGTTATGTGGACACAATCCCCAGTAGGTATTCATGTGCTCCTTATTTGTATTCATGTGCCCCTAAGCCGTTTACATAACCATATTGTACTCTAAATCACGTAGTCACTTACTGTCTTTACTATTATGTATCTATTTCCAGTTACAAATATCTCCTGTTTTACTTGTACTTCCATTCAGCACTTCCTGTATTTTACTTTATTGCAATGATTTATACTCCTAACCTGATATGAACTGTTGAGAGATATGTGCTCGTTCCTGTCCTGACTGGACCTGTTGAAATATTACAGAGGATGAGGCTGAGGCGTTCTGCCCTACATACTACGGTGCCACATTAGACGAGTGCCTGGACTTGGACCAGCAGCAGGATCCATTAGCTGTAGATGACACTCCATTAGTTTAGGACTGTCTTTCTATTCTGTATTACTGTATTATACTTGAGATATTCTGAGATGTATTTATGTTAGACACTTAGAACTCTGGATTGTATCTCTGTGATTCTCTGTTCTGGATATTATTATCTTTCATTATCTATCTATCTTACCTGTTCCACCTTAGCTGTGATTGAGTTTATATTGTGTTATGTCACCCCCATTCGGGGAGTATAACTGTATTACCTTCAAATGTTAGTTGATGTGACCTAGGACAGCGTTCTACTGCCGATACTGCGGCGTAGGCTGGACGTACCCACGTCTCGTGCCCTTACTCTAGGGTGCGGATCGTGACACGTTTTTAGTGGTGGCCCATGCAGGTCTAGGATATAAGTGTAGTGGTATTCGAACTAGAATATTGCTGCAGCCTGCAGTAGAAATTAGCGTATATTTTTGTTGAAGGTACTCAATCACACTAGGAAAATTCCTTATCAGATTCCGTATATCTATTTTGCTGCTTATTGTCTTCCTTAGAATTTTTAAACTGTCCTCCTTTGATTATTTCGACTCATTCTCAGTAATTGTTTCTTGTTTGATCTGTGTCTCCAGGATGGTTGAGACGCGATCGCATTGCCCCGTGGCGGGAGAGGCTGGAGAGGGGTCTGCCACCTCTCGTGTCCAGCAGCCAGCTCCCAGTGCTACAGGGCCAGTGCAGCCCTCGGGAGTGGAAGTTTCTGCCACTTTTGGAGGAGCACCTCCGCCAGTTCGGAGGCCAGTTGTGATTCCAGAGATCCTTCCCGCGCAGCAGCCTCCGCCTGCGGGGATGGTAGATGCTGCCCATCTCTTCTCCTTCGTGGAGAGGATTCTGGAGTCGTACCAGCAGCAGCAGACGAGGCAGACTGCCAATTTTCGGCAGGGGATTGATGAGGCGCACCAGCTGGTCCGTACCACAGTGGAGATGATCACAGCGCAGGGGACTCAGCAGCAGCCCCGTCGGAGGGAGAAGGATATACAGGACTTCCAGAAGATGCACCATCGGGAGTTCTTCGGCACAGAGGGCATCCATGTTGCAGATGATTGGATAGAGCACATCGAGGAGATCTTCCGACTAGCAGAGATACCAGCTCGACTACAGATCGAGACAGCAGGCAGCCAGATGCAGGATTTGGCTCGAGCATGGTATCAGGCAGATCCCAGAGTAGGAGTGGAGGGCCAGACTTGGGCCCAGTTCAAGGAACTGTTTAAAGAACAGTTCTTCCCCGATGTTGCCTTGGGTGGGATCGAGGCGCAGTTCGAGGCTCTGGTTCAGGGGAACCAGACAGTAGCAGAGTATGCCGGGGAGTTCTGCCGACTGGCCTGGTTCATTGATGATCTGACGGAGAAGACCAAGGCGAGGAAGTTTCGCCGAGGCCTGATTAGGGAGATTCAGTCGCTGACTAAGAGCGACCGAAATGCTACTTTTGCTGAGATTTATTCTGGAGCAATGGCGGCAGAGGACGACCTGGGACTGAGGCAGAAGAGAGGTCGTGACTTTCAGTCAGGCAGTAGCAGTCAGGGGCAGGCCAAGAGGCCTCACTTTCAGCAGCAGCAGCAGCAGAGGCCAGTGCAGCAGTATCAGCAGCAGCATCAGCAGCAGAGGCCAGTGCAGCAGTACCAGCAGCAGAGAGGGCAGCAGGCACCTCGTCCGGTAGTTATTTGTGCCTTCTGTAAGAAGCCAGGGCACATGATCCATGAGTGCAGGAAGAAGCTAGGCAAGTGCCTACTTTGTGGTGCTGGAGATCACCAGTTGAGGGACTGCCCATGGGCTTTTGGGCGAGGACAGCAGGGAGGTGGAGCCAAGGCTCCAGCAGGCCAGCAGAGGGGACCAGCCCTGCCGACCCAGCAGCAGAGGTTCCAGCAGCATCAGCAGCAGGCACGAGGTGAACAGCAGGAGCGAGCTTTCGCCATGGCAGCTGAGGATGCCGAGGCCATCGGAGAGCTGATAGCAGGTTCGGTTCTCCTAGATTCTCTTCCAGCATTTGCATTGTTTGATTCCGGGGCTTCCCACAGCTTTGTGTCGGTATCGTATGCTATTAGACACAGTTTGGTTTCTGAACCCTTGCCTAGGACCTGCAAGATCACGACCGGGGGTAGGGTCATCCTCGTGAGTGATGTTTGCAGAGGGCGGAGTGTTAGATTGGGAGGCCGTGAGTTGGGGGTGAGTCTACTAGTCATGCCACTGTCGAACTACGACATTGTACTAGGTATGGACTGGCTGAGTAGACACCACGCCCGCATTGATTGCCGAGGGGGTAGAGTTGTGTTTGGGGCGCCAGGAGAGCCGGAGTTTGAGTATTCCCGACGGCAGGCAGAACAGGACGGCGGAGTCTTCTGTGGAGCATCAGTCGAGGAGCAGGTGGCTCCGCATCCCTTGATCGCAGAGTTTATGGATGTGTTTCCAGAGGAGTTGCCAGGGCTTCCACCAGACAGAGATGTAGAGTTCTCGATAGACTTGGTTCCCGACGCGGAACCGATCTCCCAGCATGTCTATCGAGTGAACAACAGTGAGTTAGTGGAGCTGAAGAAGCAGGTGGATGAGCTGCAGGACAAGGGCTTCATTCGCTCTAGTTCTTCACCTTGGGGTGCACCGGTACTTTTCGTACCGAAGAAGGATGGGTCGGTACGTATGTGTATCGACTACAGGGCACTTAACAACCTGACAATCAAGAACAGATACCCACTGCCGCGGATCGATGATTTGTTTGATCAGTTGAGCGGAGCTCGGGTGTTCTCCAAGATTGATTTGAGGTCGGGTTATCACCAGGTGAAGGTGAGGAAGGAGGATGTTCCCAAGACCGCTTTCAGGACGCGGTACGGGCAGTTCGAGTTTCTGGTTATGCCGTTTGGGCTAACCAATGCTCCAGCAGTGTTTATGAATCTAATGAACAAGGTATTCCACCAGTACTTGGACAAGTTCGTGGTGGTGTTCATTGATGACATCTTGGTATATTCTAAGACTGAGGAGGAGCACGAGGAGCATCTGCGGATAGTGCTAGAGACTCTCAGGAGGGAGCAGCTTTATGGGAAACTCTCCAAGTGTGAGTTTTTCTTGGACCGGGTGGACTTCTTGGGGCACGTAGTGACTGGAGATGGTATCTCAGTTGATCCCAAGAAGATTGTAGCAGTTGAGGCTTGGAAGGCGCCGACTTCAGTAGCAGAGATCAGGAGTTTCCTGGGGCTGGCAGGATACTATAGGAGATTTGTGCAGGATTTCTCCCGGGTTGCAGAGCCGTTAACACGGTTGACCCGGAAGGATACTGAGTTTGTTTGGTCAGAGGAGTGTCAGACAGCTTTTGATGAGTTGAAGAAGCGGCTTACGACAGCTCCGATTCTGACATTGCCTTCAGGATCAGGTGGTTTCACTATTTATAGTGATGCTTCAGGGAAGGGGTTGGGTTGCGTCTTGCAGCAGCACGGGAAGGTGATTGCCTATGCTTCCAGGCAATTACGTCCCCATGAGAAGAACTACCCTACCCATGACCTGGAGCTGGCGGCGGTGATTTTTGCTTTGAAGTTATGGAAGCACTATCTGTAGGGCGAGAGGGTGGAGATCTTCACAGACCATAAGAGCTTGAAGTACGTGTTCACTCAGAAGGAGTTGAACATGAGGCAACGCAGGTGGCTTGAGCTGATGAAGGACTTTGATATCGCACTCCAGTATCACCCGGGGAAGGCCAACGTGGTTGCCCATGCCTTGAGTAGGTATCCGACAGCCATGTGCTTGACTATGGATCGGCACCTGCTTGCAGATTTAGAGAGCCTTGGGATAGAGGTGATTGTGCCCGGAGTGCAGATACAGTTATGGGGCCTGCAGATACAGTCAGATTTGATGGACAAGATCAAGGCGACACAGTTTGATGATGTGGCTCTGCGGAGTATCCGAGAGCAGATCAGTATGGGAGTACAGGATATTGAGTTCTCACTTGCAGAGGATGGTGCCCTGAGGCACGGTTCCCGATTATGTGTGCCCAGCGGGGAGCTCAGAGAGCAGATTATGCAGGAGGCTCACAGATCGCAGTACTCTATACATCCTGGTGCCAGCAAGATGTACAGGGATCTGCGAGAGCTTGTCTGGTGGTACGGGATGAAGAGGGAGGTGTCCAACTTCGTAGCTAGATGCTTGATCTGTCAGCAGGTCAAGGCAGAGAGGCAGAGGCCCGGGGATTGTTGCAGCCGCTGCCCATTCCAGAGTGGAAGTGGAAGCACATTACCATGGACTTTGTATCAGGATTGCCCCGTACACCAGGAGGGAAAGACGCGATTTGGGTCATCGTTGACAGGTTGACCAAATCGGCCCACTTCTTGCCATTCAAGGTGGGTACGTCTACAGAGAGGCTGGCGGAGTTGTATATGAGGCAGATAGTCAGGATTCACGGAGTCCCCGTCAGCATAGTCTCAGATCGGGATAGCCGCTTTACTTCCCATTTCTGGAGGAGTTTGCAGACTAGCTTGGGCACTCAGCTCAAGTTTAGTACCGCATACCACCCCCAGACGGACGGACAGTCAGAGAGGACTATTCAGATCCTTGAGGATATGCTGCGGACGTACGTCCTGGATTTTGGAGGTTCCTGGGAGGATCACCTGCATTTGGTGGAGTTTGCTTACAACAACAGTTATCAGGCCAGCATTGAGATATCACCGTTTGAGGCTCTGTACGGGCGTAGGTATCGTACACCCTTATCTTGGGATGATGTTGGAGAGCGAGCTTTACTGGGACCAGAGATGGTTGTTGACGCAGCCGAGAAGGTTAAGCTCATCAGGGACAGACTTCGCGTGGCGCAGGACAGACATCGGCACTGGGCCGATAGCCACCGGAGGCCGCTAGAGTTTGAGGTACAGTTTTAGAGTAGGATTAGAAGTAGGTTGTGTTTAGTTTTGTTGATTAATCGTGTTTGATTTTTAGTAACTTGAGACCTTGCTTGTGGTTAGGTTGGAGACATGGTTTTTCTGCGGATATCTCCGACTCGTGGTACGATACGTTTTGGTGGAGGTGGGAAGCTTAGCCCGCGCTACATCGGCCCTTTCGTTATCAGCGGGAGAGTCGGTGACGTGGCATACAGGCTAGACTTGCCGCCTGCACTAGTGGGCGTCCACAACGTATTTCACGTATCACAGCTGAGACGGTACGTGGCTGACCCTAGCCATGTGCTCGATCACTCGGAGATTGAGGTTGGGCCTACTCTCAGTTATCCAGAGCAGCCTGTGGAGATTCTGGATCGCCGAGAGAAGGTATTGAGGAACCAGGTGATACCCTTGGTACGCGTCGCATGGAGGCATCATTCTCCAGGAGAGTCTACCTGGGAGCGGGAGGATGAGATGCGCGAGCGGTACCCCTATCTTTTTGGGCCCTGAGGTATACTTTTCTATCCTTCTCAGCAGTTTAGTTTCGCCTTTAATTTCGAGGACGAAATTATTTTAAGGGGGGTAGATTTGTCACTGCCACTTTTCTAGCTTGAGGGTATTTTGGTCATTTTTCAAAATTTTAGAATTATTTTGGGGTTATTATTATTAAATATATTTAATATGATTTTAGTGATTTTTGGTGATTTTTGGTAGAATTGTTTTTGACCCTATAGTTGATTTTGACTCATGTTGACTAGGAGACTGTCCTATTGGCCAACCTGGGTCAAGACACCTTGGTTAGGTTAAGAAACCCTAGTGTGACCTAAGTTAATGATTTCTAGTTCATTAGAATTTATTTGGGGCAAATTGGAATTAGTTTGGTCTAGGAATGGCTTGTGAAGTCACAAGTCATAATCATGACTTAAACCAATTAGGACTCAACCAACTAGCCAAAACTCTAGCCTAGGGCCCTATGGCCAGCCACATGACAGCCTCCCCCTCTATAAATACTCTCCTAGAAATTAGGGCTAGCCTCCTTCTTAGGGTTTATGCAAGTTTTTTAGAAAGGGTAAGTTCCATCTTCACAAATCCCTAGAAAATCCATTTCAAGTCCTTTTTCCTTCAAACAAATTCCAATAGGCTCTAAATATTGTGTTTTTGCTGTTGGAATAAGTTTTGACAGGGAGCAATCAATTTGGGGAGCTTTTGGTGCTTTGAGAGATCCTCCTCTTTGGAGCTTTTGGAGCTTGGAACACCTATAGGTAAAATCCTATCCATAGCTCCTAAAATCTGGTAAAAATCATTTCTAGGTTGCCCTAACCCTAGCCAAACTGTAGGAATAAGGTTTCCTAAATTTTCGTGTCGATTCGTGTCCATTCTGGACACGTATCAGTGTGTGCTGCTAGGTGTTTGGTGAAATGCCCCAATGGGCATTTTTTGTGGTTTTTGGTGTTTTGTTTGAATAGAAATTTATGATTGGGTCTCGCTTACACATTTTTGTAGTTGGTGTCGTGTCTTAGTGTCGTGTCTAGGCTGCACGGACACGTGTACACTCGGTCGTGCACACGCACGCGCAGGGGCTGTGCGTGCCCTGCTGTGCGGGGCCATTTTCGACACGGACACGCGTCCCCGACGCGTGAAACTTGACACACATCATGGGGCAACATCTGTCACCCCATGTGTCAAGTTGCACAGGCCCGCGTGGCGTGTCGGACACGCACGAGCTCGTGCACGAGTTTTTGCCTGTACGGTTTTTCCGCTGGATTGAGCACTAATACGCGCGTGTCGTGTCGTGCACACGCGACTTGGATACGATTCAGGGTATCCAGTCGATAGCCCTAGTCTAGGTGAACACGTGGACCAATTCTCGTGAGTCGTGTCGTTGTGTGTCGTGCACACGATCGACACGAACACGTGCACGACGTTTGGTTCTCTGTGTGCACAGTTCACTGTTTTGTGTATTTTAATAATTGGACACGTTTGTGTCCCCTTCTATGGACACAAACACATCACGTAGCATGCATACTTTGTGCTTAATAGTTACCAACCTTTACTTTGCTATTTTAATTTGATTTTTATAGTTAAATGTCAATTTCCCTTTTCATAAAAAAACCTGTGAAATTCCCTGTTTACTGTTTTTGGTTCCAGTTTTGAAAACTGAGATTTGGACATCAATTTAACCTGTTAGGCACTGTTGTTTACATGTAATTTAACCTATAACTTGTTCTCCTATATTATTTCTATTGGTGTGTCGAATTTGGATTGAAATGGAGGTGGTTTGGATACAAAAAACTGAGATATCTCATTTGGACTGTTAGATGTTTTTTTTTCATGAATGTTAAAAACCTGAGAATGGTTCTTTTACTGTTAGTTGAGAACTGATCTCCTTTTCTCCTTCTTAACTGTTATTAAACTGATTTGGGTTATGTTGGACTGTTGATTCAACACATTAAAACTGAGAAATACTTGAGGGACTAAAAAATGGATTGTTTTGAATTATTGGACTGTTCCTTATTTGTTTTTTTTGAGTTTATATGAGAATGAAGAATCTGAGATTTAATAGATGGTTTAAAACTGAAATGAGCTTCCTTGTTTACTATGTGAATCACTAAGTAATCTAGTAACTAATATTTGTGTTGGGTATCTTAAATATATGTTGGTTGTTTCCTTCTTTTTGGGGATCATGAAGAAATCTGAATGTTAATGTTATGTGCAACTGAGTTTTGAGCTGTTGATTCAATATATCATATCCGAGATGAGTTTGTTAGCTGTTATGGAGAGTGGGGGTGTTCAGAAATCTGAATGTTAAATGCAAATCTGGTTCCTTGTTTGTTTTCTGGGAATTTATCCCCTTTTTTTTCTTTTCAGTTTGTTGTTAGCACACACCCCTCTCATCACTGCCATGATTCCCATGACACACACCCCAATGTCCATCACATATGCCTTGTACTTGAGTGCTCTCTCTCTCTCTCTTTTCTTATGTATATATATATATATATTATGTGAATTGTAATATACATAAGTTCCAATAAATATTGTGTGTGTTTTATATATATAGATGTATGTATAGTGTATGAGTGATATTGTATAGTGGCTATAGGTTAGGTATTTCAAGTTACATTGTAGCCTAGACAATATGTGTATTGTTAGACAAAGATAATATCTTGTGTAGATTTATGTTATAAGTTGGGTTAGGCATGTTATTGCCTAAAAAACCTATATATGACTTGTTAGACCTAGAATAGACCAAATTAGACTAATTTGACTTAGGGTTGACTTGGTTGACCTAGTTTGACTTCTAGGGTTGACCAGAGTTGACCAAAAGTTGACTTTGGTCTAGATTGACCTAGATTCATGTAGAATGCATTAATTTGTATTGTATTATCATTCTGGACTTGTTGTGACTCGTACTGTTCTAAATAGGAGCCAGACACCACTCCTCGGACAGTACTTTCATCTCGGACTTACAGATAGCAGGCGAGTACATTCTCTGATCTTTTCATACCTGTCTGGATATATTCATGCTCTAGATTATTTTACATGATGCTGACACGTATCTTCACGGATTAGTACTATATGGATCCCTTCCTGAGATGTTATCCCTCTACGGGTGCATCGGGTATTTCATGTTCATGTACTTTATCATGTACATCAGGTACTCCTTGTACTCGTACTAGTTCATGTTATTACATGTTCTCATGTGCTTTCATGTGCTTATCACGTGCCTCATGTACTACTCATTACATGAGTTCACGTATCTTAGTTGTATTCATGTGCTTATGACATAACTTGAACGGATCCTTGTGTATTGATTGGGGCGGGGTGAGTAGAATTGGTTATGTGGACACAATCCCCAGTAGGTATTCATGTGCTCCTTATTTGTATTCATGTGCCCCTAAGCCGTTTACATAACCATATTGTACTCTAAATCACGTAGTCACTTACTGTCTTTACTATCATGTATCTATTTCCCGTTACAAATATCTCCTGTTTTACTTGTACTTCCATTCAGCACTTCCTGTATTTTACTCTATTACAATAATTTATACTCCTAACCTGATATAAACTGTTGAGAGATATGTGCTCGTTCCTGTCCTGACTGGACCTGTTGAAATATTACAGAGGATGAGGCTGAGGCGTTCTGCCCTACATACTACGGTGCCACATTAGACGAGTGCCTGGACTTGGACCAGCAGCATGATCCATTAGCTGTAGATGACACTCCATTAGTTTAGGACTGTCTTTCTATTCTGGATTACTGTATTAGACTTGAGATATTCTGAGATGTATTTATGTTAGACACTTAGAACTCTGGATTGTATCTTTGTGATTCTCTGTTCTGGATATTGTTATCTTTCATTATCTATCTATCTTACCTGTTCCACCTTAGCTGTGATTGAGTTTATATTGTGTTATGTCACCCCCATTCGGGGAGTATAACTGTATTACCTTCAAATTTTAGTTGATGTGACCTAGGACAGCGTTCTACCGCCGACACTGCGGCGTAGGCTGGACGTACCCACGTCTCGTGCCCTTACTCTAGGGTACGGGTCGTGACAGATCACTCTCCAGGTTAGTCTACCTGGCAGAGGGAGGATGAGATGCACGAGCAATACCCCTATCTTTTTCAGTCTTGAGGTATGATTTTTCTATCCTTCTCATCTGTTCACTTTTGTTTTTAATTTCGAGGACGAAATTATTTTAAGGAGGGTAGATTTGTCACTACCACTTTTCTAGATTTAGGATATTTTAGTAATTGTGTGATATTTTGAATTTTTGATTATTTTATTATTAATTTGATTGGTGTTGTAGTTTTTGATTGGTGCTCTTGGTATTAGCAGATGGTTTAACCTTAGTTAACCTTGATTAAAAGACTAACCATGTGATTAGAGACTTAATTAGCTAATTAGAATTTAAGATGGAGCTTAGTCCTAATTAGGAAACAATTTAAGTTATTTTTAGGCTATTTAATATATAACTTTTTGGCCTTTTTGCTAATGGAATCCTTTTGGACTTTAGTTGTATTGTGGCCCATCCTAAACCCTAACCTAACCCTAGCAGCACCCCTAGCCGGCCACTACAGCAGCCCCCTATATGTGTTATAGTATAGTAGCCGTCAAGCTTTCTCAAAACCCTAGAAATTCCCATTCCCTTCCAATAGCCTCTTTTCCTCAATTCTCATCCAAATTGGACTAAAAGAAGTACATTACGATCCTTGGGAGGATAGAAACTTGTTAGCAAGGAATCAGAGGCTTTTGACCGGAGGAAATCAAATTCGGAACGTTTGGAGGCTCGTTTCATTGATATATTGACTCTCAAAAGGTAAACCCCTCTAAACCCCTATAAATTCTAATTTTTCTTCATAGATGCATCCATCTAGGTGTCCCGGACCTGTAGATGTAGTTTGGTAGGATTTCGTATCCGTTTGGTAGGCGTATCGGACGCGTGTCGGTGTATTAGAACACGTGTTCGATGAAATATCTCTTAGAATCGAAAGTTTTTATTTTTTGATTCTGTTTTCATGAATTTGTTGCTGTTTATATTTGAAACAAGTTATATGAAGACGGATCTCGATTTGACACGTTTTTGATGTCCAAATCGGACACGGGGACGTAGCACGATATTCCGTGCACAGCCCGTGCACTGTCCTGCATTATGTGTCAACACTCGATGGATACGACACGGTTTGGCATAAAATTTTGTGGACACGTGGGGGAACCTCTATCCACGTGCTCGTAAAATTTTATGAGATTTCGTTGGATGTGCGCGAAGTTATCACGCCTGCACTGATTCGGCTGACACCATGCACGCGCGCACAGCCCTTCCCGACTTGTTGTTCGTGTGACGCATGAACACCGCATGGACACGTGTCTGGGTGGTGTACACCTAGACCTAGACCCCACCTAGCTACATGCACGAGCACGAGGCTCCTCGGGTTGCGTGTGGTGTTCTATCGAGCACGACACGTGCCCACGAGGATTTTTCTATACACGTGTACGTGCCTGTACGATACGCACTGTTTGGACACGATACGGACGCGAGTTTGACTCTGTGAGGACACAAGCATGACAAACACTTGTACACCTTTGTGTTTGTCAAGTTTTATGAGTTTTAGTTATGTATTTCAGATTTTAGGTTTTGAGTAGGGTTTGTGTAGTATATGGGTTTTTCTATATTGAATTGGTTTTGATATTTGAGAATTGATTTTGTGTTAAACTCATATTTTTGAGTTTGACATTGATATTTAGTTTTGAATTAGATTTCTGAGATACCTATTGATTTCAGTTTCTTTTGAGGGTATGTGGGTTGATATACATACATGTGAGGGTTGAGAATTACAAGGTATAGTATATAGGTTAGCAATATGGGTTGTGTTCTCAGTTTTCTGAGATAAATTAGGAGATTTTAGTTGTATATGTATATATATATATATATGTACAAGAGTTGGAATACCTATATAGATGGATATGACATGTATTGAGTGTTGTAGGCTATTGGTTATAGGTATTGGTATATGTATATGTATGTACTATTGAATCTTAGTGTAGGTTGATAAGTTGAGACTTGGTTTTTGGTTTTATTTTGAGATTGAACTTGAGTTCAATCTCAGTTTCTGAGATTTAGTCTACCCCCTTTCACAACACAGCACACACGCACACACTTGCTTTCACTCCTTTGATATATATACATATATGTATATTAGTATATTTGTGTGTGTGTGTGTGTGTATGTGTATGTGTGTGTGTGTGTGTGTGTGTGTGTGTGTGTGTGTGTGTGTGTGTGTGTGTATATATATATATATATATATATATATATATATATATATATATATATATATATATATATATTACATATTGAATTGAATGAATTGAATCAATATATTTGATTTTGATATAGGATATTAGCCTATGGTTGGTGAGTTAGTTTAGAATTGACCCAATAGGCCTAACTTGGCATAGTTGACTAGCAAGTTGACCAAGTTGACAAAAGTCAACTTTGGATCAAATTTGATATAAACTTAACCACTTAAAATGATTAGATAACTCAAGTTTGACCTAAACTTGAAATAATATACTAGTTGACTTAGGGTTGACCTAGTTGACCAGAATGGTTGACCAGGGTTGACCAAGGGTTGACTTTGAACCAAAACGACCTAGAATCATTTAGAATGCATTGTAAATTTTTCTAAATTCATTTGGACACTTTGTAACATGTGGTTGCTCTAAATAGGACTCAGATACTCCGGTTCAGACTCATATTCTTATCAGACATTCGGGATATCAGCCGAGTACATTCTCTAACCGTTTCATACTTGTTAGGAATTATATTCTTGTTATAGACTAATTTACTTGATGCTGACACGATGTTATCACGGATTGTAACACCCGTCCCAAAATACTTAGAACTAAGTATGTCGATATGCCAGCTGCATACATACGAAGTATACTCCAATATATGGAACCATCGTATGTATACATAAGCTGTAAAATGCAGTAAACCACGACATTAATCTCATCCACAAATAAAGAAAGAAGAATTTATAAATCAACTCATGAATTGTCATTTACAAATCGTTGGACAGAGACAAATCCACTACCAACTAAAAAGAAAAAAATACATAACAAATAAAATTGTCGAGCGATGCGAAGGCGATCCAAGTGTAATCACCTCGGAGGAAGAAAGTAAACATCGCCTTGGCTAGAGCACCTGCGAAATATCACAAAGACACACCTGGAGAGTTTACCAGGTCCTCAGAGGGACGTAACAAGATACATAAAGAATATGTCATATAACTACTGAATATAAATTATGCCATAAATAAAAGTAAGTGACAAGACATCAATAAGGTAACCTAACCATACTAAAGTGAACATGAAGTTGAGAAACAATCATTTCGACGCATGAGCCCTGGCTGTCAATGGAATCGGCATAGTCTCCATATAGGGCACCAGGGTCCTACGTCCGTAACGTCCGAAGATCGTCAGAGGACATCATGTGCAAGGGGGTACGTCCATAACGCTCTGGATAACGTCAGAGGGCACCTGGAGCCTACGTCTCCAGAGGAGCGCACAGGTAATCAGGGAAGTGCAAAGAAGCCCATACGTCTGGTATTGTTCTCCCCACCCAATGCTCTTATTTAAGTCACATCCACGACCTTATACCTCTACTAACTGCTAAGTCTTCTAACATGTCTCTATTAGCAGTTAGACCTAACGCATGCGCACGGGTGATCAGCCAACACGCAAGGACCTCTACATGCTACTCATCTCACACATACTCATGGTACAATTGCGATAAGGTTTATGTAATACATTATAGATGGTAGTCCCTTAACTCTAGGTACATATGCAATCAAAAGATAATAAGTAAAGCTAATATCACTGAGCAGGTAGTAAATCAGGCACTATAAAAATTGTACAACTAGAAGAACTGGAAATAAATACACAGTGATATATAATAAATAAAATGCAGACTAATTATAAATAGTAAATTATGGCAAGGTATCTTGTCTGGTGTGTCGCCTGATGTGGTGCGATGATCCGACAAGCCCCGAATTGTCCAATAGCCGAGGTCGATGTGTAAGGGTCCAAAATTTGCAAAAGAATCGAAGATATGATCAGTCGTGATCAAGACTTGACAATAGATGAGAATATGTGAAGAAAAAGTATTTGTACTATTTTTATACTACCATAAATATATTTTTGGTAGTTAAGATAGTTTTTAGAAAAATACTTTAAAATCTTAAAAAAAATTAGGCTAAAAACTAAGTTTACCAAAATAAAATTTATAGATAGAGAAACTATATTTTATTAGTGAAAATAATTTAGATAAATATTTTGAAAATACTTAGGAAATCATTTTATTATTAGGAAACCATATTCTTACGGGTTAAAATAGTTCTAGTTAAATATTAATAATCTAGAAAATGTGTTTAGGGTTTTATAACCTTATTTTAAAATTTAGGCGAAGTCAAATATAATATTTATATATTTTTAGAAGAAAATTTTGAAAAGATTTTTGATAGTCATGATAAATACAAAAACCAATTACTATAATAATCCTAAACCTTAGTACTGTAATAATAATAATAATAACAACATAATCTATTTATAATAATAATACAGAAATACTAATAATACTAATTACATATACAGTGCACACATACATACATACATACATACATACTTATATCAATATACATATACCTAATATCAATAATATCTATACCAAATATCATGACTGCCTCGATTTTTCTAAGATAAATAAATAATATATAATTCTAAAATTCTTTTGTAGCCATTACTCACTCTCCTGTTGTTGTTGTTTCCTAAGCAATGAATACTAATTAAAGAAAACCACAAGCAGTAGAGAGGAAAGAGAATGTTCAAAGAGAGGGAGAGTAACAGCTCGTGAAGAAGAAAGAGGGTTACCAGCGGTCCGCGGGGAAGGCGGTGGCGCGACGGCGAGACCGCGTCTACGGCCGATGCTGGGTGGAGGCCGGGAACTGCGGAGGATGGGGCTTACGAGTTGACGTTGCCGGCGGCAGCTTCTCGCACGCGGCGGAGGAAAGATGGAGCATGCGGTAGGCGGCGCTCACGGCGACAAGGTCGGCACACGAGGAGCTCGCTCGGCCATGGAGGAGGCAGGGGTACGGTTTCCTATTATTTCTTTTCTTTTCCTGGGTGTTTGGTGGTGGCCACTGTATCGACGGCGGGGGTGGTGATGATCATGGTGGTGACGAGGTTTGGGTGTGGTAGAATGGAGGGTTTTGGAAGGAGTAGGCCATGGGCCTGGTGGTGGTCGTCATCGGCTGGGTCGGGGTTTCAGGTGGTTGGCGGAAGTGGGGTTCGGCGAAGGCGGAGATGTGTGCTTGGTGGTTGTGTTGGCTGCCGTGGCGGTCACTGCGGTGGTGGTATTGGATGTGGTTTGTGGTTTTATTGGGGGTGGCGATGATGATGAAGATGGTGGTGGCGGATGCAGCATTCTGGCAGGGTAGACGGAGGAATTAGGGTCGCCGGGCTCGACGGGTGGTGGTGTTTGGTTGTCCAGCGGCAGGTGTGTGGTCGAGGCTAGGAGGGAACGGCAGGGAGGAGGTGCCGTGGTCGGGGTGGACTCCGGTGAGGGTGAGAAGGAAGCAGTGGCAGAATCGGCATGGGAACGGCTGTGGAATTTGTATCATGTCGGGAATGGTCTGACACGGCGACGATAACTGTAATTTGTAATAAAAATATAGTGGATGGAAAGGAGGACACGGACACAATGCACGAGTTTTGGTTGTGGTTTACTTGTGATGGGGATACTGTGGGGATAACAATGACAAGGTCCCCTATATATAGGGTTGAGGAATCCTTGGTAGATAAAGACTAGGACTTATTTAAACCAAAATAGATAATTTCACTATTAAATTTAAATCAAATTAAAATAACTCAATTAATCCAAATCTAAATTTAAAACAAGTTAAATCTCTATCTTTAATTTATAATATTTAAATTCATAATCCATAAAATCAAATCTCAATTTGAATACCAAGATAATTAGACATTTAAATCAAATAAATTTCAAATTATCCTTTTATAAATAATAAAAATATAGTAATAATTAATTTCAAAAATCATAATAAATGCTTAAATATTTGAAAATATTTTTGCATGTGAATAAGACAATTTTAGCAAGTTTTTGAAAACTACAATATACATGTAATTAAATTTCATGTATCTCGCAAATAGGATATTTTTATAAAACATAGTTTTTTTCTAAATTACTAATTATATTTGTACAATAAAATAAATATTTTTTTATAATAATTAAATAAATAAAGTTTGCAATCTCGACGCGATGCATTATAAAATTTTAAGCAATAGAAATATCTACCTTATGTTTTGAGAAATAAAATATTTTCCTATATAAAAAAGTTCTTTTAAAAAAAAATCAATACCAAAATTTATTAAAAAAATTGTAGTAAAGTTTTTAGGGGGTTTACATCCTACCCAACTTACAAGAATTTCATCCTCAAAATTTAGGAATAACTAAGGTAGGTAGAGTAGAAGAGATAGAAAGAGTTTATTGGTAAAGAATTTGACCAAATTTTTTCGGCAAGGAGGCAAAGCATACAACGGAATCAATTTTGAATAATTGAAAATTTAGATAACTAGGAAAAATGAATTCACGGGTAGAGTTTGGAAGATATCTCATGACAACCAATCAATGTTTAAATTCAATCCACGCTACCATTATCCTACAGACGTGCAACCTTATAAATAGGTAATAACCTCCTTATCTCAAATCTCGATTACTAGCTTGTTAGTTTCGAGTCAATTTTACTTGCGGGTTTCGATATCATTAATTTTTTGAATCGTCATTATCCTCTTATCACTAATCCTCAAAATTTTGATTTCTTCTCACAATTGATATTCCATCGAACTTAATTTTCTACAAAACACATTTTTTTCTTTTTTATTTGAGATTTGTGAACAAAACTTAGATGCCAACACATATGTACATTCGATATCTCATAATAGAATGCCTTAATTTAGAAGTTTTGGATTCAATAAATCTCTAACAAATATTTTTCTCAAACCAATTTTCGTCTTTCAAACTTTTCTTAAAAACAAATTAGTCAATTTTTTAATCACTTTAGTCGAAAATCAAATTTACTTCGATATGAAATTATATCCATAATCGTAAAATTTTGATACGTCCAAACTTCCAATTCAATAAATCTCTAATACTCTTCTTCCCACATATCTTCTCTCAAGCTAGTTTCCTCTTGCAAAATTTCCTTTAAGAATTTACATTAAAAATTTATTCACTCCATTTAATCGAGAGTAAAATCAACCTCACCTTAATATGACATTTATATTTACAATCATCACATAGTTAAATTCTTAAATAATTAAGAGTTTAAGAAATTATACCTTTCTTGAAATCTAATAACTTCAAACACCCTATTTATCATCTCATAAATTTTTCTTAATAATAGATTACTACGAAGAACCAATTTGTCGATCAAGAAATCTACTCTCACTTGATCGTAAAATATACTCCGCCTAATAGGGTTTACCGCAAGATTTCACTTATGCATATTCAATTATCTTATTCAACTATACCACTACTCTCCTCTAGTGGTTTTCTAATCTAACCTCTTTCTAACCAAGGATGTCATGATCAAATTTCATTCTTCGCACACGGGAATCATAAGAACAAGATTTGCATAAATCGCGAAGGTATAAAAATTCTCAAAGGGTGAAACAAACAATTTGGTGGTAAAATATGGTTAGGCTTACTAATTGTGGTAGGGTTTGGGTAATAAATAAAGGTCATTATTTTCTGCATGAAGAGTAAAATATGTTATAGGTCTAAGTAAATCAAGATAAGGCACGAAAATAAAGGAAAATGGTTAAGCAATCAAAATAAAACACAGAGTTAAGCATTTAAGGAATCAACTAGATTAGTATAAAATAGGTTAGAGACTCATAAGGCATTGTTGCTATAGAGAAGATAGTCTTCTAGGTTGGGGCACGGTCAAGGGAATGATTCTAATCCTTTCTAAGTTTCAAACAATCAAATGGTCATGATAAAAGATCTAGATTTGAGGGAAGGTCGAGTAAGTCAAGATAAAGATATAGTTATACAGTTTGGTCGATGACTAACTATACTTATGTATATGCAATATCATAATCACAGGTGGTATGACAATTTAATGTGGAATACTGCTATCTCATTAGGGTGAGCTTGCTTGCTTCTTGTTCCTCTACCAATATTTGATCTACTCTAAAATTTTAAGTTCCTCAAAAGTTTCTCAATAAAATTTCCAAGATACTCCACCAAAATTTCTAATCATCTTAGGCTGTCAAGTTCAATCAAAATTTTAATTCTCTAATCAATCTCGAAATAACCCTTGTATATCGCAAATCGAATATACCATCTTTTTTTCACAAAAATTTAAATATCCATAATCAAGGTTTTAAACTCGAAATCTAAATAAATTTATAAATCATAGATCATATGACAATTTGAAATTTGAATTTTTCCTTCAAGGTCGATTTTATATCTTCCAAAATATTTTAAACCAAAATTTTACTATCATCTCTTCAAACTCAAAATTTAATAAACTTGAAAATCTTGCATCGTACGACTCAATTTAAAACTTTAAGCTCTCCTTTTTTTTCACTAAGCTTTCCTATTCTCTAGTCATCTACAAAATCATAACCTATAATTTAAAACTCTTTAATAAATCTCGAGATAAACTTTAGCATATTACAATCCAAACTTAAACTTAACTGTAAATCATGCGTCACAATTTAAATCTTTATGATATTTCTCAAATCGATTTCATATTCCAATAAATCATAACTATTTCACAATTTCAAAAATCATAAATCAAAAATTTGTTTTCTCGATCTAGCTATCCTCTTGTGTATACCACCTTGTAATATCAAAATAACATTCCAACTATCCTTTGAAGGCGGTATTATGCTACTACCCAACTTAGAATTAGCTAATCCTTGAGATCATAAAAATAATAATAATTGTCTTTATCACTCAATTAGACCTTAATGCATATTAATTGTCAATGTAATCCTTCTAGCCATGCGTTTGACCTATGAGCATATAATAGTGTAGTCATCTTCCTAGTTGTCACTAGTCACAAAAATAAAGAATTCACGGCAGAAAGAGTTCAAGCAGGATGCAAATCAAGGATGGTAATGAGAGTTTGAAACTTGAAATAAGGAAGGAGGTCAAGCTTGTGGATGAGATCCTAAACTCTATTCCTATATGCAGGCTCACATTGGTACAGTAACGTAACTGAAGTGATAAACTGACCTGCATGAGCCACCACAAAAACATGTAACACCCCAGTCCTAAAATACTTAGGACTAAGTACGTCTACATGCTAGCTGCATACATACGAAGTATACTCTAATATATGGAACCATCATATGTATACATGAGCTGTAAATGCAGTAAACCACGACACTAATCTCATCCATAAATAAAGATGGAAGGATTTATAAATCAACTCATGAATTGTTATTTACAAATCGTTGGGCGGAGACAAATCTACTACCAACTAAAAAGAGAAGAAATACATAACAAATAAATTTGTCAAGCGATGCGAAGGCGATCCAAGTACAATCACCTTGGAGGAAGAGAGTAAACATGGCCTTGGCTAGAGCACCTGCAAAACATCACAATGGTACACACCTGGAGAGATCACCAGGTCCTCAGAGGGACGTAACAAGATACATAAAGAATATGCCATATAACTACTGAATATAAATTATGCCACAAATAAAAGTAAGTGACAAGACATCAATAAGGTAACCTAACCGTACTAAAGTGAACATGCAGTTGAGAAACAATCCTTTCGACGCATGAGCCCTGACTGTCAATGGGATCGGCATAGTCCCCATATAGGCACCAGGGGCCTACGTCCGTAATGTCAGAAGATCGTCAGAGGGCATCATGTGCAAGGGGGTACGTCCATAACGCTTTGGGTAACGTCAGAGGGCACCTGGAGCCTGTGTCTCCGGAGGAGCGCATTGGTAATCAGGGAAGTGCAAAGAAGCCCATACATCAGGTATTGTTCTCCCCACCCAATGCTCTTATTTAAGTCGCATCCACGACCTTATACCTCTACTAACTGCTAAGTCTCCTAACATGCCTCTATTAGCAGTTAGACCTAATGTATGTCCACGGGTGATCAGCCAACATGCAAGGACCTCTACATGTTACTCATCTCACACATACTCGTAGTACAATTGTGGTAAGGTTTATGTAATATACTATAGATGGTAGTCCCTTAACTCCAGGTCCATATGCAATCAAAGGATAATAAGTAAAGCTAATATCACTGAGCAGGTAGTAAATCAGGTACTGTAAAAATGGTACAACTAGAAGAACTGAAAATAAATACACAGTGATATGTAATAAATAAAATAAAGACTAATTATAAACAATAAATTATGGCAAGGTATCTTGCCTGGTGTGTCGCCTGATGTGGTGCGATGATCCGATAAGTTCCGAATTGTCCGATAGCCGAGTTCGATGTGTAAGGGTCCAAAATTCGCGAAAAATTGAAGATATGATCAGTTGTGATCAAGACTTGACAATAGATGAGAATTTATGGAGAAAAAGTATTTTTACTATTTTTATAATACCATAAATATTTTTTTGGTAGTTAAGATAGTTTTTAGAAAAATACTTTAAAATCTAAAAATCTTTTTAGGCTAAAAAATAAGTTTACCAAAATAAAATTTATAGATAGAGAAACTATATTTTGTTAGTGAAAATAATTTAGATAAATATTTTGAAAATACTTAGGAAATAATTTTATTATTAGGAAACCATATTCTTACGGGTAAAAATAGTTCTAGTTAAATATTAATAATCTAGAAAATGTGTTTAGGGTTTTATAACCTTATTTTGAAATTTAGGCGAAGTCAAATATAATATTTATATATTTTACAAGAAACTTTTGAAAAGATTTTTGATAGTCATGATAAATACAAAAACCAATTACTATAATAATCCTAAACCTTAGTACTGTAATAATAATAATAATAACAACATAATCTATTTATGATAATACATAAATACTAATAATACTAATTACATATATAGTACACACATACATACATACTTATATCAATATACATATACCTAATATCAATAATATCTATACCAAATATCATGACTGCCTCAATTTTTCCAAGATAAATAAATAATATATAATTCTAAAATTCTTTTATAGCCGTTACTCACTCTCTTGATGTTGTTGTTTCCTAAGCAATGAATACTAATTAAAGAAAACTCATAAGAAGTAGAGAGGAAAGAGAATGTTCAAAGAGAGGGAGAGTAATAACTCATGAAGAAGAAAGAGGGTTACCAGCGGTCTGCGGGGAAGGCGGTGGCGCGGTGGCGAGACCGCGTCTACAACCGATGCTGGGTGGAGGTCGGGAACCGCGGAGGATGGGGCTTACTAGTTGACGCTGCCGGCGGCGGCTTCTCGCACGCGGCAGAGAAAAGAGGGAGCATGCGGTGAGCGGCGCTCACGGCGATGAGGTTGGCACACGAGGAGCTCGATCGGCCATGGAGGAGGCAGGGGTGAGATTTCCTATTATTTTTTTCTTTTCCTGGGTGTTTGGTGGTGGCCACTGTATCGACGGTGGGGGTGGTGATGATTATGGTGGTGACGGGGTTTGGTTGTGGTGGACTGGGGTATTTTGGGAGGAGTAGGACGTGGGCCTGGTGGTGGTCGTCATCGGCTGGGTCAGGGTTTTAGGTGGTTGGCGGAAGCGGGGTTTGACGGAGGCAGAGATGTGTGCTTGGTGGTTGTATTGGCTGCCGCGGTGGTGGTATTGGATGTGGTTTGTGGTTCTGTTGGGGGTGGCGATGATGATGAAGATGATGGTGGCGGATGCAGCATTCTGGCGGGGTAAACGAAGGAATTAGGGTCGTCGGGCTCGACGAGTGGTGGTGTTTGGTTGTCCAGCGGCACGTGTGTGGTCGAGGCTAGGAGGGAATGGTAGGGATGAGGTGTCGTGGTCGGGGTGGACTCCGGTGAGGGCGAGAAGGAAGTAGTGGCAAAATTGGCGTGGGGACGGCTGTGAAATTTGTATTATGTCGGTAATGGTCTGACACGGCGATGGTAATTGTAATTTGTAATAAAAAATAGTAGATGGAAAGGAGGACACGGACACGATGCATGAGTTTTGGTTGTGGTTTACTTGCGATTGGAATACTGTGGAGAAAACAATGGCAAGCTCCCCTATATATATGGTTGAGAAATTCTTGGTAGATAAAGATTAGGACTTATTTAAACCAAAATAGATAATTTTACTATTAAATTTAAATCAAATTAAAATAACTCAATTAATCCAAATCTAAATTTAAAACAAGTTAAATCTTTATCTTTAATTTATATTATTTAAATTCATAATCCATAAAATCAAATCTCAATTTGAATACCAAGAAAATTAAACATTTAAATCAAATAAATTTCAAATTATCCTTTTATAAATAATAAAAATATGGGTGGGTTCCCAACCTATGTGGAGAATACCCCGGAGAGCGACAAGCGCCATCCGTGTGTCGGAGAAGCTCGGGGAGTGCATGTATCCTATTTTGGAACATATATGATAAGGAAATATATGATTGGATTTCCATATTTACTTTGATCATATATTTATGATTGGACCCTTCATAAAGTAGCTTTCTATATAATTGGGCTTCCAATTATGGCAAGCCAATTATGATTGGATTTTTATTAAATATATGATTAATGCATATTGGAAGTTTTCATATATATTGGCCTTCCATGTATAGATTACCAAGTGCTTATAAAAGGGTGATGCATGCTAGTTGAAAACTCATCTCAAAACAAGAGTGATTTACAATCTTTGAGAGAGAAAGAGGATTAAGGACTCTTGTGAAGGAGAGATTGCTTCGAATAATTTTTTGGCATCTCTTATTCTTCGGAGTCCGCAATCAATTTTTTTTTTCTTTCAAGTGAGTTGTGGTAATTCGTGTTGGATCGGGAGGAGCTTGTAGAGGGTGTATTCTCTTTATTTCATTAGTGGAGGTTCTTCAGGATTGGACTCCGATCGTCCCGTATTTTTTTTCGTAAGGATTTTCCACGTCAAATATCTTTATGTCTGTGATTGTGTTTGGTATTTTTGGTTTGTGTGCTTTTTGCTCGGTTCTCTTGTAGGACTTTCTGGTTTGGGGGAACGGTTTTCGTGCTTCATTCCCAACAGAGTGGTATCAGAGCTTTGGGTTCAAAGAAGTGTCAGGAGTTGACAGTCAAACCAGGAAGCAGAGATGGACGTGAAGTCGGTGCGTATGGTGAACCTGAACGGTACCAACTACAATTATTGGCGGAGGAAGATGAAGGATTTACTGTTCGTCAAGCAGCTACATCTTCCAGTATCTGCATCTGAGAAGCCTAGTGACAAATCCGATGAGGACTGGAACTTCGAGCATATACAGGTGTATAGGTACATGCGGCAGTTCGTTGGCGAGAATGTGTACAACCACATTGCCAATATTGAGCATGCGAAGACGTTGTGAGAGAAGTTAGAATCTTTGTACACAAAAAAGACAGGGGTAAACAAACTGTTCCTGATCTGGATGATGATGGGTCTACGGTACAAAGATGGTGCATCTATTATGGATCACTTGAGTGAGTTCCAGGGCATGGTGGACCAGCTATCATCAATGGGAGTCAAGTTCGACGACGAAGTTCATGGACTTTGGTTGCTATGTACATTGCCAGACTCGTGGAAGACCGTACGAGTATCTATGATCGCTTCTGCTCCGAAAGGCATGGTCAGTCTGGAGTTTTCCAATAGCGGGGTACTGAATGAAGAGATGCAGAGGCGTTCTCAGGGCACTCCATCCACATCCCATCACCCAGAGGCACTAGTTTCAGAGAGCCACGAAAGGGGCAAAAATAGGGGTCCAGATAGTGGCATAGACAAGAGCAGAGGGAAGTCCAAGGGTCGGTACGAGGACTCGGAGTGTTACCATTATGGCAAGAAGGGCTACATCAAGCGGAACTGTTTTGCTTGGAAGAGAGAGAAGAAGGGCGACAAGGGGAAGCAAGATGAGAACACTACAGCGGCGGCCTCGATACATGGAGGCGATGTGATCGTCATAGGTGATGAGGTTATCACAAACCTCACCTGCGATGACAATTCTTGGCTGGTGGACTCAGGGGCTTCAGCGTACGTATCTCATAACAGGGCACTATTTACCACTTATACGCCAGACGACTTTGGAGTGTTGAAGATGGGTAATGGAGATGTATCGAAGCCGGTTGCCATTAGAGATGTACATTTGAGAACGAAGACAGGTGCAGTTCTTGTTCTCAAAGATGTTTGTCATATCCCTGATATCCGTTTCAACCTGGTGTTGGTTGAAGGGTTGGATGACGAGGGATTCTTCGGTCTCTTTGGGAATAGTCAGTAGAAGCTTTCCAAAGGTTTGATGGTGATTGCCAA
Source organism: Iris pallida (assembly GCA_029216955.1). Taxonomy (NCBI): domain Eukaryota; kingdom Viridiplantae; phylum Streptophyta; class Magnoliopsida; order Asparagales; family Iridaceae; genus Iris; species Iris pallida. Next base: position 4,474,353 of record JANAVB010044817.1, on the reverse strand, counting down.
AGGAAATAAGAAGTCCGGTCTCTACTATATGGAGGGGAGTACACAGGGGCACAGGAGGTGAACGCAGTCAGTGATGCATCTACCGAGTTATAGCATATGCGGCTCGATCATATCAGCGAGAAGGGGATGAGCTACTTGGTGAACAGGAAGGTGATTCCAGGGCTCAAGTCTACAAAGTTGGAGAAATGCACACACTACTTAGCTGGGAAGAAAAATAGGGTGTCTTTCCATAGTCACCCAAGTTTAAGGAAGCCGGCATTGCTCGAGTTGATTCACTCGGATGTCTGCGGTCCTATGAAGGTAAAATCTATTGGTGGTGCTTCTTACTTTGTAACTTTTATTGATGACTATTCCAGGAAGGTTTGGGTCTATGCCTTAAAGACCAAGGATCAGGTGCTGCCCACTTTCAAAGAGTTTGAGGCCTCTGTTGAAAGAGAGACAGACAAGAAGTTATTATGTGTTCGGTCCGATAACGGCGACAAATACATTGTTCCCTTTGATGCATATTGCAGAGAACAAGGGATTCGACACCAGAAGACTCCGCCCAAGACACCTCAGCTCAATGGTGTAGCGGAGCATATGAACAAGATATTGATGGAGAGGGTACGGTGTTTGCTGTCAGAAGCAAATTTGCCAGACAGTTATTGGGATGAGGCTCTTCTCACAGCTGCTTATGTTATTAATTTATCTCCTAGTACTCCTTTGCAGGGTGATGTGCCTGATAAAGTATGGTACGATCAAGAGCCGTCATACAATCACCTGCGAGTGTTTGGTTGTAAGGCCTTCGTGCATGTACCAAAGGATAAGAGGTCCAAACTTGAGCCGAAGATAAGGGGATGCGTCTTTGTCAGCTACGGTCGGAATGAGTTTGGCTATAGACTCTACGACCCAGTGGAAAGAAAGCTCTACAGAATCAGGGACATGGTATTCATCGAGGATCAGACCATGACCAATACTCAGGATTTCTAGACGCCTTCTAAGGCTGAAGAATTGCCTGAGTTAGAGTCATTTCGCTTCGAGCAGTTTCCAAAGGACATCATAGAGGATCCAGTTATGGGAGATCCAGTGTATGGAGTTGCTCCTAACCTTGATCATCAGCCTGTTGATGGTAGTCAGGGTGTCCCTCAGGAGGATGAGCATGCCGGAGAGGCAGTTCCTGAAAGGGAGGAGACTGTTGGTATACAGCCAACACCAGTGGCTCCACTGAGAAGAAGCGACAGAGATCGTCGACCATCTGCGAGATACTCACTGGGTGAGTATGTGCTACTGACTGACGGGGGAGAGACCGAAAGCTTTGCAGAGGCTATGGAAGATGAACGCAGGCAGGAATGGATGCAGGCTACGCATGAGAAGATGGGTTCCTTACACTCCAATTCTACTTATGAGCTGCTATGGTTGCCAAAGGGCAAGAAGGCTTTGAAGAATCGATGAGTGTTTAGAGTGAAGCAGACGGATGATGCTACTCGCCTCGATATAAAGTAAGGCTAGTAGTTAAAGGCTACGGTCAGCGGAAAGGCGTAGATTATGATGAGATCTTTTCGTCAGTCGTCAAGCAGTCATCTATTCGGGTGGTGCTAGCATTGGCAGCCAGTTTTGACTTGGAGGTCGAGCAGATGGACGTGAAGACGGCATTCCTTCATGGTGCTCTTGAGGAGGAGTTATACATGGAGCAGCCAGAGGGATTCTGTGAGAATGACAAGTCATATTTAGTCTGCCGGTTGAGAAAGAGCTTGTATGGTCTGAAGCAGGCTCCGAGGCAGTGGTACAGGAAGTTCGAGTCATTTATGGGGGAGCATGGTTATGCATGGACGACGTCGGACCATTGCGTATTTGTGAGATACTTTGCCGAGGATGATTTCATCATTTTATTGCTCTATGTTGATGACATGCTATTAGTGGGTCGGAATGCCACTAGGATAGCGGAGTTGAAGCGCCAACTGGGCGCGGCCTTCTCTATGAAGAATTTGGGTGCAACAAAGACTATTCTTGGGATGAAGATCAGTCGAGAGAGAGAGAGAGACCAAGCTGCTACACTTGTCCGAAAAGAAGTACATTTATCGGGTACTTTAGCGTTTCGGGATGGATAAGTCGAAGAAAGTGAGTTGCCCCCTTGCGGCTCACTTTAAGTTCACTAAGGAGCAGTGTCCATCTACCGAGTATGAAAAAGAAGATATGGAGCGGGTTCCATATGCCTCAGCTGTAATCCCCTTCCCGAAATTTTAATATATTTTTATTTTATTTTATTTGAATTACGATTTTTAGGATTTTATAAATAATTAATTAGATAATTATTACGGTAGATGACTTTAGCCACGGTTGAGTTTTGAAGTACCAGACGGCTAAAAATCGTGGCACGGATAGTGCAGTGGTGTGCCTTGACTAGAGTTTCAGCCATGACAGGAAAGGACGAGCCATAGGTATGTCCCAACTAAGAAAGCCAGGCCAAGTTACGAGTTGACCCCGATAAATAACAAATTAGTTATCTATTAATATTATGACTTATAGGAAATCCGGTTGTGCCGATTTAGCTCGGACTGGACCCGAACCAAGCCCAAACCCATGTAGACATATAGTACGTCCAAAAGATGTCCATGTAGATAATTATTGGTGTATTTTAATTAGTATAATTATTTAGTGGGTAAATAAGTATTTCTTATATAAAAGAGTTTTTATATAATAAATAAGATGCTAAGAATAAATTACTAGATTTTGGGTTTTAGGATATATTATAGGTACATGTTATATAAGTATCTACATGGGTACGCATATATACATGTAAATACATCTATTTAGATATATAAATAGGTTTATAAAATACAAGAATTAGGCTATATATATATATATATATATATATATATATATATATATATATATATATATATATATATATATATATATATATATATATATATATATTTATATTTATATATATATATATTTATGATTTATATAGTGAAAATATTGATTATATTTAGAATATTTTATTATCTGTATGGAATTTATGGTATATATATATATATATATATATATATATATATATATATATATATATATATATATATATATATATATATATATATAAAATATATATATATATATATATATATATATATAAAATATATATATATATATATATATATATATATATATATATATATATATATATATATATATATATATATATATGTATAAATATCAGGTTATATATTGATTATATAGGCATGTAAACATATTTATAATTTATTAAGGTATATACATATATATATATATATATATATATATATATATATATATATATATATATATATATATATATATATATGTATGTATGTATATGTGTGTGTGTGTGTGTGTGTGTGTGTGTGTGTGTAAATATATCTACATATATAATAGACTAAATAATACAAAAACCCCAAGCCCAACTGCCAACAGCCCCACCCCCGCTCATTTCCAGCCGGCCCAACCCTGCCGAGCGCACCCGAACTCCCCCGACCCTGTTTATAAGACAACAACAACAACGAACACTACAAAACCATAACCAAACCCTAAGCAAACCCTCCCCAGACCACGGTGCGTCGCCCAGGCGGCTGTGCGGGGTCGTAGCCACCGCTGGCCGACGATAGGAGGCCGCGCGTATGCGGTCCGTGCGGACAGCGCAACGGAACACAGCATCGAGAAGCAACCGCGAGGCCAATTTTGCGTAGTGATTCCTGTCTACCCGATCGTCCGTTTCACAAACGGGTTTCGCAGGTACGAAGCAAATACATCCAAGTTTATATCCCAGTAAATAGATTTTGGTATAAACGATTATACCCCCCAGAGATTCGATGAAAACTTCATAGAAAACCTGTTCAAAAATAGGACAGGAACCAGTCCAACCCACCATATTGGAAGGCGATTTGTGGCCGAACCTTCGACAGTTTCAGAAATTTATTTGAACACATTCATAGACGACATATAGGACACTAAAATGTCATTGACACTTTTCAGTTTCATCTATTATATGTCAAGATAACTCGATTCAAAAATCGGGAAAAACCTAAGAAAACTGTTTTAGAAAATTCTAGAAAACCTCTGATACGACGTGCGTCCCGCCAATCCGGGCGACGAGGTCACGAACTGAAATCATCAAATGGTGCGTAATGGATTTTTAGACGTGTGGGCTTTGACGAAATTCAAATTGGTTGCGTATGCGCGACGAATTTGATGCGAATCCGTCAAAATTTACCGTATCGGCCTCTGTGCAAATTTCCCAATTACTTTGTGCACGTTCATCAGATCAAAACAAAACTTGCACCAACAGGACCGTATCATTTTTCGGTCTTGTATGCCAAGTTTGGTCCGATTCTGAGACAGTTGACCGGATCGCCATTTTGCAGTCCCCACGATCCGACTCAACGAGCGATTTTGTGCACGGCCCGTCGGAATCCAACTCTGGACATACGATTAGGTTCGTATCATAAAACTTGACCTGTTGACATATAGTTTGATGACTTTAGAGACCATATACTTTGGCACGCTTTTCGGTGCAAAGCGGGTCCAACGGCGGGCACTGTTTGACCCAAAATTACCGTTTTATCCTTGTGTCCAGAATTGGACTTAAGGACATACAATTCTAGCTAATTTGAATATTCTAAAAATGTTGGTAATGTTTATTTCAACATCCGGAGATTTATGCATTTGTTGACTGTTGTGGCTCACTGAGTGGTATAGTATTATCGGTTTTACCAGCACAGGACCTCAGACGAGTACATCTTCGATAGTTTTCATATTTGATTATCTCTATACTTCCTGTATTTAATAATGTTTTACATTGATATCATGTTGATTCTTAACACACTTTTCACATGAGATAGTAGTTATGGATTCTTGCATGTTGTTCGTGACCAATATATTTTCGTGTTCGTGACCTGTTTGAATCCATGGGTACTAGCTGGGCAGGAAAGTATATTAGTAGACATGTAAACATACCCAGAAATATCCCAAAATATATATTCTTGCCTAATAGCAGTCGCACAATTCACGTGCGGGGTGCCGGATTTATCCTTCAGCCGTTTACATGTCGAAAGTGTATTTCAAATCACTTGTTAGATATAGTCTTGCTACATTACATTTTCTTGTCATTGCTTGTCTTGTGTACAATGTCTTCCTGCTTTTCGGATACGAAACGTGTCCAAGCCAGCCTACGCCGCAGAGTCGACGGTAGAACGCTGTCACGGCCATGATGCTCAAAATCACAAAATAATAACTTTATTGCTCATTCACATTTCTATGATTTATTACAATAATTACAAGTTTTATATTGGAAAGAAAATGCAATGTTCTTACACATTTAATGAAAATAATACTACTACTATCTATTTCTAGGTTTATGTCTGCAAGTACACCCGTATCTCCCAAAGCTAAGTGAATCCACGGCTAACCTGAAAAATATTGGTTTTCAGTCAGGAATGGAACAAGCACACAAACCGACGACAATGCGAGAACACAATAGAATTAATAAGACATGAAAATAACATATGAGAGATGAAAACTAGAAAGTACTGATGACATGGCAAGTGGTGGAGAAGACAAGGAAAACAAATAAAATACAACTATCTATGTGATTTGAAATATCCGTTTCGACATGTGAACGGCTAGGGGGTAAATTCGGTACCCTGCACGTGTCGTGTACAGCTGCTATTCTCTACGAAAGACACAAAAGAAAGTTCTGGGTAGTCCACATGTCTACTAAGATATTTCCCCTCCCGACTATTCCGTGTGACGAGCATGTCAACAAGCAGCAAGACATATGTATAAACATGAAATGTATAGACTACTATGAATCGAAAAGCAATCAAAAAGTGTACTTGCCTGGGGTCCTTTGCTGGTAAAACCAACAATTCCATTGAGTCCGGAATGGTTCGATTAGCCTAGGGTTAAGATAAAATAGTCTTAATCACATAATATAGGAACGTACGACTAATCATGATCAAAATTAATTTTCGAAGGAAAATTGTTTTATAAAAATATATATATATATTTATAGAAAATATTTATAAACCATTTAGGAAATATATTTCATACTTGAAACTATATATTTTACTTATGAAAATATTTTCTAGGTATATATACTTAGAAATATGAAAAGCCCTACTTTTGGGTCAAAATTATAATTGTAATAGATAGAAATGTTTTTAAGGTCAACAATCTATACTTAAATACCAAACATAATATAATATAATTTTAGGATGTCTAAATCCAATTTGAAAATCAATTTATGGTGAAGACCAATTCTATATATTTTAAAAAAAAAATCCCACTGTAACCAAGCCTAGAATATATTCTTATTACACAGTACTTTAGAAATGTTAATAACAGTAATATGAATAATAATACCAAAATGTATTTAGATAATACAATTGATAATACAACCCAAATGTATTTAAGGGCAAGCCCATAAATAATATATAATTTTTATAAAGCTGATGTTTAATAGTAAATAAATATTTAATAAAAATTAAACCATGAAAAGAAAATTAACTCAACCCATTCTCAATCTGTCCATGGAAAGCCCACACTTCCTGCCCAATTTCAATAATAAACACATGTCTTAAGCTAAAAACTAAAACCCAATAGTTTATAACCCAAAACCTATTAAGTCAACAAATAAAACTGCTCTATTTGTAATAATAATAATAATAATAATAATAATAATAATAATAATAATAATAATAATAATAATAATAATAATAATAATAATGACAGTGGTCTCTCTACGAGAACCATCAGTACACCCACCACAACAAAACGAAACTAAGACTTAAAGGAAAAGAGACCCATAGAGAGTGTTTAAACAAACTTTAGCTATACACATAAAGAAAGGGAAATGGAACAAAAATGGAAAAATGTCGGAGAGGGGTTGCTCACCAAGGAGTGGCGGTGCTCGCTCTTCGGCGTCGAGCACGAAGGATCCCCGACGGGGTGCGGACCAGAGTGGCGGAGGGACTGACGATCACGAGGTCGGGCAGGCGCCGAGGCTGGAGGGGACTCAGGCGGCGCTCGCCACGGTTTAGGCGCCAGCGACTCAGGACGGAGTACCTCATCGGGCGGAGCGGTGGTTCGCGGTGAAGGTCAGTGACTGTTCTGCCGCGGTGCGAGGAACTGATCCAGCGGTGGAGGCGCACAGGCTGATGACTGTACGTAGTGCTCCATACGGAGGCACCAGAAGGGAGGCGACGGAGTCGGTCGGCGTGGTGGACTGCCACTGCTTCAGCGCAGCGGTGTGGAGAAGTCGGCTGGGTCCGGAGCGGTGGTTTGCTCGGATCTACGCGGTGGTCGGGCGTGGGCAACGCGAGGATGCGGCGCTCGTCTTGGATCAATGGGGCCAGCCACCTAGGCGGGGACGGGGGAAGTTGGGATGGGGAACCCGGATGGCACTGTGGGGACGGTGGCTCCCAGGGAGGTTAGGGTTTTCTCTCCTTTTATGTTTCTGGTGTTTGTTTTCGACACGAGGTGGCGGCCGACGGATGGCTGGGTCGACTGGTGGCGTTGGTGACGGGCTCGATTGCGGCCAAGGAGGCGGCCGATTCCTGGTCGATGGTTGTGTTGTTCGTATCGGTCATTTTTGACACAAGCTAGATTTGTAATGTGGAAAGGAATAAGATGGGATGGACACGGACACACGGGTCCGGACACGACTAGGTTGGTGGTGTGGCTAGATGATGGTTATGGACCCGTGGATGGACACAGACACGATTGGCTATGATGTCGATATTGAATGCTGTGTGTTGTCGTTGATGGATGTGGCTCGGTCGTGGTGTGGCGGGAGGACGAGCGGTGCTCGGGTTGGCTTGATGAAGATGGAAGAAGATGTACAAGGAGGAAGATGAGCATAGATAGGAAGAGGGGTATATATGAGAGGGATTCTAGTCGATAGATTCTATATACCTGTATAAATCTAGGCCTAGTTAGATAAAGACATCAAAATCACTATTTCTAACTATATTAACTATATAATATACTAGTAGATAAATTCCTCCTATAACTTCAAATCCGTATCAATCTAATCGTAGATAGGAATACTAGTTTAAAGGAAATCTTATCGTAAGTTCCATGTACAATCAATCCTCCAACTAAAGCAGATAGTTTAGATTCTAATAGATAGGCCTCACATAAATTTAAATCCCATAATTATCTTAAACATAATTAATACAATCTAAAATATGATATTTGATAGGAATAATAATTCAAAGTATTGCTTAATATTTTATTGGACGATTAAATCATATAATTCGAATACATCAAATAATTGATTTTTACGAAATAATATTCATTGCCATCAAACAACTTATTTTAAATCGAATATATTTCCTTGGAATAATATTTAAAATATATATATTCGATAATATCTATTTTAAAACAATTTGGACAAAACCCTTTTAGAATTAAACAAAATAATTATTGAATAAAATAAGTTCTAGATTTAATCAAAGTCAATTTATACTATCTATTATTAATAAGATTAAAATATATTTAGCCCAACAAAACTTAATATTTTGTAAATAATAATACTTTAAAATAATTCCTTGAAATAATACTCTTACTAAAGGATATTTTGAAACATATTTTAGAATAATTAACATGTATAAATATATCGTTTATTAAAATCATACGAAAATAGTTTCACAAATATATAAAAATTATGGTAACAACATATTTTCCAACTAGAATTAAAGTAAATAAAATAATAATAAAAACTAAAATCCATGAAGAGGAGTTACAAATCTACCCACCTTAGAAATAAATTCGTCATCGAATTTAAGGAATGTCTAGGATAGATAGGCTCGATAGGTTCGAAGGGAACTGTAGTAACAAAATTTTAAATAAAATTAGTATTGGTTAATAAGATAAGATCCAGTGTAACAAAAATTTTCTTATTAAGAAATATTGATCAAAGGAAGGATGGGAGATGAATAATAATAATAACAATAATAATAAGTAAATAAATAGGGTTTGATGTTAGAGTCCTGTGGTCTTGATTCATAAAAGGTTCTAAGTGTTCTCAAAAATTCGACCCAAGCTAATAATGACCTCAAGGACAATTCATTAATAGGAGCCTCTACCCACCTTAGAAATATTATTCTCAAAATTTTGAATAGCACGATTAGTCATGATTAATGATATAAGAAATGATGCGATCATTGATCAAAATGGGTTAGATTGTGAATATAATTGAACTTTAAGAAAAGATAACACGTGGCACGAGTATAGTCAAAGGGTCTAGTCACCATGGCCAAGAATATAATTGAAAGATGATTCGCTAAACTAGAAAATTGTTAGGCACGGTTAACTAGCATTGGTAAACAATCAACTTCTGGCGGAGTCTAGGCATGGTTAAAGTCATTATGATGTAACTAAGATGTAGTCGCGATTAAGGTTAATTACACAAGTCATCCAAGCGTAATCAAACTTCTGAGAAGATTGGCATGAGCATGAATATGATCAAAATAGTCATGATCATAGTTGGAAGAAAAATTTAAACCTTGGTTATAATTAAGCGGAAAAATTATTCAGGATCGGTCAAGGTTGAAATCATCTTGGTACGAACAACTAGCTAAACAAAATTATTTAGGCACGATTACAGAATCGAATTCTAGGAGAACATGTGAATTGGCACGATCGAATTAAAATCGAATAGTCTAGTTGTGATCTGAAGGCATTTAAGGATGGTCCAAATCGGAATCGTTCTAACCCGATCGGTTGTGTAGGCATGATCATAGAATCAAACCTTAAGAAAGGATACAAATTGACTCGATCGAAATATAATAAAAGGAGTCTAGTCATAATCGAAATTGTTCAAGGATGATCAAATCCAAAATCGTTTCGATATGCTTAAAATATTTATCCACGATTATTTATGCATGAGTTTAGAATCAAAATCTAGATAAGTTAGGAACTAAGTCGAAATTACATTAAAAGATGACTATCTGAAAAATAGTAGGATAAGAAAGGAAGGGAGAATTACCAGTTTATTGAGAAGGTCGTGACTAGGAATAAGCACAAATCGATTGGAAAAACTTAATAGTTATATGCCAATAAGATGTAGTCTCTATGGTATTCGAAACTCGTAAACATAATCGAAGTCATTTTACCAAGAATTTATGCCTCTCCAGTGTACAGCTAGCTGCATTAAACCTTTGGTTCCACAACTCAAGCTATGTTGCGGTAATGAATACCCTATCAACTCTATCTAATCTTGACATAATAAATCAAGGATGAAATAAGACGGCTAAGACATATTTTTTAATAATGTTTGATCATCACGCTTACTTGAAATTATTTCAACTTACGGGTCATGCCACGCCAGTGTGCTGCTGGCTGCAGTGAACCCGTAGTCTCGATAATTCAAATAAGTTACGACAGTGCGCTGCTGTCTTTGCCAGTGCGAGTCATCGAAAATTATTCCAACTATATCCCTAAGAATATCAAAGTAGTTTAAAACATCATACAAGTTGATAAAGATAGAAAAAGTGTACGTATCTGTTCTTCAAGTATAAGATCAGCTTCTTGAAAAGAAAAACAATTGATTAGGAAGGATAATGATCGAAGTCAAAATAAGTAAAAATCTTATAAGCCTTATTTCACGGATATTCAATATTCAACGTTGAGAGGAAAACTTTTGAATCCAAAAACTTAATTCGAGATTAACAGACAATTGAGGGAGAAGTTATTTTAAAAATAATTCCTTAGGTCCAAGAAAAAGAATATAAGTGATACGAACTTATGATATGGCAGTATTTAGAAAAGGAATAAGACAAAGTTATACAAATGATCATGATTAGGGAGAAAATGACCGAAGGCAAAAGAAATATAGACTTAAATTTATATTTCTCTAATATTCAGGATCGAAGGAAAATATATATAAAGCACTATGTCTACCTATTATGAAAATATATATGTATAGCCTAAGTAAATCCTAAGAATCCCAAAATAATATTCTAAGAGAAGGTTATCCTATTTCCAAGTAAAATATAAATTTAAATAGCAATAATACATATATTATACTCAATATATAACTTACAGAAATTATTCATAATACTAGAAATGGACTACCAATATATATACACATCTACATATCTACATGGACGACGTTGGTCGCACTATATGACCACCAGGACTTGGGTTGGGTTCGGGCTAGTTTAGAACAACCGGGTCTTCTAAAAGTCGAATTATAACAAATTAAATTATCTATAGGGTTCAAGTCACAACTTCGCCTGGTTTTCCTAGTTAGGGTACACCTATGGCTCGACCTTCTCTACCATGGCTAGAACATTAATCAAGGCACACGACCACATTATCCGTACCATGATTTCTAGTCATCTTGTACTCTAAATCTTAACCATGACTAAACCCTTCTATATTATAAATAAATATTAATAAAATTCCAAAAATCATAATTTAATTCAAATAAATAAAAATTTATAAAAATTCAGGAAAAGGGGTTACGGTTAAGAATTGGACTCCAGAAAGGCCTAAGTTGATGAGTAAATAGTCTACCCACCTTAGGTCATATCGTCATATCAAAATGTAATAGTGCATCTATAAAAATCTTCCAAGTTATCTAAATTTAATAAATTGCATGGCCTAATCCTTAACTACCTAATAATCAAATTAATAAGGGACTCCTATTTCTAGTCATTCTCCTAAATTAATTCAATCCTAATTGTGAATGAGCATTTCCTAGTCGCAGGCTCGCAATAGTACGACTAATATGGTACTACCACGAGTTCGCAATCTTTTGCAAAAATGGACCTGCATGGGCTACCACAAAAACTTGTCACGACCACACCCACTTTTCGGATACGAGACGTGTCCAAGCCAGCCTACGTCGTAGAGTTGGCGGTAGAACGCTGTCGCGGCCATGATGATCAAAATCACAAAATAATAGCTTTATTGCTCATTCATGTCACGACCCGCACCCACTGTGAGGGTACGAGTACGTAACAGTGCCCAGCCTATGCCGCAATGTCGGCGGTAGAACGCTGTTCTAAGTCTCTAACTAACCACCAACTCATGCAGAATATAATGTACTCATCATGATCAACTCCGAAAGGAGGACAAGTATAAGATATTGAAACTCAATCACAGTCTAAGCACGATAAGATAACACAGAAGAAATCTAAGAAATAGAAAGACAACTACTAAAATAAATAACAAAATCACAACAATCACAAATACTACATAAATCTCAAATCAAATACAACAAGTTCAACATGAAAAACAGATGTAAGTCTACTAAAATAAATCCCGATCACTCCTGAGTGTCGGGACCAAAGGTAGCCAATCCCTCGTCAGGTCCATAATGAGTAGGGCAAGTGTCCTCATGACAATCATCTGTAAAATTTCAACAGGTCCAGTCAGGGCAAGAACGAACACAATCTCATCTAGAAAACCCAAGTAAGTGACAGAGAACTATAAAGCAGTTATAGACAGTTGTATTGATAAACATGGCAGTTTATATTCAAGTAATGGTATAGAGAGACAGATAAAGTACAAGAAAAGTATGTAACTAAACAAGAGAAGAATCATGGCAATAAAAACTGTAAAGTGGAAGCTAGCTGAACCAGGGTAACGTGGTATAAGTCCAGACAGTAAAAGTAGACAAGTGTAACTCCAATGTAAGTCCAGTACAAGGCGAATCTAATACAAGATGAATCCAGTACAGGACGATTCCAGTCATAGTGATCAATGATTGTAGGGTGAGTCCAGCCTATACTCTAATAGTGTATTTTAAAATACCGAGATCGACATGTAAACGACTATGGGTAATCCGGCACATCACACACCTAGCCGAATGTGAGATGGATATCATTCCAGTTTGATTCCAGTATGAGGGTAATTCCAGAATTGGGGTATGTCTATATGTCTTAATCTAGTATTTCCCCTCCTAGCAAGTGAATCCAGAAATCCGACACAATGATTCAAGATGAGTCCAGCCAGAATATGATGATACCAATATGTGTGTCGTATAAATTAATCCAAAATATCCATACGTATTATAACAGAGAATTACATACAACTAACTAGAATTGAAGTACAGTAATTGACAAATAAATGAGAGAACTATCAGAGAATGTACTCGCCTGATACTCTGAAAAGAGTAGTGTAATATCAAATGTCTGCACCGGAGTCACAATATCCTAAATAGAGCAATACAGGTTTTAATATGTTTAAAATGAGGTAAATGAAGTTTATGATACAATCTACATGATTTCTAGGCCAATCTAGGTCAAGTCAACTCTAAGTCAAACCTGGTCAACTGTCTAGGTCAAACTAGGTCCAAGTCAAACTTGGTCAACTCTGGGTCAACCCAAGTCAACATCTAGCCAAACAAGGTCAATTGGTCACATTTAGATTAAATGTTGACTTTTGGTCAACTCTAGTCAAGCTAGGAAGTCAAGTCAATTATCTAAGGTTTTGGTCAAACTGGTCAACTGTCTAGGTCAAGGTCTAGGGTTTGGTCTACACTAACCATAGACTAAGGTAACATAGATACTTAATAGGCTACACTAGATATGTATATATATATATCATATACATACACTACATATATACACTAGAACATACATCCCATCTAACCTCAGCCCATATCACATATAAATCATCTTACTAGTAAGTGTAGTACTAATCATACAATACCCTAAGTCAATATATAACTACCCTTGACACTTGGTATTCTATACACTCTAATCCATTCATTAACCCCACATGTCCTATATCATTACCTATATTAGATACCATACACTAGACTCTCTATTGAACACACCTGTAGGTTTACACTAGATATATTATATATATTCTAGTATCTATATGCTTTAGTATTACAAATACTCATTAATCCAACACTCAAGATAAGAGGAAGTCCACTTATATATAATGCACTATTCATGCCTGCTCCCACTGGTACACATGGTGTACTCACATACTATTGTTTATTCACTAGGCTATAATGCCTTCCCCCTCCCTTCACTAATATTAATACCCTTTCCTAATTGACACACTGAAAATCACTGATATACATATCCAGATTTAGGACTAGTACACCATCCTTCCTCTCATCACAAGGCACCCCATAGGGCACTGCCCTGCTGTTAGTCAAGACGACAGTGGCCAATTGGCCTTGCTGCCAACTTCCTTCACCTCACCCTCACTCATACCCGAATCCCATATCCCAACTCTAAAACCAAATCCCAATAGGATACTCACACCCTCACTCCTGAACTCCCTGTACCCTCTGGTATATACCAGCCTGACGCCAATAGCCCATACATTAACATATATAACCTTAAACTCAGATTAAATCCCAGGAACAGGAATTAATCTAACTACTAACCAAAATTGGAAACCAGGAAACAGGGAATGATCTGATCCTCAATCGACACACATGTATACATACATATCAATGCATACACATACAACCCACTCTCAGTTCTTATTTCAGCTTTACATATATACATGGATACATACATTTGCATTCATTCAAATAGGAAGGGGAAAGGAAAATTGAGACAGTGACTAATGATGGGTGCAGTACATTACCTAGGTAGTAGGACTGATTTGATGTCCTGTGGCAGTGAGTGCAAGTGTCAAGAGTGTGGCAAGTGTGAAGATGTGTGAGCAGTGAGTGCAATGTGTGTACCTGTGTATGTGTGTGACAGTTAGTTCATGGGTGTGAGAACATAGAAATCAGTATGTAAAATAGTGTGTAAGGTGTGCCTGTGAGTGTGTGAAAAACATTCAATGTGGTTCTCAGATAATCAGTGCACTGACAGTTCCAAATCCTCAATAACAGTTAACACACATTCAATCTCAAACAAAATTTCGAAACCCAATCATCCAAATTCCAACACAATCACAAACCAACATAACATGTGGAGCCTACTACAACATCAAAATGCATTTGAATTCCTCAAAGAAAACTCAATTTCGAACTGTCAAAAACTGGAAATGAAATCAGTGAACAGTATCAGGAAAACCCTTTTAAACCAAAAACCAAATCGAAAACCCAATAACATTCATGTGCCAGTGGGGTATGGACATGGGGACATGTCCCTCGTGTCCAAGGAGAGTCCCTCGTGTCCAAAAATGGGGACACGTAGTGTCCAAAACTAAATTCAAAATTCTCAGGAAACAGGAAAAATAATCATCGTGCAGCCATGCCGAGCCTTCGTGGGCTCGACACAGTACTCGAGGTGGGTCGAGCTCGTGTATATGGGTTCGCCCAGAGTAGGGATGCAAGCACAAGTGTTTGTATCGTGTCCACTCAAGCCGTGTCTAGAGAAAACAACACGTATCAGGACACGTCTGTGTGCGTGTGTGCAATTTCAGTGCGGGTGGAATTTCAACCAATCCGCTCGACGAATTCCCCTTAAATTTTGTGTGTGTTGTGTCAGTCACTAGGCCCCTCTGTCCACCAAAAATTAGGACCTGAGTCGCCTTGTTGTGTCCTGTGTCGACCCCGAACAGTAGGGCAGCGCACCGGGGCCTCGTGCGTACGTGCGTGTCTAAATTTGGACGCAAAAATCAACCCAAATCATGCTCAGTCACATACATACATAATCTACATATGATTAGCTACCCAAATATATAATTTGTTTTGAAAACCAGGAACGAAAAGTTTTAAGAGATATTTCGTCGAACACCTATGTACATACATTGATACGTGTCCGATACGGACACCAAACGGACACAAAGTACACCCAAATTCTAGGGACAGCTAGGGGACACCTAGATATAGCCTAATATGCAAAGAAATCAGAATAATAATACAATTTAAGGGATTTACCTATAGTACAAATAGCAAGAAAAAGCCCCAAAATGAAGTGTTCCTCCTTGCTAGCTCGGATCCCCAAATTGCTCAAAATCTGGGATTACTCTCCACCAACAGTAAATAAACAATAATTAGATCCTAATGCAAAAAACTAGAGTTAAAAATGATTTAAAATGAGAAATCTATGGATTGGAAAAGAATGGCTATTTATCTCTTTCTTCAAAACTTGGAAAACTAATAAAAGAGGCAAGAACAAGGAAGAGATTATTTATAGGGAAGGGGGAGCCCTAGTGGCTGGTCATAAAGTGAAAATTAGGGTTAGGGTTTAGCCTAATGGGCTATGGGCCTAGTTGCACTAGCTAACTAGCTCAAGTCCTTAGCCTTTGGTCCAATACAAAAATTCTCCTACTCTTTCCATAAAACTTAGCCAACTTAAGTCAACCAAGACCAACTTAAGTTAGATTAGGGTCCCATGCCAAGTTGACTAAGTCACCAAGGTCAAAGTCAAAGTCTAGGACAGTCTCTTAAGTCACATTAGCCAAAAGTCAAAATTAACAATCATCAATGCAACAAATCATAAAATAATTCAAAGAGGCCAAATGACCAAAATACCCTCATGCTCAAAAGTAAAAATAAATTATCCTAATGACATAATCAGGCTCTAGGTCAGGCAGTCTCTCAGGTTACACTAGCAAAGCATCAAAATCACAAGCCATGACTTAAAACAGTTTTAAATTGATTTAAAAATTACCAAAAATTATATCATAATTTAAATAGCAATAAAAATGATTATAAACACAAAATTTCAAAAATACCCTCATTTCAGAAACTGGGTGTTATAAGTCTACCCCCTAGAAAAATTTTGTTCTCGAAATGAAGATGATCGCACCCTTCCTAGGTCAAACCCCCAATCAATCAAAGGCGATAGATAACATGCAATATAATCCTACTGGTCGTGATCCTACAATCTTGAATTGGGTAGCTACACTATCTAGCAATCACATGCAATATCCTGGAAGGTACTAATGGAAATCATACATAAAAGTGGAGAAAATGATCAAGAAGGTCAAACATGCTAATCCATCACCTGCAACGTCAGTCTCCTCGACTGCCATCGCAAAAGCTCCACCTCTCTGGTGCTGAGATACAGGTGGCCTAGCTCCCTCAAAAGGAGGTGCAATGGGATAATCTATCTTCTGGTGGGCACCTGACCCACAGAAATAGTAAACCTTCAGCATCTTTCTGCACTGCTCCCAGATGTGTCCCGGCTTCTTCCAGTAGGAACAACTGATCGCCTTCGGGTCCTGACCCCGATACTGATGCTGCACCTGATGAACTCCCACTGGTGCTTGCGTCTACTGAATCTGCACATGAGGCCTCTTGGCCTGGCCTCCGCTGCTGCTGGTACCGTGAGCGTCCCGTCCACTCTTGAGCCTCAGCTCAAGATCATCCTCTGCTGCTAAGGCACCCACCAAGATCTCCTCAAAAGTGGCACCGCGGGCACTCTTGGTGTAGGACTTCACCTCCTTTACTAATCCCTTTCTGAACCTTCGGGCCTTCGTCGCCTCGGACAACGCCTCGATAAATCTATCCAGACGACAGAACTCTCCTGCATACTCCTCCACGGACTGGCTGCCCTGTACTAAGGCCTCTAACTGAGTCTCGAGGGCTCCTAGCGCTGCATCTGGAAAAAACTTCTCCTTGAACAGCTTCTTGAATGCTGCCCAAGTCTGCCCTGGTGTACCAACCCTCTGGTCGGTCTGGTACCAAGTGCGGGCCAGATCCTGTATCATGCTGGCCGCTGCCTCGATCTGAAGCCTCACTGGAATCTCTGCCAGTCTGAAAATCTCTTCCATATCCTCTATCCACTCATCAGCGTACAGAATGCCCTCTGTACCCCTGAAATCCCTCGGGTGCATCTTCTGGAAGTCTTGGATGCCCTTCTCCTTCGGCTGGTGTGGCTGCTGAACTGCCGAAGGCTGAGCTGCTTTCCTCTCAACTACTGTCAGGGCCAAGTCGATGCCCCGACTAAAATCAACAGTCTGACGCTGCTGATGGGCCTACTGGGCCTCCATGAACTGCTGAAAGAATGAGAACAGCTAAACTGCGTCAACTGTTCCTGAAGGTGGCTGCTGCTGCTGGAGCATCTCCGGAATCAACACGCTCTGTCTGTGTACTGGTGGAGGGACTCCTCCAAAGGCAGCTGAAACACCTACCCCAGCTGGCTGAACTGGTGCCACGATATCGGGGGCTGGCTGTACAAGACGAGAGGTGGCAGACCTCTCAGCAGTGTCCCTCGGTCCGGAGCGATAGGATCTAGTTTCGACCATCCTGGAGACAGATCAAACAAGGAATCAATACTGAGATAGAAGCGATAAATCAAGTGAGGACAGTTAATTTTCAAGGAAGATAAATCAGCAAGATGTATAGATGGCATGAATTGACGCAGAATTTTTCTCCTAACTGTGATTAAGTACCTCTCCGTTGAAACCTATCGCTCAATCCTATCGCAGGCTCGCAGCAGTACAACTAAGTCACCGTACTACCACGATATCGCACTAATGCGACTCTCGACCTGCATGGGCCACCACTAAAAATGTGTCACGACCCGCACCCATTGTGAGGGTACGAGTACGTAACAACGCCCAGCCTACGCCGCAGTGTCGGCTGTAGAACGCTGTTCTAAGTCTCTAACTAACCACCAACTCATGCAAATATAATGTACTCATCATGATCAACTTCGAACGGAGGACAAGTATAAGATATTGAAACTCAATCACAGTCTAAGCAAGATAAGATAACACAGAAGAAATCTAAGAAATAGAAAGACAACTACTAAAATAAATAATAAAATCTCAACAATCTCAAATACTACACAAATCTCAAATCAAATACAACAAGTTCAATATAAAAAACAGATGTAAGCCTACTAAACTAAATCCCGATCACTCCTGAGTGTCGGGGCTAAAGGTAGCTAATCCCTCGTCATGTCCATAATGAGTAGGACAAGTGTCCTCAGGGCAATCATCTGTAAAATTTTAACAGGTCCAGTCAGGACAGGAACGAGCACAATCTTATCTAGAAAATCCAAATAAATGACAGAGAACTATAAAGCAGTTATAGACAGTTGTATTGATGAACATGGCAGTTTATATTCAGGTGATGGTATAGAGAGACAGATAAAGTATAAGGAAAGTAACTAAACAAGAGAAGAATCATGGCAATAAAGAATGTAAAGTAAAAGCTAGCTGAACCAGGGTAACGTGGTATAAGTCCAGACATTAAAAGTAGACAAGTGTAACTCCAATGTAAGTCCAGTACAAGACGAATCTAATACAAGATGAATCCAGTACGGGACGATTCCAGTATAGTGATCAATGATTCCAGGGTGAGTCCAGCCTATACTCTAACAGTGTGTTTTAAAATACCGAGATCGACATGTAAACGGCTATGGGTAATCCGGCACATCACCCACCTGGCCGGGTGTGAGATGGCTATCATTCCAGTTTGATTCCAGCATGAGGGTGATTCCAAAATTGGGGTATGTCTACATGTCTTACTCTAATATTTCCCCTCCCAGCAAGTGAATCCAGAAATTCGACACAATGATTCAAGATGAGTCCAGCCAGAACATGATGATACCAATAAATGATTCCAGTAATAGAGGCCAGACAATAAATGTGTGTCGTATACATGAATCCAGAATATCTATACGTGTTGTAACAGAGAATCACATACAACTAACTAGAACTGAAGTACAGTAATTGACAAATAAATGAGAGAACTATCAGAGAATGTACTCGCCTGATACTCTAAAAAGAGTAGTGTAATATCAGATGTCTGCACCGGAGTCACAATGTCCTAAATAGAGTAGTAAAGGTTATAATATGTTTAAAATAAGATAAATAAAGTTTATGATGCAATCTGCATGATTTCTAGGCCAATCTAGGTCAAGTCAACTCTAAGTCAAACTTGGTCAACTGTCTAGGTCAAACTAGGTCTAAGTCAAACTTGGTCAACTCTGGGTCAACCCAAGTCAACATCTAGCCAAACTAGGTCAATTGGGCACATTTAGATTAAATGTTGACTTTTGATCAACTCTAGTCAAGCTAGGAAGTCAAGTCAATTATCTAAGGTTTTGGTCAAACTGGTCAACTGTCTAGGTCAAGGTCTAGGGTTTGGTCTACACTAACCATAGACTAAGGTAACATAGATACTTAATAGGCTACATTATATATGTATATATATCATATACATACACTACATATATACACTAGAACTTACATCCCATCTAACCTCAGCCCATATCACATATAAATCCTCTTACTAGTTAGTGTAGTACTAATCATACAATACCCTATGTCAATATATAACTACCCTTGACACTTGGTATTCTATACACTCTAACCCATTCAATAACCCCACATGTCCTATATCATTACCTATATTAGATACCATACACTAGACTCTCTATTGAATACACCTGTAGGTTTATACTAGGTATATTATATATATTCTAGTATCTATATGCTTTAGTATTACAAATACTCATTAATCCAACACTCAAGATAAGAGGAAGTCCACCTATATATAATGCACTATTCATGCCAGCTCCTACTGGTACACATGGTGTACTCACATACTACTGCTTATTCACTAGGCTATAATGCCTTCCCCCTCCCTTCACTAATATTAATACCCTTTCCTAATTGACACACTGAAAATCACTGATACACATATCCAGATTTAGGACTAGTACACCATCCTTCCTCTCATCACAAGGCACCCCATAGGGCACTGCCCTGTTGTTAGTCAAGACGGCAGTGGCCAATTGGCCTTGCTGCCAACTTCCTTCACCTCACCCTTACTCATACCCGAATCCCATATCCCAACTCTGAAACCAAATCCCAATAGGATACTCACACCCTCACTCCTGAACTCCCTGTACCCTCTGGTATATACCAGCCTGAAACCAATAACCCATACATTAACAAATATAACCTTAAACTCAGATTAAATCCCAGGAACAGGAATTAATCCAACTACTAACCAAAATTGGAAACCAGGAAACATGGACTGATCTGATCCTCAATCGACACACATGTATACATACATATCAATGCATACACATACATCCCACTCTCAGTTCTCATTTCATCTTTACATATATACATGGATACATACATTTGCCTTCATTCAAATAGGAAGGGGAAAGGAAAACTGAGACAATGACTAATGATGGGTGCAGCACATTACCTAGGTAGCAGGACAGATTTGATGTCCTGTGGCAGTGAGTGGAAGTG
The DNA here is from genome assembly GCA_029216955.1 of Iris pallida. Taxonomy (NCBI): domain Eukaryota; kingdom Viridiplantae; phylum Streptophyta; class Magnoliopsida; order Asparagales; family Iridaceae; genus Iris; species Iris pallida. Next base: position 4,453,239 of record JANAVB010044817.1, on the reverse strand, counting down.
TCAAGAGTGTGGCAAGTGTGAAGATGTGTGAGCAGTGAGTGCAATGTGTGTACCTGTGTATGTGTGTGACAGTTAGTTCATGGGTGTGAGAACATAGAAATCAGTGTGTGAAATAGTGTGTAAGGTGCTCCTGTGAGTGTGTGAAGAACATTCAATGTGGTTCTCAGATAATCAGTGCACTGACAGTTCAAAATCCTCAATAACAGTTAACACACATTCAATCTCAAACAAAATTTTGAAACCCAATCATCCAAATTCCAACACAATCACAAACCAATGTAACCTGTGGAGCCTACTACAACATCAAAATGCATTTGAATTCCTCAAAGAAAACTAAATTTTGAACTGTCAAAAACTGGAAATGAAATCAGTGAACAGTATCAGGAAAACCCCTTTTAAACCAAAAACCAAATCGAAAACCCAATAACATTCGTGTGCCAGTGGGGTACAGACATGTGGACATTTCCCTCGTGTCCAGGAAGAGTCCCTCGTGTCCAGAAATTGGGACACGTAGTGTCCAAAACTAAATTTGAAATTCTCAGGAAACAGGAAAAATAATCATCGTGCAGCCATGTCGAGCCTTCGTGGGCTCGACACAGTACTCGAGGTGAGTCGAGCTCATGCATATGGGTTCCCAGAGTAGGGCTGCGTGCACAAGTGTCTATATCGTATCCACTCAAGCCGTGTCCAGAGAAAACAACACGTATCAGGACACGTCTGTGTGCGTGTGTGCGTGTGTGCGTGTGTGCAATTTCAGTACGGGAGGGATTTCTCCCAATCCGCTCAACGAAATCCCCTCAAATTTTGTGTGTGTTGTGTCAGTCACTAGGTCCCCGTGTCCACCAAAAATTAGAACCTGAGTCGTCGTGTCGTGTCCTGTGTCGACCCCGAGCAGCAGGGCAGCGCACCGGGGCCTCGTACGTGCGTGCGTGTCTAAATTTGGACACAAAAATCAACCCAAATCATGCTCAGTCACATACATACATAATCTACATATGATTAGCTACCAAAATATATAATTTGTTTTGGAAACCAAGAACGAAAAGTTCTAAGAGACATTTCGTCGAACACCTATGTACATACATTGATACGTGTCCGATACGGACACCAAACGGACACAAAATCTACCCAAATTCTAGGGACAGCTAGGGGACACCTAGATCTAGCCTAATATGCAAAGAAATCGGAATAATAATACAATTTAAGGGATTTTACCTATAGGTGCAAATAGCAAGAAAAAGCCCCAAAATGAAGTATTCCTCCTTGCTAGCTCGGATCCCCAAATTGCTCAAAATCTGGGAATATTACTCTGCACCAACAGTAAATAAACAATAATTAGATCCTAATGCAATAAAGTTAAAAAGGATTTAAAATAGGAAATCTATGGATTGGGGAAGAATGGCTATTTACCTCTTTCTTCAAAACTTGGAAAACTAATAAAAGAGGCAAGAACAAGAAAGAGATTATTTATAGGAAAGGGGGAGCCCTAGTGGCTGGTCATAAAGTGAAAATTAGGGTTAGGGTTTAGCCTAATGGGCTGTGGGCCTAGTTGCACTACTAACTAGCTCAAGTCCTTAGCCTTTGGTCCAATGGAAAATCCTCCTACTCTCTCCATGAAACTTAGCCAACTTAAGTCAACCAAGACCAACTTAAGTTAGATTAGGGTCCCATGCAAAGTTGACTAAGTCAACAAGTTCAAGTTCAAAGTCTAGGACAGTCTCTTAAGTCACACTAGCCAAAAGTCAAAATTAACAATCATCAATGCAACAAATCATAAAATAATTCAAAGAGGCCAAATGACCAAAATACCCTCATGCTCAAAAGTAAAAATAAATCATCCTAATGACATGGTCAGGCTCTACGTCAGGCAGTCTCTCAGGTTACACTAGCAAAGCATCAAAATCACAAGCCATTACTTAAAACAGTTTTCAATTGATTTAAAAATTACCAAAAATCATATCATGATTTAAATAGCAATAAAAATGATTATAAATACAATTTTAAAAATATCCTCATTTCAGAAACTGGATGTTACAATTCACATTTATAAGATTTATTACAACAATTACAAGATTTATATTGGAAAGAAAATACAATGTTCTTACACATTTAATGAAAATAATAACACTGCTATCTATTTCTAGGTTTATTTCTACAAGTACACCCGTATCTCCCAAAGCTAAGTGAATCCACGGCTAACCTGAAAAATATTGGTTTCTAGTTAGGAATGGAACAAGCACACAAACCGATGGCAATGCGAGAACACAAAAGAATTAACAAGACATGAAAATAACATATGAGAGATAAAAACTAGAAAGTACTGATGACATGGCAAGTGGTGGAGAAGACAAGGAAAATAAATAAAATACAACTATCTATGTGATTTGAAATATCCACTTTGACATGTGAACGGTTAGGGGTAAATCCGGTACCTTGCACGTGTCGTGTGCAGCTGCTATTCTTCACGAAAGACACGGGGGATAGTTCTTGGTAGTCCACATGTCTACTAAGATATTTTTCCTCCCGACTATTCCGTGTGACGAGCGTGTCAACAAGCAGTAAGACATATGTATAAATATGAAATGTATATACTACTATGAATCGAAAAGCAATCAGAAAGTGTACTTGCCTGGGGTCCTTTGCTGGTGAAACCGACAATTCCATTGAGTCCGGAATGGTTCGATTGGCCTAGGGTTAAGATAAAATAGTCTTAATCACAGAATATAGGAACGTACGACTAATCATGATCAAAATTAATTTTCAAAGGAAAATCATTTTATAAAAATATATATTTATAGAAAATATTTATAAACCATTTAGGAAATATATTTCATACTTGAAACTATATATTTTACTTATGAAAATATTTTCTAGGTATATACTTAGAAATATGAAAAGCCCTACTTTTGGGCCAAAACTATAATTTTAATAGATATAAATGTTTTTAAGGTCAACAATCTATACTTAAATACCAAACATAATATAATATAATTTTAGGTTTTCTAAATCCAATATGAAAATCAATTTACGGTGAAGACCAATTCTATATATTTAAAAAAAATAAAATCCCACTGTAACCAAGCCTAGAATATATTCTTGTTACACAGTAGTTTAGAAATGTTAATAACAGTAATATGAATAATAATAATAATACTAAAATGTATTTAGATAATACAATTGATAATAAAACCCAAATGTATTTAAGGGCAAGCCCATAGATAATATATAATTTTTTATAAAGCTGATGTTTAATAGTAAAAAATATCTAATAAAAATTAAACCATGAAAAGAAAACTAACTCAACCCATTCTCAGTCAGTCCATGGAAAGCCCATACTTTCTAGCCCAATTTCAATAATAAACCCATGTCTTAAGCTGAAAACTAAAACCCAATAGTTTATAACCCAAAACCTATTATGTCAACAAATAAAACTGCTCTGTTTGTAATAATAATAATAATAATAATAATAATAATAATAATGACAGTGGTCTCTCTACGAGAACCAACAGTACACCCACCACAACAAAACAAAACTAAGACTTAAAGGAAAAGAGACCCATATAGAGTATTTAAACAAACTTTAGCTATACACATAAGCTCTGTTCCCAAAGCTTCCTCTATAAAGAAAGGGAAATGGAACAAAAAGGGGAAAAATATCGGAGAGGGGTTGCTCACCAAGGAGTGGCGGTGCTCGCTCTTCGGCGTCGAGTACGGAGGAACCCCGGCGGGGTGCAGACCAAAGCGGCGGAGGGACTGACGATCACGAAGTCGGGCTGGCGCCGAGGCTGTAGGGGACTCAAGCGGCGCTCACCACGGTTTAGGCGCCAGCGGCTCAGGGCGGAGTGCCTCGCCGGGCGGAGCGGTAGTTTGCGGCTTCGACGAAAGGCGGCTGGTGTTGGCAGTCTCTGGCGTCGCCAATTCAGAGGGGTCGTCGACGGTGAACAGGTCAGTGACTGTTCTACCACGGCACGAGGAACTGACCCAATGGTGGAGGTGCACAGGCTGATGGCTGCACGGAGTGCTCCACACGAAGGCACCGGGAGGGAGGCGACGAAGTCGGTCGGCACGGTGGACTGCCACCGCTTCAGCGCAGCGATGTGGAGAAGTCGGCTGGGTCCGGAGCGGTGGTTTGCTCGGATCTACGGTGGTCGGGCGTGGGTAATGCGGGGATGCGGCGCTCGTCTTGGATCAATAGGGCCAGCCACCTGGGCAGGGACGGGGGAAGTCGGGATCGGGAACCCGGATGGCACTGTAGGGACGGTAGCTCCTAGGAAGGTTAGGGTTTTCTCTCCTTTTATGTTTCTGGTGTTTGTTGTCGACGTGAGGTGGCGGCCGACGGATGGCTTGGTCGACTGGTGCCATTGGTGATGGGTTCGATTACGGCCAAGGAGGCGGCCGATTCCTGGTCGATGGTTGTGTTGTTCGTGTCGGTCATTTCCGACACAAGCTAGATTGGTAATCTGTAATGGAATAAGATGGGATGGACACGGACACACGGGTCCGGATACGACTAGGTTGGTGGTGTGGCTAGATGATGGTTATGGACCCGTAGATGGACACAAACACGGTTGGCTGTGATGTCGATATTGAATGTTGTATGTTGTCTTTGATGGATGTGGCTCGGTCGTGGTGTGGCGGGAGGACGAGCGGTGCTCGGGTTGGCTTGATGATGATGGAAGAAAATGTACAAGGAGAAAGATGAGCATAGATAGGAAGATGGGTATATATGAGAGGGATTCTTGTCGATGGATCCTATATACCTGTATAAATCTAGGCCTAGTTAGATAAAGACATAAAATTTCGATTTATCAAAATCACCGTTTCTAACTATATTAACTATATAATATACTAGTAGATAAATTCCTCCTATAACTTCAAATCCGTATCAATCTAATCGTATATAGGAATACTAGTTTAAAGGAAATCTTATCGTAAGTTCCATGTACAATCAATCCTCCAACTAAAGCAAATAGTTTAGATTCTAATAGATAGGCCTCACATAAATTTAAATCCTATAATTATCTTAAACGTAATTAATACAATCTAAAATATGATATTTGATAGGAATAATAATTCAAAGTATTTCTTAATATTTTATTGGACGATTAAATCATATAATTCGAATACATCAGATAATTGTTTTTTACGAAATAATATTCATTGCCATCAAACAACTTATTTTAAAACAAATATATTTCCTTGGAATAATATTTAAAATATATATATTCGATAATATCTATTTTAAAACAACTTGGACAAAACTCTTTTAGAATTAAACAAAATAATTATTGAATCAAATAAATTCTAAATTTAATCAAAGTCAATTTATACTAGCTATTATTAATAACATTAAAATACATTTAGCCCAACAAAACTTAATATTTTGTAAATAATAATACTTTAAAATAATTCCTTGAAATAATACTCTTACTAAAGGATATTTTGAAACATATTTTAGAATAATTAACATGTCTAGATATATCGTTTATAAAAATCATACGAAAATAGTTTCACAAATATATAAAAATTATGATAACAACATATTTTCCAACTAGAATTAAAGTCAATAAAATAATAATAAAAATTAAACTTCGGGAAGAGGAGTTACACTACCATGATTCCTTGTTTAATGTATTGCCCATCTTTGATGAGGCCTGGTCCAGAGGACGATGTGACTGTCGATGATGCTTTCATCTTCCAGTATCGTCGTATGCCCTGGGAATTTGATACCATGTCGGCCTGTCGGAGGGTACTGGTGCGGGTGGACAGATACTCCTTTTTCGTATCTATTCCTCATTTTACTGAGAAAGAAGTAAGAGACGTGCATCTCGATGGTGCTATGTCTCCTAAATTCTTGCCCGAGAAGATACTTCTTTGGTTGCATAACATTCGCCCTGCACATCTGGTGTATCGCAACCGTAATTCCGTCTTCTTGGAGCCTTACTTATCCAGTCGATTCTCTCGACAATTTGGGTACAGTCAAATGTTTCTGGACAATTCCAGCTCCTGTCTGGGTTTTGAGGGCAGCGTTCTTGATGGCATTCGGGCTTGGCACTACTACAATACGGTTCACACCCGTGCCACCTTCTCCGTTCCCGACGCTAATGAGTCGGGCCACATTTTATACATGGTGGCCTTGTACCATCATGAATAAGCCCCAAGGGATTTTGACCCCAGCACCAGCTTCAATACTGGTACTGGTTTGGAGGAAAAGCCAAAGGGGTCCCAGACCCGGAAGGGGAAGACGGTTGATCTATCTGACTCGGAGTCTACCAATGCAGACGAAGAGGATGATCCCGATAACTTTCCTCTTCCACCTGCAGATGATTTGGGGGCAGATCAGCCGCCTGTTGCGCCTAGTCCTTCACAAAAACGTAGCAGGCGTGCATCCTCTGTCGGCGACATAACTTACTCCTGAAAATGGGCCGCAGTCAGGCGTCGGGGGCCGATCATTAGGGAGAGAATTGAGGACGTCGACGCCGTTTCGGAGGTGAATCGAGTTGCAATCCTTTTTTTTTATTCTTCTTCTATGAAATAATCTGATCATCTTTCTTTTCTTTGTAGGCATCGGAAGAAGTGAACTCCTCAGAGCCGGCTACCGCCTCTGAGGTTGACCCGGCTCTAGCCGCCTTAATTAGTGCTATGACAGCCGAGCTTACTTCCACCAGGGTCATCTCGGCGACGGCTGAGATTCCTCCCGCTCCTGAAATCTCAACCTGGGGCGATGTGGGCTCTACTGAACCAATACCCGAGGTTGCTGAACCTCAGCCGGTTGATGCTGACCCAATTGTATCCACCTCCGGGGCGGCTGGGGCAGATGAAGCGGCTGCAATCGGCTCAAGTGTCGCCGTTGAAGAGGAGACGGTGGCTGTGAGTGAGCCTCAGCTTCAGCAACCCTCCCCTGGTAAGCTAAGTCATGTCTTGACTAGTAAGATGGTTCATTTGCTCTATCTTCATATCCTTCGGGTTAAGTTGATCGCTGGTTGCTCCGGACATACAGGTCATGCTCCTTCACTGCCGACGACGGACATCATCAGGGGGTCACCAGAGGAGATCTAGTGGAAGAAAGCATGCCTCCTCCTCCTCTAACTCATATCGAGGGACCCTTTGCCAGATCAAATTCAGGCGGACAAGTAGCGAGACAGCCGGTGTAGGGAGAAATATATAGTCCCTGCACCCTCCTCGGTTCCTGTGGCTCCCACACCGGAGGTCGACCTTTCTACCTGTCGAGCCTTCAGATACTACGTGACACGGAGGAGGAGATAGCTGCTATTCAGGCGTCCTATCGCTCAGAACTTGTTTTCCTAGTGATAGGGCCGTCAAGTTCGGGTGCATCCTCTTCACAACCGTCTTGAACTCTGCCAGCTACTCTCCCTTTGACACCGTCTTCTTCGGAAGTTCTAGATGAGTCGTCGAAGGACGTAGTTGATAGTTTCTACCGCCATCTGAAATGAGAGGTCGAGGCTGCCCTGGAGAGGGGGACAACTTTTGCATTGGCTCGTCAATGTGCCCGTGGTCAGATTGAACTCCTCAGAGCACTCTCCGGTGGGACAGGGATAGCCGAGATTTTGGAGCTCAAATTAATAGAAGCTGATCAGCTTGTAGATAAGTTTAATGGACTGCGGCAAGTCGATCTGTCTTTAGCAATAGATCAGGAGCGTGTCTTCCTTATAACAGCCATAGAAAAGGTAAGGGCGGTACGGGACGAGTCCAAGCCTGCTCTGGTAAAGGACCTCCGAGATCTATCTTTGAAGTACGATCAGCTAAGCCGCAGAGGGGAGGACTGTATCGCTCGAAAAGAGGCCGACTCTCGTGGGATAGCCGAGACCAACGAGCAGATCCTCCAGCTTCAGAGGAAATTGGCTTCTTTAGAATCTGAACTTCAGAATTCTCGCAAAGATAAGGAGCTAATTCTTTGGAAGACCGACCAGGTCACCCGAACATCTGATGCCTTGGAGTGTGCACTGAAGAAACTTGAAGACGGTTGGTAGGTACATGCGCATCTGGAGGATGTAGAGAGGTTGACTCAGGAGGCCGAGCGCCGGGCCGCGCTGAGGATCGAACGGTCGACGACCAAGATGAAGGCCCGGCTCAGAGAATTGTGCATCGCCGAACCATAGTCGATTTTTTTCTTTCTTTCTCTATTATGTTTCCCTATTTTTCAACAGGGATATGGTCCCAGAAAATGTAGTACCTTTGATTTTAAATGAATGACTATGTTTACATCATCCTTCATCTGTTGTACTTGTATGATATTTGCCCCACTGGGGGACTTTCTGTGGACCTATTACCCCTGGCATTCCTTGGTTTCAGGTATGGGTAACAAGTTTGATAGAGAGACCAGCATATTTACTTGAACGTGGTAAACATAAGGTTTGATGATAAGACCTTCCTATTCAAAGGTACTGAGGACGTGGTAGGGGTAGGTTTAATGTAGATACATAGAACGGCTCTATGGTGAGGTGGACATGGAAGTTCTTGATATTAGGTGAAAGAATGCTATGGAACAGCTGGGCTCCAAAAGCATGTGATGATGAGAAAAGATGTGGATGTACTAGAGGACCTAGTACAACATTTGTGGTCAACTGTGGACATTTGTGGTCATCTGTGGACATTTGTGGGCCTATTACCCTTGGCATACCCTGGTTTTGGGTACGGGTAATAAGTCGAGAGAAAACCAACATACTTACTCAGAGGTGACGAGGACGTGGTAAGTATGGAGGTTTTACCGCGGAGTCTTCCTACTCAGAGGTAATAAGGACGTGGCAGGAGTGGACTCAACGAAGGATACACAGAACAACTCAGAGGTAATATGGACGTGGAAGTTCTATGTAAAGGGTGATTTGTTTTTGATGGAAGAGAAAGAACTCGGAGGTGACATCGACGTGGTTGTTTCGGGAATTTTGTGACCTGTTACCCTTTTTCATGCACCGAGAGCGCGGGTAGCAGATTTTGAGGAGAATGCTTTCTTGGGAAGGAAGTTCAGAGGTACGATCATACATGACTTACTGCCCAGAAGATGCAATATAATTTTCATTTGGGGTAACCAGAGTGTAGGTTCAGCGGTACTTAATGGTACATAACCCAACGATCTGGTTGATGATGAAAGTGTCGCTTAGAAATAATACTTCTTCAGGAACTTGCCTTTGATGGGCATCATGAGTAAGTGTCCGTTTTGCTTCGCGAGACGGTATGTGCCATTGGAGAATACGGTCTCAATGATAAACGGGCCCCCATTTGGGCTGAAACTTGCCGACAGTTTTGTGAGTCATCACCATCGGCCTTTGAACTACCAAAACGAGATCGCCCACTTGGAATGTTCTCAATTTGACCTTCTTATTGAAAGCTCCAGAGATGCGTGCCTGGTAAAGCTCGATTCGTTGTTGGGCTAACAGGCGCTTCTCATCTAAGGCCTCTAATTCTTGTAGTCGACGACGTAATTATCATCCGTCGTTAATCGGTAAGTGAGGGCGACACGAAGCGAAGGGATTTGAGTCTCCAAGGGGAGAATTGCCTCACTATCGTATACCAGGGAGAATGGTGTGTTTCCAGTGGCCGTCTGGACTGTAGTACGGTACGCCCACAAGAATTCGCCAAGCTTTTCATTCCAGTCGCGTTTGTTTGAGGACACGAACTTCTTGAGAAGCTTGATTATTGTTTTGTTGAATGCTTTAGCCAGAACATTAGCCGCTGGGTTGTATGGCGTTGAAGCAACATTCTGGATTCGATGTTTGTCGTAAAACCGATAGAAGGTATGACTCGCGAACTGCGGACCATTGTCATGGATGATCCTTCGAGGTAGTTCGAAGCGATAGATAACGTGATGTTTGATGAAACTGATCACATTTGAAGTCTTCACTTCTGCAAGCGGAATGGCTTCCGCCCATTTGGAGAAGTATTCTGTAATTGCGAGTATGAAGCGGTGTCCTTGGGACGAAGGTGGAGTGATTGGACCAATGATGTCCATTCCCCATGCTTCGAATGGCCAGGATGCTACCGTCGGATGTAAGAATTCGGATGGTTGGTGGATGAAATCTGCGTGGACCTGACAAGCTTTACACTTTCTTGCATAGTCTATCGCATCAGCTACCATCGTAGGCCAGTAATAGCCCATCCGACGAAGGCGGTCTTGTAATTTCGGGCCCGGTTGGTGGGCCTCGCAGACGCCATCGTGAGCTTCATGCACGGCTTCTTTGGCTTCTGTATTTGACAGACACCGAAGTAGTAATCCATCGTAGGATCATCGGTACAGCATTTTCGTCTCCGTATCGTAGAAGAATCTGAGGGAACGTCTTCTGATAGAAGTGGCTTCTTTCGGGTTTTTCGGCAAGATGCCATAGACTACGAAGTCAATGAATGGCATTCTCCAGTCTGGTGCTTCGTTGTAAAACCCCTAAATTTCTACTATAATTTTAGTACTGATTTTTTTGTATTTATACGTCGCATAGTCGTATTGTACGTTGCGCGAGAATTTGTGTTTTTCGTATTTACTCGTCGAGTGCGAATATGTGCGAGGTACATATTTTTAGATAAATAATTTTTAATTTTATTATCGATGATGGTTTCAAAATAATATATATAATAATTATTTTTAAAGTGGTAAAAAGAATTATCGAGGTTGCCAAAACTTATTATTTTAGTTATTTATAAAAGGTTATCTTATTTTAATTGTGGTAATTTAGAAAACTAAATTATGTGAATATTCTACTTGTATAAAGCACATGAAAACTATTTCATGTATATTTTCAAATTTATTTTTTATTATTTATAATAAATTATTTAGCAAGAAGGTATTTTAAATATTTGATTGTTTATGTTTATTTTCGAAATTTTTATCTAAATTATTAAATGTATTTCAAAGATGTTTCCTATTACTATTTAAAATATTTATTCTCATTTTCAAAATTATTATGCTATTTAATTAAAAATGTAGTTTAAAATTATTTCCTATTAATGTTTTCCATAAATAAATTCACTTTATTTATTGTGTTTCTGGGAAATTTACAACTGTGGGAATCCGATCTAGAAGACGATCGCTTTATCCCTTTGACTATGCGAAGAAGAAAAGCTCTCAAAATTTTGACAGTAATTTAGATAACTATGTATCTGTACAATGAATGAGAAAAAGAACTCTATTTATAGAGTCAAAAAATAATAACTGAAAAGATAACTGTCTTCACAGCCTGTGCCTAGTTAAAAATCACGCAGGATTTAACATACGCAAGGCTGTGAGCAGTTACTGGACGTGGCCTATAACTGTTGGACACATGGCAATCATGCATGAGTCGTGTGCAAGTTACAGGACACGCAGGCGAGAGATCAGTGGCATGGTTGCCACGTACTCCAATTTGATGAAATCCACGCAGACTTGTTGAAGACGAAATCCACGCGAACTCAGTGTAGAAAGCTTCAAAATCTACGCAAACTTGGGGCAAGACGCTTCAGGATCCACGCAGACTAGGGGCAACGAGCTTCAAAAATCCACGCAGACTTTAGGGAGAAGACTCCAGAATCCACGCAAACTTGAGATGAAGAGAAGACTTGAGATAGGACTGTCAGCTATCTTGATTTAGCGTGCCTCGACTGACACAAAATCTCTGACGGTGATTGCTTTTGTCAGTCGCATTAAATGACAATAAGGCTTCTTGGTACGCCACCTTGACAAAGGCTGAGTCTTGCTGAAGAAGATTTCGAAAATCACACAATAGGCGGCTGTGATCTCTCGAATTCTGTGCATACGTGGCATACGAAGAGACGTTCTTCGACTGTCATGCTGTCAGTCATAATTACACTTCTGACAAATGATGAGCTGTCTTCCAGCGTGATTTGTTTATATTGTCTGGATCAACTGAGCGTGACTTTTGACTATGTCCTGATCAACTCAGTATGACTGTTTGGACTTGTTCTGATCAACTCAGCGTGACTTTCATTTTTGAGGCCTACAAAACCCCCTTCAAAGTTTTCGAAAAAATGATAAATTATTTCGAAATACTTTGAAATAGAGATGATAAAATGGATTTAGTCACGCTGAGATGACTTCAAATTTTTCGAAAGTCGAAAAGACTTCAAAGTTCTTTGAAAACATCCAAATGAACTTATTAAATGTCATGATGATTCTTCGTTCTCCGAGACTAATTGCATCTAATTTATGGTGGAATATGAACCGCCGGTAAAGCTTTGTTATATAAACAGGAAGAAGATTCATTTTTAATCTCCATCTTACGTCAATATGACACCAAAGGAGAAAGCTGAGGAAGAAGCACGCAAGTTGGGCTTTTGTTCTCACGGTGACCCCACTTTTGGGGATGAAGAGCCAGAGCCCCTTGTCTTTGAGCTCAAAGATGATCCCTTGCAACTAGCCAAGAATTTCTTGAGCTATTTTGGCTTGGATGGCTCGTCCTCTTCTGATGGGCGCAGCCTCATAGAGCCGCGTGAAATGTTTAGAGCTCTGTTGCACCGTCTGGGAGTTAGGAGCGTAGAAGAACTAGGAACTAAGCTCAGTCGCTCTGGGAAATAGAGCGTGATTTTTATGCTTTTGTTGCACTTTTTGTTTTGTCTTTTGTAAGGCCATCAGTGCCTGTCTTAAGAAATGAAGTACAGCTTTTGTGTTTGATCTGCGTGCTTTAATGAAGAATATTAATCAGCACTCTTTGACTGTTTCCAATGTTGCACTGTTTTCCAAAGCATACGTGACACTCATTCCACAGTTTACGAGCGCTATTTATACGGATCTTTTCCAAGAATAGACTTGTACTTTGCCCCTTTAAATAGATAGAAGAGTTTCACAGATACTCATCCCCCATTCTTCTTCTTCTTCTCTGAGAATGAAATTTTCGGGAGATTTCACTCTCAAACAGGAAAGCAATGTTTTCTAATGTTCAACTTCTGCGCACTGTATCAAACATGAGTTTGCCAATCCTTAGCACCAAACTTGAAGGTAAGTCAGCGTAGTACGTGTAATATTTTGTTGCTGTTGAAGATAGGCTTTTCGTTTCTGATTTCTGATTTGAACAATACACACCTGTATCTGTTTGATAAATGCACGCTGAATGATTTCTGTTGATCTAATTTTTTCTTCTTAATGCTTCCTACAGAAACTTGGCTGAAAATTTTCTTCAGAACTGGCATTGGGGATGTGGATGCTGTGGAGAATATCCTGCTGACATCTACATCAGGGAGCTCATACGCTTTTGACGCGTAAATCAGACAACTCAAAACTCTTCGTGAAATAGAAGGGTCTTCCTTAGATGGTAGGAAGAGCCTTTATACACGAGAGTTGGATGGTGGAGTCAACTCTACCCCGAGAAATCGGGTAGTAGAGTTCCTTTCAAGGCAGAACTAGGAATTGTATCCCAATATGGAATTCATTCCTATCTTCCTTGAGAGGTTACCCTCAATCCACCAATTGTATTGGCAGCACCACGCCTTCGGGCTGCCATACTCTGTGGTTCTCCTCTTGTCTGAGAGAGAAGACCAGAGTTTGATTCCTGCTGATCTGGTCGTGACTGAGACCCAGACAGTCAGGAACTGCCACGAACAACGAACCTGACGGAGAAGGTCCGACGGAGAAGATCCAAAGAAGAAGATAGATCTCTATTAGGTTGTTGTTGTGGTGTCGAATGAAAATCCAAAGATTGTAATAGATTTCCATTATGATTTGTAGGAAAGTCTAAGAAAATGTAATAGACTTTTTATGATGATATGAGAATGGAAATGACAATTCTTCTATGCTTAATGATTTGTATTTGTGGATGAATTGTGGACATGATAGATAATAAAATCATCTTTTCTGTTGTAGAGTATATAATATTATCAGAGGTATTATGGACGTGATAATATGTAAGAACTCAAAAGAAAATAGATTGATTTCTATGCAGAGGTCAAAACATGACAAATGAGTAAGTAGATTCAGAATTGATTCAGAGGTTATGAAAATATGATAAATAACGAATCCCCACTTAATAAATTGATAGAAGATTATGAACGGATGAACCATCGGGAAATGATGAATAGATGAACTGTCGAGTGAATGTAATAAATGAACGGATGAACCGTCAAGTATTAATGAACGAGCGAACCATCGGATGAATGTGACGATTCGTCATTCGAAGAAATTTCTGCCTATATATATAGCAGAGATCAGATAGAACGAACACTCCTATTCCTCAACATAAAAATGTCGTCTGGAGAAGCATCCAAGAAGGCTGAGATCGCCCCTAAGGTTGTGAAGGACACTGAAGAACGTCCTGCTGATCCAATTCAGCCTAAAAAGGCAGAGGCGGATGAAGGTTCGTCTGCACTTCAGCCACCAAGGGACAATCTGGACTTCCTGCTTGAACCAGGGAGGACTGAAGAAGAAGAAGCCGTGAGGCTGGCTGCTTGCAAATTCCTCGTGGGCTCTAGCAATGAGGTTCTTGGTTCTTTCGCTGACTACATTTGTGTCCAAATGTAGAGAAGGATGATAGTGATCTTCCTTAGTATCATGTACCATCATCCATGATCAAAAATAAAATAAAAATTCTATTTCTAAACATGAACTTGTCTGATGATTACAAGCATATATATTTATACATAATACTTTTTAAGGAATTTGCCATTAATAGGCATCAAAACTTTTCGACCATCCAATTCTGAGAGTTGATAAGCTCCATTTGAGAAAACTCTGCTCACGATATAGGGACCTTCCCATTTTACGTCAAATTTGCCCTTGCTCATATGAGTCATAGTCATAGGACGTCTGACCGTTAGAACAAGTTCTCCTTTTTTATACGCTCGAACTCTGACTTTCTTATTAAAAGCTCTCGAAATTCTATCTTGATAGAATTCAATATTCTGTTGAGCAGATAACCGCTTTTCATCCAGAGCTTCTAATTCCTGAAGTCGAAGACGATCATTATTTTCTGCAGTAAGTTCATTAGCGATTGCTATCCTTAAAGAAGGAATTTGAATCTCTAATGGAAGAACAGCTTCGCAACCATACACCAGAGAGAAGGGTGAACATTTAGTAGCATTACGGACTGTAGTACGATAAGCCCACAGACATTCACCAAGTTTCTCACTCCAATTTTGTTTGTTAGTAGAGACAAACTTCTTTAAGAGTTTGATGATGGTCTTGTTGAAAGCTTCTGCTAATCCGTTAGCTGTCGGATTATATGCAGTTGAGGCCACATTATTGATCTGATGATCGTCACAGAATCGAGTAAATTTCTGGCTGACGAACTGTGGTCCGTTATCATGAATAAGGCGTCGAGGAACACCAAATCTGTAGATGACGTAGTGTTTGATAAAGCTGATGACATTGGATGTTTTAACTTCAGATAAAGGAATAGCTTCAGCCCATTTGGAGAAATAATCGGTTATTGCTAGAATAAACCGATGACCTTTTGATGACGGCGGATTGATCGGACCAATAATGTCCATGCCCCAAGCTTCGAAGGGCCATGATGCTACCGTCGGATGTAGAAATTCAGAGGGTTGATGAATAAAATCAGCATGGATTTGACAAGCTTTGCACTTTCTTGCATATTCGATGGCGTCTGATACCATAGTGGGCCAGTAATAACCCATACGTCTAATATGGTCTTGAAGTTTTGGTCCTGGCTGATGTGCCCCATAAATTCCATCATGTGCTTCACGAATGATCTGCTGAGCCTCCTCACCGGCAATACATCGAAGAAGTAAACCATCATAAGCTCGACGATATAAAGTTTTTGTAGTATGATTATAATAGAATCTGAGTGATCGTCGTCTAATAGATGCTGCCTCACTCGGATCATCTGGAAGAATATCATACAATACGAAATCTAAGAAAGAAAGTCTCCAATCTTTATCCGTATTTTGATCCTCAGTCGAGTTACTGAAGATGAATTCTATGCTGGAATCGGATGAAGAGGATAATGATTTACGGCTAAATCCAAATCCTCTTGTTGTGTTGACATCATGAGATGTTGATTCCTCAGTGTCAACTGGAAGTCCCAGAGTTAGATTGTTTTCGAGATGGAATAATTCCCGATTGTAAACAACAATCACTTGTTGACGTCTAATCGGAATAGCCAATACTGCCGCCAGATTAGCAAGAGCATCAGCTTCTGTGTTACATGCTCGCCTAACATGTTCAATGAAGAATTCTTCAAACGAAGAAGCCATAGATATAGCCGATCTATGATAAGGAACCAGATCTTGGTGGCGAACTTCATAAGTGCCTCTTATTTGATTGACAATAAGTTTAGAGTCTCCATATGCTTCCAAATGTTGAATATTCAGATATTTAGCGAGTTGAAGACCAATAAGCAATGCATTGTACTCAGCTACATTGTTTGAACATGGTTGATCGAGAGAATAAGCTCTTTGAATAGCAAGACCTTCTGGCGATACAAGAACAATCCAACTCCAGCAACAATATCACCATTAGGACCTATTCTTGAAGCTCCATCAAAGAATAGACGCCAAGTAGGATCTTCTTCAGCAATTTGATTTGAATCTAAGACTTCATCTGGGATTTCATCATAGAGTTTTGAATTTTCTGGGATAGAATGAGCAGCCAGAAAATCAGCTAAAGCTTGTCCTTTGACTGATTTCTGAGGAATATAATGCATGTCATACTGAGCAAGTAAAATTCCCCAGTTAGCCAATCTAGAATTCAAAACACTAGGTTTCTTCATCATGATCCGTATAGGATTGATTCTGGAGATAACATGAATGGTCTGACCCATGATATAATGTCGTGTCTTTTGGACAGCGAACATCAAGGCTAGACATTCTTTTTCAACCGGTGAATATCGAGGTTCAGCTCCGGTCATAGTGCGACTGAGTTAATAAATGGCTTGTTCATGACCATTTTTATTCTTTTGAGCGAGCAATGCACCCAATGAATGACTCATTGCTCGGGTATATAGGAGAAACGGAATTCCTGAGACAGGAGGTACCAATACTGGTGGGCTCATCAGATATTATTTTATATCCTCGAATGCTTTCTGATATTCATCATTCCAGACAAAAGAAACACCTTTCTTCATAAGTTTATTGAATGGTCTGCAGCGTCCTGATAAATTAGAGATGAATCTCCTGATATAAGCGATCCTTCCTTGAAATCCTCGTAGCTCTTTTAAGGTGCGTGGAGGACGCATCTCTTGGATGGCTTTGATCTTCTCGGGATCCACGTGTATACCTTTAGCGGTAATGACGAAGCCGAGAAATTTGCCACTAGAGACGCCTAAGAAGGACTTAGTAGGGTTCATCTTTAATTGATGCTTACGCATTAGATCAAAAATAGTTTTCAAATCTTGGATATGATCCTCCTTTTGTCGACTCTTGACTGCAATATCATCAACGTAGCATTCGACTGTTTTTCGCAAATGTTCACGGAATATAGTGCTCATGGCTCGTTGATAAGTTGCTCCTGCATTCTTGAGACCGAACGGCATAACTGTATAACAGTATGTACCGATCGGCGTTCTGAAAGAAGTGTGCTTCTCATCATCTGGAAATATTTTAATCTGATTGTACCCAGAATACCCGTCCATGAATGACATCCGTTCAAATCCACAGGTATTATCGATCATGACATCAGTGATTGGTAGAGGGAATTCATCTTTAGGACATGCCGCATTGAGATCGCGGAAGTCTATGCATATTCTGATCTTGCCAGTCTTTTTAAGAACAGGAACTATATTAGCTACCCAATCGGGATGTTGTTCTTCTCTAATAAACCCAGAAGCTAAGAGTTTATTGACTTCAGCTTCAATTGCATCCATAATGTCTGGACGAAATCGTCGATGTTGTTGTTTGACCGGTTTAGCATTCGACATGATATTGAGCTTGTGAGTTGTAATTTGTGGATCAAGTCCTGGCATATCTTCATAACTCCAAGCGAAGACGTCAATATAGTCACGAATAAGTTTAATCATGTCTTGCTTATCAGTTTCTGAAAGACTTTCACTGATGAATATTGGTTTGGGGGATCCCTTTTCACCAACATCTATTTGGACAAGTCTGTCTTCAGTCGGGGGTTCTTTTTGCTCAAATCGGAACTCCCATTGATTATCTAATCTTTGGGCCCATTGTTCTGATTCGGGTGAGATTTCAAACTCTTCTTCGTCTTCATCACTTTCTTCAGAACGGTCAATAGAAACCATGTTAGCAGACAGAATGTTGCAGTGAAAGTCACCAATACTCATATCGGACTCCCAAGAGATAGTACTAGAAGAATCAGATCTCTTATCTTCATCAGATTCAGGATCTTCATGGACAATATTGATAAAAGGAATAGGAGCAATATAACCCAGTCCGCATTTCGTCCTTCCATATTTCAGAGGAGGAATTCGAACAGGCATTTTTCTTCCTCTTCCATTACTGAGGCCAGTTCTGAAGTCATAGCCCATGTTTTTAATGATGTCTTTAGATTGCTGACTATAACGACGTAATTGTAATCTTCCAGTATCATCGTTCTTGTCATCATCTTCTAAACCAGAAGGATTCTGGGGCCCTTTGTAAAAGAATATTGGAATGTCTCCCGGTTTTCTACTAGGAACTAGAAAGTAAGAAGATTGTACTGGTTCTAGGGATACATCTGTATGAAAAGTCTGTACAACTCCTATGGTTATTTTGCTCAAGTCATCCAACAAATATAAATAACTATGAACATAATTACACACATCAACATACTGCAAAGATGGAGACTTTTTATTGACTTCAAAAGTAGCAATATTTACATTGGGAGAAGCTTGAGCCTTAGAGATTTTAGCCAAATCAATGACTAAAGGGGGAGAAGAAGTACGAGAAGAAGTTTTGTTTCGATTAAGATCGATAACAAATGGCTCAGAAGAGGTGAGCTCCCTTGAAGCTTGAGATGGAAGAGTAGTCCGCCCTCCAACTGGGATTATCAGAGTATCATGTTTCATATATGAAGATACAGGAGCTGTAGTACGCCCGCTGACGGGAAAGATCAGTGTGTCTTGAGCAGATAATTGCGGTGATGGAGAAATACGTCCGCTTACTGGAATAATGAAGGGGCCTTCTCCGGAGGATTTAGGAGACAGTTGCTGAGAAGTTCGACCTTTAACAGGGATTGTTAAAGTCTCACTTTGTGAATCCTCCTATTCCATAGCTTGTATCACTTTTGTGTACTCTTCTTTATACATCCGGGAATCATTGAAATAAGCTTCAACTCCACGGAAAGGATTTATATCGGCAACTTCCTTTTGTACATTTCCATTGCTGTCAATGTATTTGAAACATTGATGGAGAGTAGAGGGCACCACATTATTTTCATGAAGGAAGGGCCTTTCCAGAAGAAGATTATAGGATCCCACGATCTCGATCACATAGAAAGTGACTTTGGATCTGAAATCGCCTATCTGAAGCTTCAGATGAATCTTTCCCAAGGGCTCGCTTCGGCTTTGATTGAATCCCAAGATAGTAGTAACCGTCTTGGAAAGTTTGTGAAGAGGGATTTTTAGCTCATCCAACAGACTCTTCGGTATTATGCTTATAGCAGAACCTGGGTCAATAAGAATACGATCTATCTTCATCGTATCAATATAACCGGTGTAGTAGAGAGGCCGATCATGTAGATTACTCTCCAGAAGCATGTCGTCTTGTGTAAAGGTGATATTTGGGATAATCTCCAATACACTGTTGCAATGTAAGCAAGTGGCAGGTTCTGCATCCGGCTTTTTTAATTGTGCAAGACAAGATTCAGCCTGTAGAAGTGCTTCACTTAACGTCTCCCGAGTTTCTTTGGAAAGACGTAGAAGTTCAAAGAGGGACATTCTAGCTGGAGTATTAGCAAGTTGCGCTAAAATGTCAAAACTATAAGGCTTCTGAAGCCCAAGAGGAGGGGACTTCTTGATTGGTTTATCAAACCGAACTTGTTGCTTGCCTTTCTCAATAGCTGTGGGCTTGGAAGGAGTAGGTACCCCCTGTGTGATTGAAGGAACAGGTGCCGTGGATGATTCTTTTTCAATAGGAACATCAGCAGCGTCTTTATCAGCAGGAAAGACATCAGGAATATCCTCAGGATTCTTGGAATAATCCTTCAGATAAGGTTTTCCTGTTCGAGTAGCACCAGCAAGTGCTTCTTCCTTATCTTTTGGCTCTATGTCAGAGGTAGATCCGAGAGAAGTCATATGACATGACTTAATTTTTCCAGCTTTTTTAGACTTTCGAGAAGTAGTCTTTTGAGGAAGAGGAGATTCAAAGTCTGCCATTAGATCAGGATGAATCCACATTATTTCTCCCGTTTCTATAGTGATTGGCACCAATCCTTTAGATTGTGGAGGAGGAATATTCACTATTTCTAGAGTTGCCTTGGGAATAAGAATAATCCCATTTTCAAGAAGTTGAGGAGGGAAATCTCCAAATTGCATAGAGACAACATTGGAAGTGACAGTCTTCTCTTTTGGAGTAAGAGAGATAGCTCCAGATTTGATCATTTCCTGAATCTTTCCTTTCAGTACATAACATGTACGAAGTGTGTGACCCAACATTCTGTGGTACGGACAGTATTTGGGGTGATCTGTCTTACCAGCTTCGTCTGGTTTCTTGATTTCAGGTAACTGTATTTTATTACCTTTCAGCAGACATTCAAAGGTACCTTGGACATCATCGTCATCAAAAGAGTATTCTTCTCTGGGACGAGGTGTTCTTGGTTGTTGAGTTGTAGAGGTAGGAGAAGCTTGAACAGTTGATGCATCTTTACTATGAAGGTTCACTTCAAGAGTTTCTTTCCCCTTACGGGTATTGGATTTAGCATTATTGTTAGTACCTTGACCTGTTTCTTTAGGAGACATCTGCACTCCTAAACCTTTGAAGGTTTCAGCACTAGTTTCTGCGGCCTTGGCGCTAACTATAAAAGAAGGCCAATCTTGAAATTGAGTTGATCCTATCCACATGCTGATAATTGGTAGGAAATTTGATTTGCATGTGTCGATGGTGACAGCATCAGGAGTTCCAAGAGGCATCTTCAAAGCTTCTCTTCGAAACCGTTCAATGAAATCCTCCGTAGTTTCATTGTTCTTCTGCTTGATTCTTATGAGAGCAGACATAGTCATGTCATTGAGCCCTTCATAGAATCGTTCAAGAAATATTTGTTTGAAACCAGCAAATGAGGTAATGCACCCATCAGGGAGGCTTCTATACCAATCATAAGCTGTTCCCTTGAGGCATCCAACAAACACCCGAGTAAGGAGGGCGTCACTTGGTTGTAGTTGATCAGTCATCACTTCAAAATAATTGATGAATTGACTCGGAGAAGTGGTTCCTTCATAGAATGAGATAGTAGGAGGTTTGTACTTAAGAGGGTAAGATACTTGCTTCCATTCTATCGGGTAAGGTTGTTTGATACCTAACCTTTGCAAACCATCTTTCTGTTTGAATGCCTCAAATTGAGTTCTGAGGTTCTTCAATTCTTCGGTAACAACTCCGGAAGATTGTAGAGTTGTAACTTGCTGAGTATAATTGGGAGGAGGAACTTCAGCATATGTACCACCCCCAGCTCCAGACTGACTAGGAGTGGGTTGTACAGGAACATTAGATTGTACCCCCGGAATAGTAAAAGGTTCCAGGGTTGGAGCAACAGGAGTATCTAGTACCACTGGTGGTACTGTCTGTTGGACTTACTGAGTTTGATGCTGAGCTTGCATAAGAGTGTGCATAGCATTCAATGTATCTGCCATAGCTCGTAATTGTTGTTCCAAAGAAGAAATCCTCTGTTCATGAGCTTCGGTGCTAGTCGAAGGTTCATGATTGCCGTCTACCATGTAAGTGGTAATCATTCGAGGAATGGACGATGAAACCGTTTGTTCTGAATCATCGCTATAAGAGTTAGAATCTTTCCCGGGGTTGTTTACAGGAGTCAATGCTGGAAAATTGGACTCTCCAAGGAAGTCCTCTGTGATCTCTGGATTAGCACTTGGATGAGAGGAAGAAGAGACCCTGGCTAAAGCTCCAGTCCTGGATCGGGTGCCGAGGTAAACACCATCTTCAGAATCTGATATAGCATCAGACCGCATGCTACCCCCAATATTTCTAGAGGTCATGTTGACAGAAGCAAACAAAGGCTCATCTTTATCAGGCATAGATTCATACTGAATCCGATTGAAGACAGATTGTCGTTTATTTTGACATCTGTATTGCATTGTGACTCTCGGCTGGAAGTCACATTCATGATCAACATGGTTCTGAACCATTGATCGACATCTGCACTGAATTATGACTTTGGCTGAAATTCATATTCAGCATGATCCATAGAATTGTTCCTTTTCTTCTGTTGAAGGTGTTCTCTTAAGTCTATCTGTGAAGATCGAGATATATATTTTTGGTTCTTGGATCTTAATGGCTCTTGATTATATAGAGAATGATTAATATGAGCCACATAATTTCTAGCATACTCTGCATCTGGATCTCTTATCTTTGTATCCGATTGGTGTAGTTTCTTAACACCAGAAGTGTTTCCCAAACGGGTTTGATTCAGTTTGGCTCTTAGATCAATTGGAGGTAATATATTGGTTTCAGAAACTTGGAGTTTTCCTTCTAATGATCTGGATATCTGCAGAGAAGGAAGAATAGAACCACCCCCTTGACTAGGAGTTGGTAATAGACCCTCTTTTCTAGACAAATTCTGTGCCAAATTTGAAGAAGTCATAGGAGAAAACACTAAGGAATGTTTCTTCTTAGACTTATTCAAGTTTTGAGACATAAAATGTCCAGAAGGAAGAGTAGTCAAAAGACCATCTCCTTTTCTTTGACTAACAAAATTATCAGTCAAAGCTGTTCCTGAAGTAAAAACTTCAGGAGCAGAAGAAATAACTAAAGAGTTATTCCTTTTCAAAGGGACATTGTGAGCCATTTGTGGAGAAGTTCTAACAAGACCACCCCCAGTTTTAACAGAATTTGGTAAAGAAGAAGAGATAGCTAAAGAGCTATTCTTCTTAGATGAAATACACGCTGAAACAGGTTTGGCTAAGGAGCTAGTACTGTCAGCGTGACTTTTGAATGTGGGATTACACACTGGAACATATTTGGCTAAGGAGCCAATACTGTCAGCGTAATTTTTGACTTTGGAAATACACGCTGGAACAGACTTGGCTAAGGAGCCAGTACTGTCAGCGTGATTTTTGACTTTGGAAATACACGCTGGAACAGACTTGGCTAAGGAGCCTGTACTGTCAGCGTGATTTTTGAATGTGAGATTGCACACTGGAACAGATTTGGCTAAAGAGCCAGTACTGTCAGCGTGACTTTTGACTACTGTCTTCTTCGAACACACAAGAGTGTGCGTGCTTGCAGTAAAGTCTTTGCCAGTGTTTGGAGTAGACACTGTGGCAGAGACTTCACTGTTGACTGCCAACAGATTCTTAGGGACATAGACAGAGCGTCCCTTCGACTTGGCAGTGGTGATAGAGGCTGGAGTGGGTTTACCACCCTTGGCCCGCCGCATTTCTTCGTAGGCGAGTTGATCGAACTTGATCGTCATCACCTTCTTCGTCGAGCCGACTGACGAAGCGTAGCATTGAGTTGTTGCCATCTCAGAAGAGGAGATGGTTTTCCCCAGCAGAGTCGCCAATTTGTTTTCCATAAATAAATTCACTTTATTTATTGTATTTCTGGAAAAATTACAACTGTAGGAATCCGATCTAGAAAACGATCGCTTTATCCCTTTGACTATGCGAAGAAGAAAAGCTCTCAAAATTTTGACAGTAATTTAGATAACTATGTATCTGTACAATGAATGAGAAAAAGAACTCTATTTATAGAGTCAAAAAATAATAACTGAAAAGATAACTGTCTTCACAGCCTGTGCCTAGTTAAAAATCACGCAGGATTTAACATACGCAAGGCTGTGAGCAGTTACTGGACGTGGCCTATAACTGTTGGACACATGGCAATCATGCATGAGTCGTGTGCAAGTTACAGGACACGCAGGCGAGAGATCAGTGGCATGATTGCCACGTACTCCAATTTGATGAAATCCACGCAGACTTGTTGAAGACGAAATCCACACGAACTCAGTATAGAAAGCTTCAAAATCCACGCAAACTTGGGGCAAGACGCTTCAGGATCCACGCAGACTAGAGGCAACGAGCTTCAAAAATCCACGCAGACTTTAGGGAGAAGACTCCAGAATCCACGCAAACTTGAGATGAAGAGCAGACTTGAGATAGGACTGTCAGCTATCTTGATTTAGCGTGCCTCGACTGACACAAAATCTCTGACGGTGATTGCTTTTGTCAGTCGCATTAAATGACAATAAGGCTTCTTGGTACGCCACCTTGACAAAGGCTGAGTCTTGCTGAAGAAGATTTCGAAAATCACGCAATAGGCGGCTGTGATCTCTCGAATTCTGTGCATACGTGGCATACGAAGAGACGTTCTTCGACTGTCGTGCTGTCAGTCATAATTACACTTCTGACAAATGATGAGCTGTCTTCCAGCGTGATTTGTTTATATTGTCTGGATCAACTGAGCATGACTTTTGACTCTGTCCTGATCAACTCAGTGTGACTGTTTGGACTTGTTCTGATCAACTCAGCGTGACTTTCATTTTTGAGGCCTACAATTAATACTTAAATATTTATTATAATTTTCAAAATTTATTAATTATTATTATAAAAGGTAATTTGAATTTAATTATGATAATTTAAATGGTGATTTATTTTATTTATTTATTTTAAATAGTTTAATTTAAATATGTAATTTATCTATATTGGATTTGGATTTAGATATGAATTTAAATTTAATAGTAAAATTATCTAATTGGGTTTTAAAAATCTCAATCCTTATCCAACTGGAAATTCCCACATCCTATAAATAGGCAGGTACTCCTCCATAAATTCCTCACATCCATAAATTTCTCCACCATCAGAACTAGAATATGTGCATCGTGTCCGTGCCCGTGTTTCCCTTCCCATCATAATAATTTCCTATTACAATTACATGTTCCAACGATCTAGTCCGACAACCCCGGACGTCAAAACCATATTGTGTCTAGCAGGACACCTCTTCCGAACCTCTCTGTTGTGTCGGACACACCCCGACACAACCTATCCTAACGTAAGCCCTTCACCCGGTTTCTCGTATCCGACTGTCAGATTCATCCCGACAACCACCACCGTAGTTAACCACACCGTCTTTGCCGCAGTAACCTGCCCCGGCCATCTGTTCTGGCCAGCATCCCAGCACCATCTCCCTACTGCCATTGCCGCAACACCCGACCACCAAGTCCTCGACCAGTCGTTGCCATTCCCCTCAACTACCACCTCCTCCCCTTCTCACCACCAAAACCACCACCATCATCTTCAACATATCACCACCCGTCAACCCCGCCGGAAAACCCCAACATCGGCCAAAACACCACGCCAAGGAAAAAGAAGAAGGAATAAGGAAACCCTAACCATAGACTCACCTCTGACCGCCATCCCTGCCGTGTGGCGTCTGTAGCCGAGCACCGACCCCATAGACCCGAGCCTCGCCATGTCGACCATCAGGCCGCACCCTCGATCTGGACCGAGCTGCCGCCCTCGTGAGTGGCCGACGAGCTCAGCCTCGACCGCCCGACCGACGACTTCCCGAGCCTCCTCTCCGCCACTCCCTCCTCCTCTTCCCGATGTTCCCCAAACCCTCCAGCCGTACCCCGCTCTCCGCCGCGCCGTTCTCCCGCGGCCGGCGCATCTCCACCGCTTCGCCGGCATCCGACGCCGCCTATCTCAGCCGACCTCCTCCGCCCGCTACCCCTTCCGGTCGACTCCACCCCTCTTCCTCTCCCTCGATTCCATCCCGCAACTCCTCTCTCCTTCTCCCTTTACTTCTCACTCTTTCCTTCAACCTCTCTCCTCCCCATGTGTTTTTTACCGATCCCCTTTCTTTCCCCCTTCTTATTCTTTCTCAATTCCCTTGTCATTCGAACAGTAGATGCAGCAGCTGCTACGAATTATCTATGTTCTTATTTATTTATTTATTTGTTTATTTATTTTTATTTGTTATTGTATGTTATTAGATTATTTTCTTAGTCTTTTATATTTTTTATTATTATTATTATTATTATTATTATTATTATTATTATTATTATTATTATTATTATTATTGTTGTTGTTGTTGTTAAGGTCTATTTCACTTATACAGTATGTATTGAGTAGATTAGTTATTAGAAATGTTTGAATATCATCATTAGTATTTATAAACTACATTATTAGTATTTTTATTATTCAATATAAGCTTATTTTGAAATGAATTTATAAACAAATATATTAGTAAGCTTGGGACGTTAAGCAGTTCCAAATATACTATTAAACATTTTATTTATTTACTTTTACTAGAAAGTATTATTTGAAAAAAATGGAGCCTTCAGATTTTTCAAATAAATTATTTAATAAATTTATAAATATTTGTTGATTTTTAATAGTTAATAAAGTATGGCTTTACCAATAGTAATTTACTTAACAAAATTCGGTTTTATCTGAAACCGATTTTCTAAATTTATAAATAATCATCAAATATAACTTTTAGCTAATAAGATATAGTTTTTCCTACCTAAAAATGCATTTTTGATAAATTTAGGGTATTTGGCCTAAAAATAAATTTTTATTTATTTTCAAGTACTTATCCAAAAACTAATTTTGACTAATAAAATTTTTTTTTTTCTTTAGGTATGTATATAAAATATTTTTCTACGTAAACTATAGTTTTCAACTTAAAACGATTTTACTACTTATAAAATATTTGGAATAATAAAACATAGTTTTCAAGTATTATAAATAGTTTTCTAAAAATTGTATATATATTAATTAGCTATTTTCCCTCGACTATCCTCTTGTCTGTGGCTAGCCCCACAATTCCTATTCCATTGCCAATCATGTACTTCGTTATGTCAACATAACTAATATGACCATCCTGGACCCGATGGAATTGTCCGTGCCACCATCAGAGGTCACCTTGCATAGTTGTTGCACCGAAGTCGCAGTTTGTGCCACCGTAATTATTGCAGCACATCAGGCGTCCTACCAGGCAAGACACCTTGCCTTTACTGTTTAATTTCTTGCTCAATATCATGCATGTTTTATAAGTTGTTCTTTCAAAATCCTATGTATTTGCAAATTATTATACTTTAGTTTTCTTTATGCTCTTGGCCTAGAGTTAAGGGACCACCTTTGTTTGTGCCGCATTCATTGGCTCGACACCTGTGTGCCACGATGTCACGTGTCTCATATAGATTCGAACTTGCGTACCAACCGTACATCGGTGCGTACAGGATGAGCGTTAGGATATAACTGCTAATATAATTGCCTAGAAGACTTAGCGGTTATTAGAAATATCATGGTGTGGATTCAGCACGAATAGTGCATGGGGAGGGGAAGAAAGTTATTAGGCGCAGGGGCTTTCACACATTTACTTTTCTCTAGCTGCCATTTGTGACTCAGCCGAGATTTAGTGAGCTGTGCATTTATTTAATTTTCTCTAGATGCCACTAGTGCCTCGGTTGAAACACAAATGTGTCGTGCATTTATTTTCCTCTAGCTGCCGTTAGTGACTCACCCAAGAGCTAGTGGCCGTGTATTTATTTTCCTCTAAAAGCCCCTTAGCTCTCACCCGAGTGCTAATGGGCCGTACATTTACTTTTCTCTAGATGCCACTAGTGCCTTGGTTGAAACGCTAACGCGCCGTGTTTCTAGTCTCGGAAGCCCTTGTGTGGAACATTGTCTTCAAAATATATTTTCACATAGAATGGTTAAGGAACTTTATTTGTGTAGTCACATATACTTTTCTGTTGAGCTTTATTTATTCAGTTATTGGCATGATATTATGTGTCTTGTTACGTCCCTCTGAGGACCTGGTTATCTCGCAAGGTGTGTGGTCTTGTCTTTCGCAGGTGTTCTTGCTCTAGCCGTGATCATCGCTATTTCTTCGAGGATGATTACACTTGGACCGTCTTCGCTTCGTTCCCCAAATTTATTGCTTTTCTCATGTATTTTTCCTTTACTTGTTGGTAGTAGATTTTTCTCCGCCCAACATATTGTATCAAGACAATTCATTATCATTATGTGATATCTTTGATTCATTTATTTTGTTGTGGATGAGATTAGTTATGGTTCTACTGCATTTTACAGCTTATGTATTCATACGAGGTTTCCATATATTGGAGTGTACTTTGTATGTATACAGCTGGCATGTCTACGTTCTTAGTCCTACGTATTTTGGGACTGGGACGTTACATGTTTTTGTGGTGGCCCATGCAGGTCAAGATAAATTGTTTGGTTACTTTACCGTACCTGTAGAAGCATAGAAAATATCAGAATAATGGTCCATGTGGCTCTGGGTAAGAAGTCTATGCGGCTCACACAGGAGCTGTATTATGCGGTTCAAAAGAAGGCCCTCAGTCTCATGCGGCTCGGGAGCGTATGCGGTTCAACAGGAAATATGCGGCTCGATTGACGCCACGTGTGATCCTTCCCTACAGCTGGCCATTTGAGTAGTGGCCTCATTTAATGCTCTGACACGATTCGACGGCTGTGACCGCCCTGACATAAAGTGTCATAATGGTCCTGCCATAATGACAGACTCTTCGGAAGAAGAAGAAAATCTCTGACCAGATCTGTCAGAAGTCCCAGATTGCCACGTGGCAATCAGCCACATGCGGCTCCCTGAGAACCCATTCCCTGCGGCTTAATGCAACGCTAGCTCATGCGGCTCCCTGAGAACCCATTCCCTGCGGCTCAATACAACGCTAGCTCATGCGGCTCACAGAGACTATGCATATGCGGCTCATTAAGAGTTCGTCCCCTGCGGTTAGATGAAGCATTGTCCTATGCGGCTCACGAAGGGTATCTTCCTGCGGTTCGAGGGTTGCCCATCCTATGCGGCTCTGGCAGGACCCACAATTAAAACACGTGGCATCAGATCAATCAAGGATTTAACCGAATCCCAACAAGTATATTTGACATCATCATCATAATTACTGAGATCAGGGCATATCATTTATCATCAAGCCAATGGGACACGTGGCGAGCAATCAGACATTGGCAGAATCAATCACGAGGATTTAAAGCAGTTAGCATTAATTGCTCATAAGATTCGGTGCTATCTGCATTAATGGCCTAGATTCATTGTGATCAGGATCAAGGGTTCAGATAGATTGAAGGAGCGCCGACATTCCAAACAAATGATCATTAGCAAACCCTAATGATCACACCCCACTCTTATAAATAGCCAGCATCATTCCCTTGCAAAACCTCCGACAACCAAAAAGAATAAAAAAAAGAGAGAGAGGCATATACACAGAGAGGACTCCTCCCTTCGATAATCACAGAGAGAGAGAGAGTAGTCAGAAGAGCAACATAAGGAGAGCAAGAAGAGTATTTCTTCGTCTACGCCAAGCAGATCTTCTCCGAGCCAAGGCTGCATACCGATCGTCCAAGGAGTAAGGCAGAGCGGCCGTCGCTTTCTCGAGCCTCTATCGTCACCCCCCAGAATCAAAAATAAACAATTGTACTTAGATTGCTGTAGCTAGGTTTTCGTTTCTAGGCTTTCTTTGTACAAGCGAGTTTGTATTGTGAGTCTAAGTTCAGTCCTCCGATAATTGTTCTGTTCTTTTACAATCAATGGCAAACACGATGGCGACTCTGCTGGGGACTAACTTCTCCACGGCTGAGGAGTTGGTGACGCAATCGGATGCAGCCAAACTTGGCTCCACACAACAGAAGATGATCGTCCGCTTCGACCAACAGGCGTTCGAAGAGATGCTCTCTGAAGGCAGCGCTGGCCCGGTCCAGAAGCGTACCCGCACCATGAAGGCTCGCAAAGAGTGAAGGCCAAAATCATTTGCTCCTCCTCAAGCCCTCGATGGGATACCCTCCGTTGCTCAAGACGGCGAGAAGGATTCTCCTGCGGCCCCACTCCAGACTGTAGACGACTCTGCTGTCCCCAAGTCCGGCAGAAGAAAACACTATGATGCTGGACTTGCAGGGGCAAAGAGGAACTCTACGCGGTCCGAACCGCAGAAGGATATTAGCCGCAGGGAGAAAGCCCATGCGGCTACATCCGCCAACCGTATGAAGAAAACTCATGCGGCCACATCTGTCAGCCGTATAACTTATGCGGCTACAGTTGCCAACCGCATGGATGAGACTCATGCGGCTATTAAAGTCAATCGTTTGCAGAAAAGTCATGCGGCCATAGATGCCAACCGCATGCGACCAGCCTGCACGGTCGTGACTCCTAGCCGCATCAGAACTCATCCGACGGCAGAAGACAACCGCATGCAGACAGCCTGTACGGTTTCCAATCCTAGCCGCATAGCATCCGCTCCATGCTCCTCTCGATCAGTTTTCGACCGTCTATCGTACGGTCCGAACCCTGATGATAAGCCAGACTCTGTGATATTCAACTTAGACTCTTCATATTATGCACCTACAGGTGCTAAGAAGAAGAAGTCTAGGGCAGCGCGGGCTCATCAAGCCCAGACAGCTGTCCCAACCTCTGACTATCGGGGCGTCCCGCTGATTATCACGCGGGCCTCCGATGGGAAGTTGTATAGAACCGCCCAAGTCCAGTCCCCAGCGGCAAACGGACAAAGTGGTTCCTCTGACCTACGTGAGGCTATCCTCCACAAATGCAAGGAAAGAGAAGGGGCCTCGGCATGCAAAGAGTCCTCACATAGACGTCATTGCACCCAGATCATCGTCAACTGCTACTGCAACAACACGGCAGTGACGGAAGACCGACCATCCGTCTTCCAAAGATTACAGCATCCAAGTTCGGAGGACGAGGCACCTCCTGTTGCCTCCTGCAATTCCGCGCAAAAAGTCCCCGCTGAGGGGAGAGGAAAGAAGACAAGCATCTCCAGCCCGAAGGTGTCAACTACTACAGCTACGAAACTGTCGTCTAAACGGTTGTCCTCCACCGGGGTATTCCAACACACCCGTTCAAAGACGAAACCTGCGGCAATGGGAGGTTCGTCATCCGCATCACTGGGGGTCATCGGAACTGGGGATAACTCTCCTCCGACCATCCACGACAATCCGACATTCCAAGAAAATGAACCGGAGGAAGCAATTCTTCCGACAGATACAACAGATGCCGACGTCCACGAGGACATCCAAGACGAAGCAAACTCCGAAGCTGGGGGTACTGTTCCTTTCGAGTCCGAACCCGAAGAGAATATTCCCACGTACCCCGATGATTTCTCGATGCACGGGTATGACTCAGAGGGCACATCCTCCACCATCCCTTCCGTCACTCCTCACGTAAGGACGGTATTCATGACGGACAACAATCAAGGCGGTTCCAGTGATCGCCAACGCATCGACACTTTGGAAGCCATACTGCACGCCTTGGTCAAGTCTGTAGACGAGATCAAAGTGGCTCTTCCTACTCTGCAGGGGGTGACACCTGGCCAAACAAGCGCGGGTCCCGCCAACAATATAGATTCAAATTCAGCGGCACCGAACCCGTGCAATAATCCTCCCGAAGTAACGGCCCCTACTGCGACAGATGAGACCCGAGAAGTAAGGAGAGAGGTTCAGGAGCTCCGAGCCATGTTCTACGCCCGAGAAAACTCTCAAGACTTCAAAATACGGCAACCATATCCTGCTGAATGGAGGGATGTTCCATTTCCACCAAGATATAAGCCATTCAATATCAACCCATATGATGGCAAGACTTCAGCAAGTCGGTACATCACTTACTTTGAGGTCACTACCGACCATCTGCCCCATGATGACGCTATCCTCACGCGGTTATTCATTGGAGCGTTGGAAGGAGTCGCCTTCGATTGGTACCGCAACTTGCCCGACAATTGCATCCACTCCTTCGCTGGCTTCAAGCGCTTGTTCTTGGAGAGGTTCTATGAGGTAGGGCAGGATGTCACAATGTCCACCCTCATGGATGTCGTACAAGAAGAAAAAGAGCTGACGAGGAATTACATTGAGCGGTTTCGTCAAACCGCGATGAAGTTACCATCTGGCAATCCGAATTCTTCCCTGATTGAAATTTGCCAAAAGAGACTACTCCCAACAATCGGTCTCTGGATGGGCGAAAGTCAATTCAAGGACTGGAAGGCTTTTATCATCAGTGCTACAAGTGCCGAAGAATGATTGAAGAAGGCCCGCCAACTGGGGTTGCATATCTTGGAGGGAGAGAACAAGGGCAAGCATCCCAGCACCAACACCGACAATGGGGGTAGCCCCTCCAACAGTCGGGACAACAGAGGCAAGTAGGCTATGGTGGCCGACACGACCCAGAAGCCCGAGTCACAACCAGCAGACAAACAATGGCCTCAAATCACTTACTCTTTTGAAGACGGCCACGTCAAGCCTATCTTGGACATGCTCATACAAGGAGATAGAATTCAGCTCCCTCCACCAAGACGGGAGCCTCGGCCAGCAGATCTGGAGAACCCAAAGTTCTGCCATTACCACCGCTATGTCCACCATGCTACACATGACTGCTACCAACTGAAACGATACATCCAAAATCTTATCGATTCAAACTCTCTGGCCATCAACTTCGAAGAGGTAACTGTAGCAGCCAACATGGTATCTGTATAATTCGGCAGCTTCCCTCCAACAGAGACTCAAGACGGTGTTATATCCATCCCTCTGGCGACGATGGAAATTGCTAATCTTCCGCCTGCTCGTGATCAAGATGTCGGTCTGGTACCCCTCACCACATCACGAGGGAAAATCATGTGGGTCCATTCGGACCTAGTCTACGAGGTGACTCAGTCCACTCTACCTTCTAAGAAGAGGAGTAGAAAAATTAGATCCTGCCGTACCGCCTCGGCAGAAGAAGAAGAAGTCACGGCCGTTGTTACTCGATCTGGAGCACAATCTCAGCCCGTGGCTGAGAACTCGACTGATGATCATCCGCCCACTTCCACTGATGCTCCGGGACCGGCTCAGCCTTCGACGACCGACAAGCCTAGGCCGAAGGAGACTCGCTTCGACAAATCCCTCCGAAAGAAGACACCTCAGGGGCTGGAGAGGCCCTACAACTTCGACATCTCGGCACAACTGCCCAATACACCGGCCAAATTGTCCTTATATGAACTCCTAAGGCTCTCAAAGGATGTCCGTACAGCTTTGAGTGATGCACTCCAAAACACCGACGCATACTTGGCTCAGGTCAACCTCACGGGAGATAATCAACCTGCAGATCTCCAAGATAGTGCGTGTACGGGAGCGATGCCCAATATCGTCTTCTTCCCGCAGGATATGCTCATCAAAACTAACTTGCACGATCGCCCGTTATACTACACTGGATATATCGGCGACGTAAAAGTGGACCGAATGCATATTGATCTTGGGTCTTCCATAAGCATCATTCCGAAGGGTCTACTACATCATCTTCGTATTTCGATGCATCGCCTGACGCCTACAAGCACCACCATTAGCGGTTTCAATTCGGGCAAGAGCTACCCAATCGAGAAGATCCGTTTGAAGTGTCAGATTGGCGATCTCCAATCAGAAGTCACCTGCTACGTCATAGATGTCGACACTTCTTACAACATCCTTTTGGGGTGGCCTTGGATACACGATTACATGATCGTGCCTTCCACACTGCACCAATGCTTCAAATATGTCGATAAGCATGGCTTCGTGAGGACAGAGTTTGCTGATATCGATCCCTTCAAGGGGGTCGAATCCTATTACTCTGACTCATGTCTGTACAAAAAATCAAGGAAGCACCTGGTCGAAGAAGATGTGCAAGCTCATACCAAAACGGCCACAGGATCAGAAGAACCTCTAACGATCCACCTCCAGCCTCGCAAACCAGGCAATTCTGCACCCCTTACGGCCACTCTGCGCAAGGGCGCAATCAGCCTCTCGGCACAGGAAGAGCAGTTGAGAATCCGGCTGCCAAGGTCCGGCCAAGCGCCGAGATCCACAACAGGTCCACTTACCATCAGACTGCCAAGAGTCGTTCAACCCCGAACGGAGATACTCAATCCCTCCGATAGGCCACTGACAATACGCCTTCCCAGGAAAAGTCTTCATCCCGATACGAGGTCTGACACTTCTAGCGAACCAGCCACCCCTCGCTCCACATCGAGTACCAAACTGGGGGTTGCTAGTCTACCAACAACTCCACGATCCGCTCCGTCAGTGGAGCCTCTGAAAATCAAGCTAACTAGGACGTCCTCCCAGTCTTCATTTACGTCGGGGGTAGTCGAAGAGGAACCGGAGCTAGCCAAGTATGTGGCTGCCCACACTGATGTTCCCTCCGCAGATGATGTAATCCCCCTAGAAAAGATATCTTATTTCATCAATAAAGGGCTATCTTTGAACTACATCGAGCTCAATAAGCTATATACAATGTATGCTATGGACCACGGTATAGGCACTCACCTACACACACAAGTGACAAATGTGTATACCGCGATCCAGCTTACTCCAGCAGAAGACGCTTACCGAATATACGAGGGAGGGGACCATCCAATTATCTTCGGCCGGAAAGACGATCCGTACCCCTTCACCATAAAGGAAGTCGATCTTGGGTCAGATGCCGGGAGATTGCCTCTATATCTCTATAGCCCCCAGTCCAAATACCTCATGCAGAAACAAGGATATGATCTGGAGACTACACCAGGTTTGAATTATGGCACTGGACGGCGACTACCTTTGAAGCCCCCAGTACCGTCCGTAAGCCACGGGACTACTATAGCAAAACTCGATGTGGATTAGGGTATGTAACTCCCACAACAACCCCGGAGAGTTCAGATGAAGAATGCGACTGGCAGTCACATTCAACCGAGTCACCAACTTCCGACTCGGATACCAGCATCGAAGACATATTCAGACAGGTCCTGTCAGTCAACATGGCATTCGCCGATGCGTACGAAGAAGACGAAGACATTCCTGAAATCCTTGAACTAGAGCCATGGGCCCAACAGCTGGATGCGCAATGGGAAAAACGGTTCGAGCAAAGAGAACCTCCTACCGAGGATGAAGTAATACAGGTCGACCTCGGTAGCGAATCCTCTCCAAAGCCAATCTTTGTCAGTAAGAGTTTAACAGACGAAGAGCGAGAATCGCTGCTGGAACTTATCAAAGAATATATTAATGTGTTCACATGGAGTTATGAAGACATGCCGGGGTTAGATCCCGATATTGCTCTTCATAAATTCAACATACGGCCAGATGCAAAGCCAGTCAAGCAGCAACAACGACGCTTCCACCCAGGCGTCATAGATGCGATCGAAGCCAAAGTCAACAAGCTGATAGCCAGCGGCTTCATTCGTGAGGAGTAACATCCTGACTGGGTCGCCAACATAGTTCCGGTCCTTAAGAAGAATAGAAAGATCCGAATCTGCATCGACTTCCGCAATCTAAATGAGGCATGTCCAAAAGACAAATTCCCCTTCCCTATCACAGACATCATGATCGACAACACATGCGGCTTTGAACGTATGTCATTCATGGATGGATTCTCGGGGTACAATCAAATCAAGATGTCTCCCGACGACGAAAAGCACACCTCATTCCGAACACCTATTGGCACATACTGCTACACAGTCATGCCATTCGGTCTAAAGAATGCGGGCGCCACATATCAGCGAGCCATGAGTATCATTTTCAGAGAACATTTACGCAAGACAGTGGAATGCTATTATTTGCCATTAAAATTGTTTGATTGAAAACTTTAATACAAACAGAACATGGTTACAATATAGGACTTAGATGTAGTCCTAGGAGTACACTTTTGTTTAAGCTGGGTTCCTTGTGCCAATGGAGCGAGTGGTAATGCGTTGACTCCGTTGACGGGCTGACGACGGTTATCGGATCTCTGAAGGTGTAGATTGCTCTGGGTGCTAGAGCTTGCTGAGAGGAGGAAGACGTTGAGTGTCTGTATCTGCCTCTCTGGTGATTCTTTGTATGTTCGTTGTGGATTTTGTGTGTGTGTGAAGGAGATGATCCCTCTATTTATAGTTTTGGCAGGCTGGCTGCTCATGCGCGTATGTAGGATGTACCGGTGTGGGGACGCCACGTGGAGGTTGCTGATGGAGGCGCATGGATGCTGCGCCCTGATCGAGGGGGAGAACTCTTTATACTGCTGTTGTGAGCCGGCACGTAGCAGAGGAGAAGATCTTTCTGTTGCTGAAATCTTGGACGAGTTGAGTCAAAGGACACGTGTCGTCGACTCATGGCTCGAAGATCTCGGATTTGGTGGGGGGAAGTAATCTGGTAGGCTGCGCCTTGGATTGGACGCAGGAGGAGGCTGCGGCCTGTAACCTTTAGGAGTTACAAACCTTTTTGGGGCACATGGCTTTTGAGGCGCATGCAGGTGACTTTCTTTCTGTCTTTTGGGATCAAAGAGCAGTCTGGGGCGCATGGCTTTTGAGGCACATGCTGTCTTGGACGCATGGCTGCGGAGGCGCATGCGAGTAGTTGAGTGGCCACGTGGCAGTAGCCGTCGAAATAAAGTCATGATGATGCTGACGTTGCCGACGCTTCGTTTTCTGAAAAAGCTGTCGACTGTTCAGACTTTGGGAAGCGTGCTGCCAACTCTGTCAGTTCAACATTTAATATTGGTGACGTTCGATGGACAGCTGAGTGGGCGCGTTGGTTGGCATCCCACTCGATATGGGGATGTGTGGGGGCGCATCCTCTGTGATACGCCTGGTACGGAGGGCGCGTCTGTGTGATGCGCCTGGTACGGAGGGCGCGTCTGTGTGATGCGCCTGATGCCGAAGGACGCGTCCGTGTGATGCGATGTCTGGCTGGCACATCCGACATGTCTTTTAATGATGCGGCTGTCTCGCTCCTCGAGTGCTATAAATAGCCGTCTGGCTGAATTCGAGGCGTCCGGTTCGTCCATTAAATGCAAATTTATTGCACGGAATTCGGAGAGCCATCCACTTGGCACATGGGTTTGATCTGCCCGGCCTATAAATAGTGGCATGGAGAGAAGGTTTGCTCATCATTCTCTCACGTACTTCCAACATGAACTTGGGTATTCAGGTGCATTCTGTTGACGAAGTGCTCCCGAGGGTGAAGATGAGACGCCATGTTGTCTTCGATGCACTTGAAGGTGACTGTTGCATCCAAAAGACGGAGTCGAGGGCTTCTGAGGCAGGCGGAAGGTGCCTGTTGCATCCAAAGATAGGGATGTTCGGGCCTCGTCTCCGTTATTCCGGAAGAGCCGCAGATCAGAATTGCGATGCTAGGCTCTTTCTTCCTTCAAAGTGGGTGTTGCCCACTCTGGTTGTATTGAAAGCTGTTCCTTTAGTCGCGGTTTCGATCACGGTCCTCCTTGGGCTTTGGAGGCTCTTTCGAAGCCTCCCCTGGCCACAGCTTTGCGGTGCTCTTCTCTTCCTTGGTTCCAGCCAGAGGGTTAAATGCTTTGCTTGGCAAAGCACTTATCAGGTGAGCCTGGCTGGAAGAGCGACACATAACTGGGCTGCTGAAGGGATGCACATAACTGAGCTGCTGAAGAGATGGTGGAATGCGCCTGGTTGGAGGCGCATGGTGTCTGCTGCGCCTAACTGACGGCGCATGGTGACTGCTGCGCCTATCTGGAGGCGCATGGTGGCCGCTGGCTGTAGGCTTAGGATCTTTCCTTTGTAGAAATTCTCCTTTGTACAACCTTTTCTGGACATGTAATAGACTTTTGTATATGAATAAAAAGTCCTCTTTCAAATGTCCATAGTCATTGATTTTGCTGTGAAGTGTTCGTCTGAGCTCTGGCGCATATAGTGTCTGGCGCATGGGCTTTCTGGTTGTGAAATTCCATGCTTCTACAGCTATGTCGACGACATCGCCGTCAAGAGTCGCCGTAAGGAAGATCATCTGCAGGACCTGAGGACGGTATTCGACCTGATGCGGGCCCACAATCTGAAAATGAACCCTACAAAATCCTTCTTGGGCATATCCAGCGGGAAGTTCTTGGGCTTCATCATCACTGCACAGGGTATCCGTGTAGACCCCGAGAAGACAAAGGCGATCATGGAGATGGCTCCCCCGAGAAATCTTCGCGAACTTAGAGGCCTCCAAGGGAGGCTAGCTTACATCAGGAGGTTCATTTCTAACCTCTCCGGGCGATGCCGACCGTTCACACACCTCATGAAGAAAGGAGTCTAATTCGTATGGGACGAGGAATGCCAGCATGCTTTCGACAGCATCAAAGAATACTTATCGAATCCTCCAGTTTTGGTAGCCCCGGTTCCTGGAAAACCATTCCTGCTCTACGTACGAGCAATGGAACACTCCCTTGGTACCCTGCTGGCACAAAACAACGACGCAGGTCACGAGCAAGCCATATATTACCTCAGCCGAATGATGATTGGGCACGAACACCGATACACCGCGGTAGAGAAGGAATGCCTCGCCTTGGTGTTCGCCATTCAGAAGACGCGGCACTACGTCACAGAACAAACCATACATGTGATCTCACGAGTCAACCCTCTCAGAGTCCTCATGACTAAACCAGGGGCACTCAGCTCTCGCCTCGCTACATGGGCAATATTGCTGTCCCCTTATCATATGATCTTCGTCCCGCAAAAGGCTGTCAAGGGTCAAGCCCTGGCAGACTTTTTGGCAGCCCATCCAGGATCGGAGTCATCCAGAATATACGAAGAGATCCCAGATGAGGTCGCCGATTCGAATACAACCACCCACGATAACATATGGCGGATGTTCTTCGATGGCACTTCAAGAATCGGACCCAAGGGAAACATCGTCGTTGGGGTCGGAGTGGTATTGATTTCTCCTACCGGGCTGGTGATCAATCGCTCTTACTCCCTCACAGAACCCTGCTCTAACAATGTGGCCGAGTATAACGCTCTGGTCATTGGTCTCCAACTGGCAAGAGAGCTGGGGGTAGAATACCTTGAAGCATACGGCGACTCCCAACTAATCGTCAATCAGATCCGGGGCTCATACGAGGTCCGCCATGAAGACATGATCCCCTACCATCAAATTGCGATCAACATCATCTCATCGTTTGAGGGATTCTTCATCGAGCACGTCCCCAGACTCCAAAATATCGAAGCCGATGCCCGAGCAGGCCTTACCGCTTCTTTAGCAGTGCCAAATCAGGCTCATCATTCGGTCGACGTGATAGGCCACGAACTGGTCTGCCCCAAGAACAATATTCAATTCGTGGCGAGCTATTCCGCCCAGACGGTCGACGAAACACCAGACTGGAGACAGCCGTTCATCGACTTTGTTGTATACGACATCCTCCCAGAGAATCCAAGGGAAGCCACCTCCATCAGACGGCGTTCTCTCAGATTCTTCTATGACACAGAGACAAAGATGCTGTACCGACGATCCTACGACGGGTTATTGCTCCGGTGCTTATCAAACGCAGAAGCCAAAGAAGCTGTACGAGAAGCTCACGACGGTGTCTGTGGGGCCCATCAGCCTGGCCTAAAACTACAAGACCGCCTTCGCCGGATGGGCTACTACTGGCCCACCATGGTGGCAGACGCAATAGACTATGCCAGAAAATACAAAGCCTGCCAAGTTCACGCGGACTTCATTCACCAACCATCCGAGTTTCTACATCCAACGGTGGCGTCCTGGCCATTCGAAGCATAGGGAATGGATATCATTGGTCCAATCACCCCACCTTCCTCCCGAGGACATCGCTTCATACTTGCGATCACTGATTACTTCTCCAAATGGGCGGAAGCTGTCCCACTCGCAGAGGTTAAGACTTCGAACGTGATCAGCTTCCTTAAGCATCACGTCATCTACCGCTTTGGACTGCCACGAAGGATCATCCATGATAATGGTCCGCAGTTTATAAGCCATGCATTCTATCGATTCTGCGATAAGCACCGCATTCAGAATGTCGCTTCGACACCATACAACCCGGCAGCAAACGGGTTAGCAGAAGCATTCAACAAAACACTCATCAAACTCCTCAAGAAGTTTGTCTCTTCCAACAAACGCGACTGGAACGAGAAGCTCGGCGAATGCTTATGGGCTTATCGTACCACAGTTCGAACAGCCACCGGGAATACACCATTCTTCCTGGTATACGAGAGTGAGGCAGTCCTCCCATTGGAGACTCAAATCCCCTCACTCCGCGTCGCCCTCACTTACCAATTGACGACGGATGATAACTACCGACGTCGACTACAAGAATTGGAGGCCTTGGATGAAAAGCGCCTCCTAGCTCAGCAAAGGATCGAGCTATACCAAGCACGCATCTCAGGAGCCTTCAACAAGAAGGTCAAGATCAGAACATTCCAAGTAGGCGATCTTGTGCTGGCAGTCCGCAGGCCAATGGTCATGACTCACAAGACCGTCGGTAAGTTCCAGCCAAAATGGGAAGGTCCATTTGTCATCGAGGCCGTGTTCTCCAACGGTGCTTACTGCCTCGCCAAGCAGAACGGAGACTTGCTCATGTTGCCCGTCAACGGCAAGTTCCTGAAGAAATACTATGTTTAAACAACATTTTCCAAATTATCGAGTCATGTGCCCTTTAGTACTACTGAACCCACATCCACAGTATTTCAGATTATCGAGCCATGCACCCGCTGGTGCCGCTGAACTCTCACTTCCTCAATATTCTAAATTACCAAGTTATGTACCCGCTGGTGCCTCTGAACTTACATTCCGGTCACTCCTCCAGATAGTAAGTCACGTATGATTATACCCCTGAACTTTCTTCCTGGAAGAGATCCTCCCTCATGATCCACTACCCGCACTCCCAGTGCACAAAAAGGATAATCGATCCACCAATTTCCGAAACGACCATGTCCTCATTACCTCTGAGTTGTTTTCGCTTCCACCAAAAAACAAACCGCCCCCTCGCATAGAACTTCCACGTTCTCCTACCTCTGAGTCGTTCTATGTACCCATTCTTCATTGAGCCCACTCCTGCCATGTCCTCATTACCTCTGAGTGGGAAGGCTCCGTCGAAGAAATCGTCATATTTGCCATGTCCACATTACCTCTGAGCAAGTATGCCGGTCCTCCTTCAACCTATTATCTGTACCCACAACCGGAGTACGACAAGGATAATAGGTCCACAAATGTCCTCTGTTGACCACAAATGTCCTCTGTTGACCACAAATATCTGCTATTTACTACAAATAGCTTCCGTGTAGTCTCCCCTGCCATGTTCTTATTACCTCTGAGCAGGAAGATTCCACGGTAAAATCTTCATGTTTGCCATGTCCAAATAACCTCTGGGCAAATATGACTGGTTTTCTTTCATCCTATTATCCGTATCCTGAATCAGGATACGCCAAGGATAGTAGGCCCACAAATATCCCTTGCTAAGCTTTGATAATATCACCAAGAGTTATGCGATCAAAGATGTCAGGAGTTTGGAAGAAGCCATTAAGGATGACTAGGCTAGGGAGGGGCATGAAGGAATTATTGTGGCTTCGTTGTACGCATTGACAATAGCCTTGCCGTGTGCTTTGGTAGCAACTTCGTTGTAAGCGGGTGTCTTAGTCTTGTAGAAGATTGTACCTTTAGCTCCGTGGGAGCTGGTGTTGGCTTTAGCGCCGTCAGATGCTATTTTTAACCTAGCTTGTTGTAATGCCCGTATTTCGGAATACGTATTTTGATCAGGCTTACATGTATTTCGGACCTGTATTTTAATTTCTTGGATTTTGGCTTGTACTTGTAATTGGCTTGACTTGCCGATTTTGGTTTCTAGTAAATGGGATTTTGACATGACTTGGTTTTATTTTGTGGAGAAGGATTGGTTTGGTTTGGTCTGGTTTAATGTGCATGGAACACCTTAGCCTATCCTCTACCCTCAACACAACACACCCACCCCCATTTAATCCCACCTAACTTTTCTCTCTCCTCTTTACCTTCATTTAATTCCTACATCTTCTTCTTCTTCCTTCCTTCCTCCACACAACACCAACACCATAGGCCAGTGCACCTTGCTACCATATGAGAACCCTATTTTATTTGTCCATTAGCTAGATTAGGCCATGGTGATCAACATTAGAACTTGACATTTTGTGATTTGGAGACTCCATTGTTCTAGATCTTAGTGTTAACTATTTTTGGATTTTCTTGGTTTTGATCTATTAAACTTAGATTTTTGCTTGTTTTGATGCTTCCATGTGGAAGAGAATTCAATTTTACTCAAGTTAGAACTTTGAAAATCCTAATTTGGTTTTGATTTGGTCAAGTTGTGAAGATTTGAAGTTTTGGTGTCCTTGAGAAGTTCATCTCAGCCTTGGAGAAGAAGACCCCCCTTTTTTTCCCCTGCGCGCGCTCTTTAGCGTGCTGCTGGCTCGCGCGCTTCGCCGCCCTGCGCCCTGCGCGCTTAGCTGCATCGTGCTGCCCTGCGCCGCGCCCTTTGGCGCTGGCCGCGGCGACCATTGGCGCACGCGCTCTTTAGCGCGCTGCTACCCTACGCCATCGGCCCCTGCGCCATCGACCCTGCACCCTCCGACCCTGCGCCATCGGCCCCTGCGCCCCTCCGACCCGACGCCATCCATCCCTGGCACATTTGACCCCTGCGTCATCCACCCCTGCGCAACCCACTTGCCCACGATGGAATGGTTTATTTCTTGGACTTGGCTTCTCTTTTGTGAATTGAGTTTTGAGATCTTGTTCCACACAGCACGACTATCTGGACCCAACACAACCTGGCACGGTTTTCGATGATTTTGCTTATGACTAATACGGTTTTCCTGATTCTGTGAAGTATGATTTTAGTACCTCTGATCTTCTTAATAGTGACCCGATGGGGTACACACTTGACTTGTAACCTGTGATTCATGATTAATCCCTTGTAACTTGATAACTTGATAGTTGTCTGTGGCGGCGCACTCTTGACTTGTAACTTGTAACTTGACTTGACTTGATGCCATTGCGATGGCTAACTTGACTCGAATAATCAACTCTGACACCGTGGGTGTTCCTGCTTGCTTGCTTGTGAAATCTACTTGTCTTGTCCTGTATCATGTCTAGGAAGTAACTTCTTGGGTACTACGGCCAGGGATTCACACTAAATATAGATTAGGTTAATGACTAGATCAAACTATAGTTCATGGAGAATTTTCGGTCACAGGCAATCTCGTTATCTGGGCGCTTTAATGGACTTGTAGCTTGCCGACGAGTAGAGCACATTTCCAGCACACTGTCATATGTTGCACCTCTAAGTCACCTAAGGGTATATCATCTCCAGGACGATGTACCCAACCATACTCTCAACCCACGGAAGGATAACTAGATGGTCTGCAGGGCTTGGGACTGGAAAATTCTCATTTGCATCTTGTTAGTAATTAGGCTTGTGACAACCCTAGCTAGTTAAAGTAGTAAGCCGTAGTAATTGCTTGGCCGCTTATGAATGGATGGTGTCTAGCTCTGTCTAAGTCTTGTCTAGTCCCAGTACCTGGTACCCCTGAACATGATTGCTTTACTCGTCTTTAACAATAAATGGATAGAGACAACTGCTATTCAGGCGAAGGGTTACAACCCCGATCCTTGTTTGGTTTACGGGTTGTAGCCTGGCTCCCGGAATGGTACGATGTCTCTAGTCGTTTATTGTCCTGTTGTACTTTTATTTTATTTACCTATACCTTTCTTCAATTTTCTTATGCTCTGATATGCTGGTTTTGCTCTTATTTTGTGGCCTCCCTTGTGGCACTTGCTCTTTCTGGGGTTTGACCCAGCTGGTTTTGTGTGGCTAGATTTCGGAGCAGCACCCGAGGATCTACCGAACTTCCAGTCCGATGGTGGCGACTAAAAGGAACCCGGGCTACGAGTGGGTTTTCTATTTTGTTTCGCTCACTCTATTGTAAAATTATTCTTTTGAGGCGTTTAGCCGACGAGCACCTGTTAGCTCGATGCACGTTTACTTACTGTCTGCCTACGGACTGTAAACATGATTAACAAATCCTAGGGTTGATCATGTATGACTTAACTCTTGCTAGTCCTAGCATTTTGTACGACTAGCTTCATGATCAGCTGATATGTAATATTTGGGATGCCTTTTATTGTATATTTAGTGGTCAAACATCTTGTAACTATATTACTTGCTTGAGATTGAGACAATAGGCTTGACCTTAAGAGACAGTTGGCTTGTAGTAAACCCTCATATCTAGACAGCCGTGACCGTATAGCGAGATGGACTTCATTTCAATATACGTAGATGGCTATGTTCGCCCCCGCTCTCCAGTATTTTGGTTCTGGGGCGTGACATGGTTTAAGTGGTGGCCCATGCAGGTCTTGTCAATCAAAAAATATGAGGGTTTATCGAATAGATGTCTCGATCAGTACTCGTCCTTGATCTCCGTTCATATCCTCTGAATCTCTGAATTCTTGCCCTGATCACGTGCTTGTAACGTTGATCTGTCCTGGTCCTTCCTCATTGTTTCCCTGTGTCGTCTTCTTCAGCGGTACTGTACCTGACCCCGTCGATCAGTAAGGTGGAGCACCTCCCGTGGACCAGCAACCTGGAGATCAAGCCCAGCATTCCGGAGTTGCCTCCCGAGTTATACCTACTGGAGGAGAGCCCCCAGTTCGGCCTGTTCAGCCTGCCGAGCCGGATGATGGCACCTTGGTAGATCTCATCAGGACCTTGATAGCTTTCCAAGATCGTAGAGGGGACGCCTTGCACCAGGCGGTGGCAGATGCTTTGACCAGAGGCGGTCATCCAGGGAACAGCGCGGCCAACAGCTTCAAGCGCTTGAACCCTCCCTTCTTCGACGGCAGTGAAGATGCGATTGCCGCGGATGCTTGGCTTTAGGATACCGAGGTGGTTCTGGAAGCAGCTAGGATACCTGAGAATGGGAAGGTGGCGGTGGTACGCCTGCAGTTGTTGGACTTAGCTCACAGTTGGTGGGTGGCGCAAGCCATGGGATTAGTGGCACCCATTGTTTGGGCAGTGTTTAGAGAAAGATTCCAGACGAAGTATTTCGATACTGTAGCT
This sequence comes from Iris pallida, assembly GCA_029216955.1. Lineage (NCBI taxonomy): Eukaryota > Viridiplantae > Streptophyta > Magnoliopsida > Asparagales > Iridaceae > Iris > Iris pallida. Next base: position 4,408,389 of record JANAVB010044817.1, on the reverse strand, counting down.
CGGTACGACCTGCAGACGAGATTTACCAACTTGAAGCAAGGAGACAGAACGGTCGACAGTTATGCATCTGAGTTTTCTAGACTCAGTAGGTTTGCCCCTACCTTGGTGGCAACCGAGTTTGATAGGGCCCAGCGGTTCCAACAGGGACTGCATTTGGAGATCTTGTTGGCTGTTGAGCAGTTCGAGCACCAGACGTTCGATGCAGTATTGAGGGCAGCTAGGAGGCATGAGTATACCTCCCAGAGGATCGTGGATAGGACCGGAGGTAGGAAGCGATCCCACAATCAGATGCAGCAATCATCAGCTCCAGCCCCGGCAGCTAGGAGTTTGACTATTGGAACTCCGAGGCGGGCGGCCTTAGTAACGTCGGTTCAGCATTCGACCCCGACGAACTCGCAGCAGCAGAAGCAGAAGCAGACTTCCGCGATGGGATGTTCTCATTACGGGAAGCCAGGCCATGTGGTGGCAGATTGTCGTAGGGTGCAAGGATTGTGCGTAGCTTGTGGAGCGACAGATCACAAGATAGGGGCCTGCCCGAATAGGGGTAGTTCATCCTCTTCCAACCTAACCAGTCCATCGGTTAGGGGACCAGCACCTATGCAGCAGCAGCAGTACCCGAGGCCATTATTGCCTCAGGTCCAGGCGTTTCATCAGCAGAACCAGCAGCAGTATACCCAAGCCAAGTGCAGAGCAGGCAGAGAGGTTTCCAGCAGAGGGAACCCGCAACTAGAGGACAAGGTCAGGCCATGATGATGGCTATGGAAGAAGAAGCTGCACCAGGTGAGGTAGTGGCAGGTACCATTCTCGTCAACTCCTCACCAGCATTGGTATTATTTGATTCTGGTGCATCGCATTCATTTATGTCTGCACGATTCGCGATACAGATAGGATTGGAGCCCGAGTCATTATCAGTGAGGCTTAATATACTTACTGGTAATGGTCTTGTGGGATTAGATCGAGTGTTTTCCTCGTGTCGAATCGTAGTTAGCGGTAGAGAGTTTCCCGCTAGATTTATAGAATTTCCTATGGCAGATTATGATGTAGTCCTAGGCATAGATTGGTTGAGGAACCAGTATGCTAGGATAGACTGCCATGTTGGCAGAGATGTTTTCAGTATTCCAGACGAGCCAGAGTTTTTATTTTCCAGAGGCGCAGTGGAACCATCTTCTCCAGTATTACGGATGGCAGTAGCAGCAGTGCAGTTGCCCCGGATAGTTGAAGAGTTTCCAGATGTCTTCCCAGAGGAACTTCCAGGGATGCCGCCAGAGCGGGAGATCGAGTTCACTATAGACTTGATCCCTGAGATAGCACCAGTGTCGGAGAGAGTCTACAGAATGGCGCCTTCAGAGTTGGAGATTTTGTACAAGATGATTGAAGAACTCAGGACCAAAGGATTCATTCGTGCAAGTGGATCGCCTTGGGGAGCCCCGATGCTTCTTGTGAAAAAAGAAGGATGGTACGTCCAGGTTATGTATAGATTATCGTACCTTGAACTCAGTGACAATCAAGAACAGATACCCTCTCCCGAGGATAGATGATTTGTTTGATCAACTCAGAGGGGCTTCAGTGTTTTCGAAGATAGACTTGCGGTCAGGATACCACCAGATCAGAGTCAGAGAGCAGGACATCCCGAAGACAGCTTTTAGATCGAGGTATGGGCATTGGGAGTTCCTTGTTATGCCCTTTGGAGCGACCAATGCGCCAGCCGTATTCATGGACCTCATGAATCGCATATTCATGCCTTACTTGGATCAGTTTGTGATCGTGTTCTTAGATGATATCCTGGTCTACAGCAAGAGCGAAGCAGAGCATGAGCAGCTGTAAACCCCCTAAATTTCTACTACGATTTTTATTTTTTATTTATTTAAAATTTCGTATTTTTATTTCGTATCTATACGTGCACATGAGTCGCCTTGTCGTATTTACGTAACATGCAAAAACTGCGTTCGTAATTTCTCGACGAGTGCAAATATGTGTCGAGGTACATATTTAGAAAAAAAATATTTTTATTTATAAATTTTATTTTTATAGAAAAGTACATGTTCAAATAAAGGTGATAAATATTTTTATTTTGTAAAAGAGTTATTTTTATTCGTCATTTAAAAATAAGCAGTTATTGAAGATTTTTGCGTTTATATGAAACATATTCCAAATATTTTGCGAAGTTGAAAATTTGTTATAAATATATTTTTGTTACTTATAAAAGCTACTTTATGATTTAATTATATTGATTTTTGAAATTAATTAATATCATATTTTAATAATTATGAAAATGATATTTAAGATTTGGTTTTATTTAATATTTGAATTATTTTTGGATAATTTAAATTTGGGAAAGATTTTATTTTTAAATAGGAAGTTATCTATATTGATTGATTTTGATTGCTTAAATTTTAATTCGATTTAAATTAAAAGATGGAATTATCCATCGGGATTTAAACGAATGCTAATCCCTATCCAACTGGGTATTCCCACCTCCTATAAAAGGAGAGGTACTCCTCCAGAAATTTTCCATCCACAGCGTGCATCGTGTCGGTGTCCTTTTCCAGTCCACTATATTCTATATAGTACAAATACATCGTTCTCCATCCCGGGTTCGACAAGTCCGAACCTCCTCGCCTGACCTCGTGTAACACCCTGTTTTCTGAAATTAGGGATTTTTGAAAATTTATTATTTTTATTATTTAATAATGGTGATTAGGGCATGAAATGGTTTATAATGATTATTAGTGTGATTAAACCATTTTCTAAGTCATGCTAAGTCATGACTTATGACTTTGTAATTTTGGTTAGTATAACTTAGTGTAAACCCTAGTTTTCTCTAACCTAGAAGTTGCCAAGACTATGAGAGCTTAGCCGTTGGCTTAGAACATCAAATTAGTGGTTTTGACCAAAAGGGTATTTTGGTAATTTACTAGTCTTTATTTGAGATTTTGTGATTTTAATATTATTTAATCATGATTGAGTATCATGATTAGTCCCTAACCTATCCTATCCTAAACTAGAGGTTAGCCACTAACCTAGAAGCATTAGGATGAAGATTTGGTCATGGGGTAAAGTGGTTAAATATCTAGATATTAACTTTATAGATATTTTGCTTAAATCACTCCAAATATCCAACCCCTTTACCAAAGTCCAAGCCTTAGCCATGAAGGAAGGGGCAAGGACACCCCCCCCCATGCCATGGCCGGCCAAGGACCCCCCTTGGCAGCCCACAATTCTATAAAATCCTATTGAATTAATTCATGAATGAAATTACATTAATTTTATTCCACAAAATTTCCCATTCCTTCAACCCTTCATAACTTGAGCAATATTGATCCAAATTCACTCAAGTATTTTTCATTGGGACCCTACAACATCTAAGGTGCTAAGGGGAACTAGCAATCAAGGATTTGGAAGCATTGGACATCATCAAGTTGAAGGAAGCACACCCCCCTCTTCCTTGATTTTCATTAAAATTGCACCAATAGGTATTTTTCCCTCAAACATAGTTAAAATCCTGTTTTTTCTTCATAATTGCATTCATATAGGACTAACACAACTGTGGGTAAAGTTTGGTGGAAACTAGACTTGGTTTGGTGTCCGTATCGGACACGTATCCTAAGCCTAAAACCCTTGTTTGGTGAAATGCTACAGAGGGTTTGATTTTGTCAAATGTGAAACAAATTGCACTGTTGTGAAGCCCTAGGCATGTAGGTCACGAACCCACTCGACTGAGCACATTTTTCGTGCTGTGTCCGTGTCCAAATTGGAAACGAACCGACCGCACGAGCCCCTCGTGCATGCCCTGCTACCCGACACTTCGTGTGCACTACACAGGCCACTAGGACACGTATAATTTGACACAGACAAGGGGGCACTGTCTGTGAACATGCCCCCAAAGTCTCGTGTCGCGTCGTGTCGTGTCGAGTGAGAAAACTCACTCGCACTGGACACGAGCTGTCAGTGCACACACGCGCGGGCACGACTTTAAGCGTGTCGTGCGCAAGGACACGACACTAGAGTGTCTCGTAGTGACACGGGCGTGTAGCCCTATACGTGGCATACACGTGGACACGAGCACGTGGTGCGTCGTGTCCTGTGTCGCGAGCACGACGCGTGCGACCGCGTGCACGACGCGGTCTGAACTCGCGTGTATCAGTCGTGTTTTCACGACTGATACGGAGTTCGTTTTGTGTCCACGAGTGTCGTGGACACGTGTCAGGGTGTGCAACGTGTAGCCCTATGTGTGGACTACACATGTGCTCGACCACGAGATGTGTCGTGTCTCGTGGTGTGTCCTAGAGTGGACTGCACGCGTGCACGACGCTGTGGTTTCGTGCGCGTGTCAGGACTTACCCGTGTAGTATTTTTGCGTGTTTGGACACGTGAAACTGTGTCGTGGTGTCGTGTCAGGCACCTAGGATACTAGTGTATGTATGGGGTGTCAGTTACCAACCCATGGTTGCGAGCCATAGCTCGGTTTAGTGCACGAAAATCAAGTTACCCTGTTTCGAAATACACAGTCCACTGTTCTCAGGTTTTAGGATTTTCCAGTTTTTGCAAAAGTGGATTTCAAAACCTATTTTGTTAAGATTAATACATTGTATGAGTGTATTTTAGTACATATATGTGTAGTATATATGTATATGTGAGTGTGGGTGAGTTTTGGGGAAAATTGGTTGGGTATTTGTGATGTATATATATACATATGTATGTATATATGTTATTGTGTGTGTGTTGGGGAGCCAACTTTGGTCCCAGAATTTCTGGAACCACTCCCCCCTGTCCAGCCTTCACTGTTCCTCCCTCTCTCACTGTCCTATCCTACACTCACTCTCTCACTGTCTCACTCTCTCTTTCACTCTATGTCCCTCTCTCTTCCCTCTCTTTATATATATATAGTATATATATAAGTTTTATATATATATATATATATATATATATATATATATATATATATATATATATATATATATATATATATATATATATATATTGATATATATATATTTGTATTAGGTCACATATATAGTGTATCATATGTATGTGGGTTTTTGGGTATTGTGTATATGGTATTCCCATATAGGTATATAGATAGTAGATTGATGTGTATATATATATATATATATATATATATATATATATATATATATATATATATATATATATATATATATATATGTATAACTTACTATAGGGCTATATGAAAACCCTATGACTAGCCCATGGCCTATGGCCAAGATTATTAGCCTATGGCTTGGGGCTAGCCCTAATGGCCCAAAACCAACTTGTTGACCCTTGTTGACTAAGGGTTGACCAAAGTCAACCTTAGGTCAAAAGTGACCTAGTTAACCTAGAAATGACTAGGAATGACCTAAAATAACTAGTTTAACTAGTTTGACTAAAACCCTAACTAGTTTGACTAGTGTTGACCTAGCTTTGACTAGTTTGACTTAGAGTTGACCATTGTTGACCAAGAGTTGACTTTAACCTAGATTTGACTAATCTTGACTTGTTTGACCTTGATTGACTTTATTTGACTTAGTTTGATTTCCTGTAACCTAGTATGACTTCCTGTGACCTAGTTTGACTATTAGAGTTTACCAAGAGTTGACTTTTGACAAGATTGACCTAGAATCATGTAGTATGCATTGTATACTTTATTTTTACCATTGTGGATACATTGTGACTTGTATTGCTCTGATTAGGAGCCATACACCTCTCCTCAGACAGTATATCCTCTTCAGACATTCAGTTATCAGGCGAGTACATTCTCTGACCGTTTCATACTTGTTCAGGCTTTACTTCTCGCTCTAGATTACTTTACTTGATGCTGTCACGTTGGTAACACGGATTGGTACTATATGGATCTTTACATGAGATGTTATCCCCCTCGGGAGCATCGGGTACTTCATGCTACGTGTGTTTCACTATCATCATGTACACCTATGCTTCCATTATCATGTGCACTCATGTGATCATGTACTCTCATGTTCACAGAGCCCTCATGTATACTATCATGTGCACCCTTTCATGGGCCCCATGTGATATCATGTATAAATAATGTAACTTGTCTCGATCCTTGTGTATTGATTGGGGTAACGGGGGAGTAGAAGTGGACATGTGAATAATTCCAAAGTAGTGTAATCATGTGCAAACTCAGTAGTGTAATCATGTATAAATTCTAGCCATTCACATGCCTATCTTGTGCTCTACATCACTAGTCACTTACAGTTCTCTATATACAGTAGATATTTTATTACAGCTATCTCTTTTACAGCGTATATTTCCTTTCAGCAGTTCATGTATCTTACTCTATTGCCTGTATCGTATTTCCTAACCTGATATGAACTGCGTGAGATGTATTGTGCTCGTTCCTGTCCTGATTGGACCTGTTGAAAATATTACAGAGGATGAGGATGAGGCCCTGGTGACTACATATTATGGAGCAGGACTAGATGACACTTGTGTTGAGGACCCTCAGCAGGATCCACCTGCAGCTGAGGATGTTGCTCCAGTAGTCTAGGCTAGTTTAGCTAGACGGTCTTTTCTGTATTATCATTTTGTCTCACATCTGAGTTGTATTTTGAGTTGTTGAGATATATAGACTCTTAGACTTATTGTATTATGAGTTGACATTCTGGATGTTATGTATCCTAGACACTTAGACTTATTTCATCTATGCTATGGTTCTCTTTGAGTTACTATCTATCTATCTGTTCTTCATTCTTCTACCTTAGATGTGATTGAGACAGCATGTTGTGATGTTACCTCCATTCGGAGAGTATAAACTGTACAGGTACCTTTATATTGTTAGATGATTGACCTAGGATAGCGTTCTACCGCCGACACTGCGGCGTAGGCTGGGCGTTGTTACGTTCTTGTACCCTAACAGTGGGTGCGGGTCGTGACACATATCTTTATATTGTTAGATGGTTGACCTAGGACAGCGTTCTACCGCCGACACTGCGGCGTAGGCTGGGCATTGTTACGTTCTTGTACCCTAACAGTGGGTGCGGGTCGTGACACATTTTTAGTGGTGGCCCATGCAGGTCGAGTTTATGTAGTGGTATTCGAACTAGAGTATCACTACAGCCTGCGATAGGATTTGAGGGATAGGCTTAGTGAGAGAGGATACTCAATCATTGTTAGGATACCTTGAGAGATTCCTGGGATAACCCTTGAGAATTTCATTTGAAATTACGATTTAAACTCCTTTTCCCTTGATTGAATTTGATTTTGGAGGATTCACTGTAGAACTTTGAATCCTGGAGTTAGTTGATGATTTTGAAATTTTTGTAGTTGTTGATTTTAATTTCTTGTGTTAGATTAATATCCTTATTTTAGGGTACTCAATCGCATTAGGAAAACTCTTAACTGGATTCCTGCCATCTAAATTCCTGTTGAAGGTTTGCTTCCTTGAATAACTGTCCTCCCTTGAATTATCATTTTATATCTCAGTATTGATTCCTTGTTTGATCTGTCTCCAGGATGGGTATGGAGACACGATCTCATCATCTCGATCAGGGAGATACCACTGAGGGGTCTACCACTCCTCGTCCTGATCAGCAGGGCCCCGAGACTGCAGTTTCTGTTGTGCCAGCTCAGGCTAGGATATCTGCAGCCTATGGGAGTGCACCTCTTCCTACTCCGAGACCTTCTTCTGTCGTCCCGAATGTTCTTCAACAGCAGTCATCATCAGGATCAGAGGACGTGGCACGGTTGTTCTCCTTCTTCCAGCAGATAGTGGAAACTCAGCGGCAACAGTTATTCAAGAGGGGACGGGACGCTCGTGGTACCAGCAGCAGTAGAGGCCAGGCCAAGAGGCCCCATGTGCAGTTTCAGCAGACGCAGACCCCAGTGGGAGTTCAGCAAGTGCAGCATCAGTATCGGGGTCAGGACCCGAAGACAATCAGTTGTCCCTATTGTAAGAAGTCGGGACATGGATGGGGTGAGTGCAGGAAGAGGTTGGGCTGGTGCCTAATATGTGGGGCAGCGGACCACCAGCTGAGGGAGTGTTCCAGTACACAGGCAGAGTAGCACAGGGAGCAGCACCAGGAGCAGGAGCCAAGGCTCCGGTAGGACAGCAGCAGAGAGGACCGTTACAGCCACAGCAGCAGAGATTCTTGCAGTTCCAGCAGCAGGCTGGAAGAGGTCAGCAGGGGCGTGCTTACGCCATGACAGTTGAGGATGCTCAGGCAGTTGGCGATGTGCTTGCAGGTTTTGTTCTTCTAAATTCCATTCCCACCTTGCTTCATTATATCTATCTTAAAATCCAATTCCATCTGCTCCTACCTATTCTTTATTAGTGATCAGTTTTGACCTGGTAGTTCATTTGGTTTTGTCGATTGTTTGTTGTTTCTTTATCTCTTACTTAGGAGTAGGAGTAGGAGTAGGAGTAGCTTTAGCTATTAATATAATTCTTGACTAACTCTTTTGTCAAGAATTTTTCTCTTAAATAAATTAATTTATGTGTTATGCCTTTTGACTTAGAGTTGATAGAGTAGCTCTGACCATAGAATGGTGACCCTTTTAGCCCTGTGATTTATTGTTTCCTTATCTTCCTAGTCTATGCCCATGACCAGGACTATGTATCTTCTTTCATCATTCCACCCTTACTTATATCTTATGCTACAAATTTATCCTTAGTTTTACAAGCTTATCCTTTTTCGAGCTTGATCATGATATATTTTATTGGGTGCGCACCCACTAACATATTATCTAATCAGAACCGGCGCATGATGGTCTGATCAACCTATTGCATTTTTGGTTCGCTTTTCATATATTAATCTACGTGGATGGAGACACAGTTAAACTTGCCCTAGAATCTTATCCGCAACAGCCTTGACAATTCTTCTTGGAATTATTTTATCGCCTATGAACCTCGTATTCGTATCCAGTTGAATTAAAATTTAATCATGACCTGGATCTTCAACATTGGATGCTCGTGCTCATACTTGATTTCATTGATTTCCCATCTTGCCCAATCTCGATTTATCCTAAAATTGATCAACTTAGATCATGTCAAGACTAAAATCTATTTGTGATTGTTTGTGCCTAAATTTTCAATTTTCTTTTACCATTTTATGGAATAGTAACTTTTAATGATTTCTCACTTACTTGTTAATGACCCATTTTTATATAGGATGGTAGACGGCCTATAGCCTTGATGATTGTTGTTCCCTTACCTTTCCAATTAGGACACCTTAGATTGCTTGTACGTTTTGATACCATAGGACAGTATTGATCTAGAATGACTAGAGCACCTAGATGAGACCGCAGACTGTTCCATTTAATCTGTCCCCCTGGTACCACTATTTCATCACGATTTTTGGTTCAATTTAGGCCATAGACCTTTCCCACTCTAAATTATGATCATCGTAGACACGTTACCGTGACTTTTAAATTAGGAGCACAAGACTAGTTGTTTTCTCAAAATTGACTTCACATACGTAACCTAGACATGACATACTACACCCATGACCTTAGTGTCCCACTCAGGCATACCATCGTATGCTTCATTTGCTTAGTACGATTTTCCTGACCCGAGGCTCCATCCTGATTTACCCCATGGAGTTATCTTTGATTTCGATTTGAATTAAGGACACCTTATGACCTAAAACTGCCAACCAATTTTTGGACATGACCCAGTATAGGTCTACTACCCATATTTTGCTTGTTGACCTTGCATGTTGCTAGGTAGTAGCTTCGACCCTGATTGTTGGGGGTTTGACCTAGGAGGAGTACGACCATCTAAATTTCGAGGACGAAATTATTTTAAGGTGGGTAGACTTGTAACACCCTGTTTTCTGAAATTGGAGATTTTTGAAAATTTATTATTTTTATTATTTAATAATGGTGATTAGGGCATGAAATGGTTTATAGTGATTATTAGTGTGATTAAACCATTTTCTAAGTCATGCTAAGTCATGACTTATGACTTTGTAATTTTGGTTAGTATAACTTAGTGTAAACCCTAGTTTTCTCTAACCTAGAAGTTGCCATGACCATGAGAGCTTAGCCGTAGGCTTAGAACATCAAATTAGTGGTTTTGACCAAAAGGGTATTTTGGTAATTTACTAGTCTTTATTTGAGATTTTGTGATTTTAATATTATTTAATCATGATTGAGTATCATGATTAGTCCCTAACCTATCCTACCCTAAACTAGAGGTTAGCCACTAACCTAGAAGCATTAAGATGAAGATTTGGTCATGGGGTAAAGTGGTTAAATATCTAGATATTAACTTTATAGATATTTTGCTTAAATCACTCCAAATATCCAACCCCTTTACCAAAGTCCAAGCCTTAGCCATGAAGGAAGGGGCAAGGACACCCCCTCCTCATGCCATGTCCGGCCAAGGACCCCCCTTGGCAGCCCACAATTCTATAAAATCCCATTGAATTAATTCATGAATGAAATTACATGAATTTTATTCCACAAAATTTCCCATTCCTTCAACCCTTCATAACTTGAGCAATATTGATCCAAATTCACTCAAGTCTTTTTCATTGGGACCCTACAACATCTAAGGTGCTAAGCGGAACTAGCAATCAAGGATTTAGAAGCATTGGACATTATCAAGTTGAAGGAAGCACACCCCCCCTCTTCCTTGATTTTCATTGAAATTGCACCAATAGGTATTTTTCCCTCAAACATAGTTAAAATCCTGTTTTCTCTTCATAATTGCATTCATATAGGACTAACACAACTGTGGGTAAAGTTTGGTGGAAACTAGACTTGGTTTGGTGTCCGTATCGGACACGTATCCTAAGCCTAAAACCCTTGTTTGGTGAAATGCCACAGAGGGTTTGATTTTGTCAAATGTGAAACAAATTGCACTGTTGTGAAGCCCTAGGCATGTAGGTCACGAACCCACTCGACTGAGCACATTTTTCGTGCTGTGTCCGTGTCCAAATTGGACACGAACCGACCGCACGAGCCCCTCGTGCATGCCCTGCTACCCGACACTTCGTGTGCACTACACAGGCCACTAGGACACGTATAATTTGACACAGACAAGGGGGCACTGTCTGCGAACATGCCCCCAAAGTCTCGTGTCGCGTCGTGTCGTGTCGAGTGAGAAAACTCACTCGCACTGGACACGAGCTGTCAGCGCACACACGAGCGGGCACGACTTTGAGCGTGTCGTGTCGCATGGACACGACACTAGAGTGTCTCGTAGTGACATGGGCGTGTAGCCCGATACGTGGCGTACACGTGGACACGAGCACGTGGTGCGTCGTGTCCTGTGTCGCGAGCACGACGCATGCGACCGCGTGCACGATGCGGTCTGAACTCGCGTGTATCAGTCATGTTTTTACGACTGATACGAAGTTCGTTTTGTGTCCACGAGTGTCGTGGACACGTGTCAGGGTATGCAACGTGTAGCCCTATGTGTGGACTACACATGTGCTCGACCACGAGACGTGTCGTGTCTCGTGGTGTGTCCTAGAGTGGACTGCACGCGTGCACGACGCTGTGGTTTCGTGCGCGTGTCAGGACTTACCCGTGTAGTGTTTTTGCGTGTTTGGACACGTGAAACTGTGTCGTGGTGTCGTGTCAGGCACCTAGGATACTAGTGTATGTATGGGGTGTCAGTTACCAACCCATGGTTGCGAGCCATAGCTCGGTTTAGTGCACAAAAATCAAGTTACCCTGTTTCGAAATACACAGTCCACTGTTCTCAGGTTTTAGGATTTTCCAGTTTTTGCAAAAGTGGATTTCAAAACCTATTTTGTTAAGATTAATACATTGTATGAGTGTATTTTAGTACATATATGTGTAGTATATATGTATATGTGAGTGTGGGTGAGTTTTGGAGAAAATTGGTTGGGTATTTGTGAAGTTATGTATATATATACATATGTATGTATATATGTTATTGTGTGTGTGTTGGGGAGCCAACTTTGGTCCCAGAATTTCTGGAACCACTCCCCCCTGTCCAGCCTTCACTGTTCCTCCCTCTCTCACTGTCCTGTCCTACACTCACTCTCTCTTTCACTCTATGTCCCTCTCTCTTCCCTCTCTTTATATGTATATAGTATATATATAAGTTTTATATATATATATATATATATATATATATATATATATATATATATATATATATATATATATATATATATATATATATATATATATACATATATATATATATACATATATATATATTGATATATAAAAAAAAAAAATATATATATATATATATTGATATATATATATATATATATTTGTATTAGGTCACATATATAGTGTATCATATGTATGTGGGTTTTTGGGTATTGTATATATGGTATTCCCATATAGGTATATAGATAGTAGATTGATGTGTATATATATATATATATATATATATATATATATATATATATATATATATATATATATATATATATATATATATATATATATATATGTATAACTTACTATAGGGCTATATGAAAACCCTATGACTAGCCCATGGCCTATGGCCAAGATTATTAGCCTATGGCTTGGGGCTAGCCCTAATGGCCCAAAACCAACTTGTTGACCCTTGTTGACTAAGGGTTGACCAAAGTCAACCTTAGGTCAAAAGTGACCTAGTTAACCTAGAAATGACTAGGAATGACCTAAAATAACTAGTTTAACTAGTTTGACTAAAACCCTAACTAGTTTGACTAGTGTTGACCTAGCTTTGACTAGTTTGACTTAGAGTTGACCATTGTTGACCAAGAGTTGACTTTAACCTAGATTTGACTAATCTTGACTTGTTTGACCTTGATTGACTTTATTTGACTTAGTTTGATTTCCTGTAACCTAGTATGACTTCCTGTGACCTAGTTTGACTATTAGAGTTTACCAAGAGTTGACTTTTGACAAGATTGACCTAGAATCATGTAGTATGCATTGTATACTTTATTTTTACCATTGTGGATACATTGTGACTTGTATTGCTCTGATTAGGAGCCATACACCTCTCCTCAGACAGTATATCCTCTTCAGACATTCAGTTATCAGGCGAGTACATTCTCTGACCGTTTCATACTTGTTCAGGCTTTACTTCTCGCTCTAGATTACTTTACTTGATGCTGTCACGTTGGTAACACGGATTGGTACTATATGGATCTTTACATGAGATGTTATCCCCCTCGGGAGCATCGGGTACTTTATGCTACGTGTGTTTCACTATCATCATGTACACCTATGCTTCCATTATCATGTGCACTCATGTGATCATGTACTCTCATGTTCACAGAGCCCTCATGTATACTATCATGTGCACCCTTTCATGGGCCCCATGTGATATCATGTATAAATAATGTAACTTGTCTCGATTCTTGTGTATTGATTGGGGTAACGGGGGAGTAGAAGTGGACATGTGAATAATTCCAAAGTAGTATAATCATGTGCAAACTCAGTAGTGTAATCATGTATAAATTCTAGCCATTCACATGCCTATCTTGTGCTCTACATCACTAGTCACTTACAGTTCTCTATATACAGTAGATATTTCATTACAGCTATCTCTTTTACAGCGTATATTTTCTTTCAGCAGTTCATGTATCTTACTCTATTGCTTGTATCGTATTTCCTAACCTGATATGAACTGCGTGAGATGTATTGTGCTCGTTCCTGTCCTGACTGGACCTGTTGAAAATATTACAGAGGATAAGGATGAGGCCCTGGTGACTACATATTATGGAGCAGGACTAGATGACACTTGTGTTGAGGACCCTCAGCAGGATCCACCTGCAGCTGAGGATGTTGCTCCAGTAGTCTAGGCTAGTTTAGCTAGACGGTCTTTTCTGTATTATCATTTTGTCTCACATCTGAGTTGTATTTTGAGTTGTTGAGATATATAGACTCTTAGACTTATTGTATTATGAGTTGACATTCTGGATGTTATGTATCCTAGACACTTAGACTTATTTCATCTATGCTATGGTTCTCTTTGAGTTACTATCTATCTATCTATCTGTTCTTCATTCTTCTACCTTAGATGTGATTGAGACAGCATGTTGTGATGTTACCTCCATTCGGAGAGTATAAACTGTACAGGTACCTTTATATTGTTAGATGATTGACCTAGGACAGTGTTCTACCGCCGACACTGCGGCGTAGGCTGGGCGTTGTTACGTTCTTGTACCCTAACAGTGGATGCGGGTCGTGACACGTACCTTTATATTGTTAGATGATTGACCTAGGACAGCGTTCTACCGCCGACACTGCGGCGTAGGCTGGGCGTTGTTACGTTCATGTACCCTAACAGTGGGTGCGGGTCGTGACACCTCGACTATCTGCCATCGTCCCCGTCACCACCATCATCCTTCCTCCAACCAAGATCCGACCACCACGGTGATCCCCGACAGTCTTCACCGTGCCCGCCCCCTTCACCACGCTACCCCAATCACCACAACAACTCCCTGCCACCTCCCCCACGACATCCCGACTCGAATCACCAGCACCGTCACCACCTGCCATGACTAACCACCACCATCTCCGACAACATCACCGCCCTAACTACCATCAACAGAAGGAAAGAAGGAGGAGGGAAAGAAATTCTCACCGAGCCGAGCCGGAACTCCGTCGTCCAAACCCCGGCGCTGGACCGCCGGCATCTGCCCTCCACCGATCGCCGCGCCACCAGCTCCCGACCACGATGGCCGGCCGGATCCCCCTTCGCAACGCCATCACCACTTGGAAATCCAGCGTCGACGGCCAGAGCCAACCGCCGCCGCCCAGCCGAACCGCCCCCAGCGCCGCCTCGGGCGCCACCCACCGGCGCCCATCCGCCGAGATGCCACCCGACTCCGCCTCCACCAGGTCGCCGCCCTCTCTTTCCTCGTGCTCCGCCCGCCTCTCTCCGCCGTAGACGCCGTCCGCTCGCCGGGCCCGAGCCCTCTCCGATCCAGCGCGGCCAGCGCGCCTATCCGACGCCGCTCCGCCCACGCCGGAGCCCGATCATCGAAACCCACGGTGAAACCCCTTTTCCCACCCTCTTCTCTCTCTCTTCCTCTCTCTGAACGAAAATAGGGGGGAATGCTCTTCCAATGCTGAGATGGTTTTTGAGGGAAATTATTATTATTATTATTATTATTATTATTATTATTATTATTATTATTATTATTATTATTATTATTGATATTAGTTTTATTATTATTATTATTATTATTATTATTATTATTATAAGTTATTATCATTTTATTATTACTATTACAATACTAAAAGAACAAAAGTATCAATTGGGTTTTATTACTATTGATAATTATTATTAGTATTATTATTAATATTTTCTTATAATTATTACTTTTATGATATGTGTAATAGTATTTTATTGATAATAGTATAAATAGTGTTTTTGTTATTAATATAGGTATTATTGTGAGAATTGTCAAATATATATATTAATTCTTTTGCGAACATTTTCCACCTCAAAATCTAATTTTGACAAATGAACAATTTTAGTCCAAAATTATTTTCTCTTTATAATTATTACTCAAATAAAATTTTCCTATAAATATTTTAGCTAATAAGAATGTAGTTTTTTTTTATAAACATTGTTTTGGGAGAATTTAGCGCTTTCAAGTAATATAAATATTTTGACTATAAATAAATATTGTTTCCAAAGTAATACGAATAAATTCTTAAAGTTTCAAGTATTTATTAAAACTATTTTACTAATAAAAGAATAGTTTCAAACATCATAAGAATTTTCAAAAATTAGTATAGGCATGTCCTCTCCACAAATTCTTCCAATTATTCCCATTACTCATGACTAAATCATGCTTTCTATTTTGTGGATTCATACCTTTACTCATTGATCATAGCTATTGGACCATGCTGGACTGTTCAGATTATCGCACACCAGGCGACCTACCAGGCAAGATACCTTGCCATTATACTGTTTATTTTAGTTGCATTTTATTTACATATCACTGTTCATTTATTTCTAGTTCTTGATTACTGCCTGCTCAGTGGTATTAGTTGTACCTTGTTATTTACCCTTGATTGCATATGGACTTAGAGTTAAGGGACTACCACTAGCTTAGTGCATTGCATAAACTTTGACACTGTTGTGCCACGAGATGTGTGAGATATGAGTAGCATATAGCCTACGGACTTGCGTGTTGGCTGATCACTGATGCGTGCAGGACGTGCGTTAGGTCTAATTGTCAATAGTTGTGTGTTAGAAGACTTGACAGTTAGTAGTATTACATGGTCGTGGATGCGACATGATAGGTACATTGGGTGGGGAGAACATTTTCCTATCGTATGGGCTTCTATTGCACTTCCCTTGTAACCCGGAAGCTCCGCTGGAGATACGGGTATGAGCCTCTCAGGTTGGCCACTGTCGTTTTTGAACGTCATGCTCTCGGTCACTGGTGCCCAAGTGGGGACTATACTAGATCCCATTTACAGCCAGGGCCCATACGACGAAAGGTTTGTTCTTAACTGTATGTTCACTTTAGATGGTTAGATTACCTTATAGTGTCTTATCACTTTCTTTGATTGTGGCATGTTTATATTCAGTATTTATATGGCATGTTGATATATCTTGTTACGTCCCTCTGAGGACCTGGTTATCTCGCCAGGTGTGTGTTTTCGTGATTTCTTGCAGGTGCTCTAGCTAAGGCCATTCCTTCCTTCGTGGTGATTGCTCTTGGACTCGCCATTGCTCTCGCTTGCTAAATTCTTTCCTTGTATATTTTTCCATATTTAATTTGGTTGGTAGTGGACTTTTTCTCCGCCCAACTATTGTGTACATGACAAATTCAAAGTTTCTTTTATATCATATTTATCTTTGTGGATGAGATTTAGTACCTTGGTTACTGCATTTTACAGCTTATGTATATATACGAAGGTCCCTATACTTCGTATGTATACAGCTGGCATGATTGCGTTCTAGTCCTACGTATTTTGGGACTGGAGCGTTACATGTTTTTGTGGTGGCCCATGCAGGTCTAGTTTGCCGTTTCAGTTATATGATTGAACCAAACGGACCTGCAATATAGGATTAGAGTTTAGAATCTCATCCACCTACTTGACTTCCTTTCTTGACTTCAAATTTCGAACTCTCGTTCGACCCCCTTGATTTGCATCTTGCTTGACTCCTTCCACCGTAAATTCTTAGTTTCGTGTTTAGTAAGATGACTACACTAGTATATGCCCATAGGTTAAATACATGGCTAGATGGATTGCATTGACAACTAATATGCATGGAGATTTTATTTGAGTTTTAGAGGAATTTATTTTCTAGAAAGTATGATTTTAAGGATTAATTAATTTCAAGTTGGGTAGTAGCATATTACCACCTTCAATGGATAGTTGGAATTTTATTTTGCCATTACAAGGTGGTATACACAAGAGGACAGAAAACAAATTATGATTTTTGGAAATTGTGAAATAGTTTATGATTTATTGGGATATGAAACCGATTTGGAAAACATCTTTAAATTGTGACACATGATTTACGATTAAGTTCAAGTTTGGATTGAATATGTTAAAATTTCTCTCGAATTTATTAAGGTGTTTTAAATTATAAGTTATGATTTTGTTACGACTAGAGAATATGAAGGGTTTATGATTTACGGTTTATTAGAGAGCTTGAGGTTTTTAAATTGATTCTACGATTTACGAATTATAAGTATTTAATTTTGAGCTTGAAGAGATAATGGTAAAAAAATTTGTTTGAAATATTCTTGGAAGATATGAAATCAACTTGAAGGAAAAATATTTAAAATTTGCTCATATGAGCTATGATATATAAAGTTATTTAGATTTCGATTTTAAAAGCCTTGATTATGGATATTTAAAATTTTGAAAAAAAAGGGAGAATTACTTTTGAAGAGTAGTTGTGACTTATTAGAAGCTAGATAGACACATTTGAAGGATATATAAATTTGGGGAGTTATTTAAATATTCTATATTGGTAGTATGAATTTCGACGGATAAACTTATTAAATGTTGAGTTTAAGATTTGGAAAAAAAAAGAAAAAAAAGAAAAAAAAAAGAAAAAAAAAAGGAAGAGGTTATTATTCAAGTTGCGATATACAAGGGTTGTTTCGAGATTTACTAGAGATTTAAAAAAAAAATTTGTGATTAAAATTGACAGTCTAAAGATAATTGAAACTTTGGCGAAGTATCTTGGAAATTTTATTGAGAAAATTTCGAGGAACTTGAAAAAAAATTTTAGATCACTTATTGGTAGAAGACCAAGAAACAAGTAAGGTCACCCTAGTGAGATAGAAGTATTCCACATTAGATTGCCATGCCACCTATGACTATGTTATGCATATACTCAAGTGTAGTTAGTCATCGACCAAACCGATGAACATATCTTTGACTTACTCGCCTTCCCTCAAATCTAGATCATTATTTGTGACCATCTACTTGTTTGAAACTTAGAAATGATTAGAGTCGTTCCCTTGATCATACCCTTATATATGAGACTATTTTCTCTCTAGAAACTGTGCTCTAACTTATTTTACCTTGATCTACGAGATTTCCTAATTATCTTTATTTCGTGCTTTAACTGGATCCATCTCATTTTTGCATTAATTAGTATCTTATGAAAACCCACTTTCTATTTTTGATTAATTGGCGTTCCCTATCGTGACTTTGATATTTGAAGCACAACACTAGACTTTTCCTTCCAACCAATTTTACATACAAGACCTAGACGAGCTCACCTTCATGTAGGTATATCATGTCCCACTAAAACACGTTCCCTTGTACTCTATTTTTATGGTACGACTTTCGGGTCATAAAGACTCAACTATAACCTATACCATGGTACCGATATGTTTTTGACTATATATTTTGGAGGTCAAATCTTGACTCAAGTCTTTCGACCCGATACTGATTGTGATCTACTAAATCCGTTAAATGCTTAACCTTGTGTTTTTATCTTGACTGCTTAACCCTTGTCATTTTACTTTCTTGTAATATCTTGATTTACTTAGGCCCATAACATCTTTAGCTCTTCAATATTGCAACCCTTACTCTTTTTCCTTCTCACTAAATTGCTTGTCGTACTTCACCTTGATTCCTCTATGGTTTATGAAATTTTGCTCATGTTATGATTTCCTTGCTCGAAGAAAAATGTGATCATGACAATCTTGGGTAGTAGAGGTTAGATTGGGGAACCTCACAACATGGGTAAATAATGTAGTGATAATTACGAGATTATGAGGTGTAGATGGGACATAAATGAAAGTGTGCGATAAAACTAAATAGATGAGGTAAGAAATGATATATTGTGTTTTGATGAAACACTCAAGGATAAATGGACTTTTCGAATTTCAAAATTTGTTTTGAGGTAACTAAATATCGAGTGAAGAATCTTCTAAAGTATTGAAACCAAGTTTATATATAAATTTATGGATGCAAAATTTTGGATAAAGACAAAGTTGACTTGCCTTCGATAACATATAGTGTTATGACGATAGTTTGAAGAAAGAAACCTTACATTTTGATGCATGGAGAATCAAGTTCTAAGATGATTATGAATATGAAGTTAAGATGAGTTTTCATCAAAAGAGGAGATGGTTGAAATCAAATTTTGAGAGAGACTAATAAATATTTTAGGAAGCTTTCAACTATGAGAGAAGATTTAAGGTATACTGTTAGTTTTCGAGATTTATCGAATATTGAAGACGAACTTTTATTTTGTCATCTATGGATGCATGGTGCATTGATACAAATTTGCAGTAAAAAGATTTTCAATTTCTACTTGGGCCAAATTGGTTGAAGGTTGAAAATTTTAATTTTAGAGGAAATTAAAATTTGGGAAGATATATAAAAATGAGCTATGAAGATTATGGAAGTCAAAATTTGAGGCTATTGAAATTCTATGACGAAATAGATAAAATTAGAGTGCATTTAGAATCATATTGGTTTTGTTTAAGGGGACGTGGAACGGAAGAAATTTTTGGAAAGAACGATTTATGATAAGAGAGATTTCGTGAATATTGAGGATATCAAAGGATTAAGGAGATTGATGAGGCTGTCCCTTTTTAAGGATAATGTTAAGGTTGATTGAGCTTAGTCATTGATTGATTGTCATATACATGATCGTAATCTAAAACCATCGAAATTTTGTTCTAGTCGATCGAATGACACAGTGCCATTGAAATGTCACTCGCCTCCTCGGCAAATATTTCGTTTGCATCCTCGTGATCTCGTATATCTATTCGAATAAACTCTTTCTATCCTCTCAACCCTACCTACCCTACCTATTCCTAAATTTCGAGGACGAAATTCTTTTAAGTTGGGTAGGATGTAAACCCCCTAAATTTCTACTACGATTTTTATTTTTTATTTATTTAAAATTTCGTATTTTTATTTTGTATCTATACGTGCACAAGAGTCGCCTTGTCGTATTTACGTAACATGCGAAAACTGCGTTCGTAATTTCTCGACGAGTGCAAATATGTGTCGAGGTACATATTTAGAAAAAAATATTTTTATTTATAAATTTTATTTTTATAGAAAAGTACATGTTCAAATAAAGGTGATAAATATTTTTATTTTGTAAAAGAGTTATTTTTATTCGTCATTTAAAAATAAGCAGTTATTGAAGATTTTTGCATTTACATGAAACATATTCCAAATATTTTGCGAAGTTGAAAATTTGTTATAAATATATTTTTGTTACTTATAAAAGCTACTTTATGATTTAATTATATTGATTTTCGAAATTAATTAATATCATATTTTAATAATTATGAAAATGATATTTAAGATTTGGTTTTATTTAATATTTGAATTATTTTTGGATAATTTAAATTTGGGAAAGATTTTATTTTAAATAGGAAGTTATCTATATTGATTGATTTTGATTGCTTAAATTTTAATTCGATTTAAATTAAAAGATGGAATTATCCATCGGGATTTAAACGAATGCTAATCCCTATCCAACTGGGTATTCCCACCTCCTATAAAAGGAGAGGTACTCCTCCAGAAATTTTCCATCCACAGCGTGCATCGTGTCGGTGTCCTTTTCCAGTCCACTATATTCTATATAGTACAAATACATCGTTCTCCATCTCGGGTTCGACAAGTCCAAACCTCCTCGCCTAACCTCGACTATCTGCCATCGTCCCCGTCACCACCATCATCCTCCCTCCAACCAAGATCCGACCACCACGGTGATCCCCGACAGTCTTCACCGTGCCCGCCCCCTTCACCACGCTACCCCAATCACCACAACAACTCCCTGCCGCCTCCCCCACGACATCCCGACTCGAATCACCAGCACCGTCACCACCTGCCATGACTAACCACCACCATCTCCGACAACATCACCGCCCTAACTACCATCAACAGAAGGAAAGAAGGAGGAGGGAAAAAAATTCTCACCGAGCCGAGCCGGAACTCCGTCGCCCAAACCCCAGCGCTGGACCGCCGGCGTCTGCCCTCCACCGATCGCCGCGCCACCAGCTCCCGACCACGATGGCCGGCCGGATCCCCCTCCGCAACGCCATCACCACTTGGAAATCCAGCGTCGACGACCAGAGCCAACCACCGCCGCCCAGCCGAACCGCCCCCAACGCCGCCTCGGGCGCCTCCCACCGGCGCCCATCCGCCGAGACGCCACCCGACTCCGCCTCCACCAGGTCGCCGCCCTCTCTTTCCCCGTGCTCCGCCCGCCTCTCTCCGCCGTAGACGCCGTCCGCTCGCCGGGCCCGAGCCCTCTCCGATCCAGCGCGGCCAGCGCGCCTATCCGACGCCGCTCCGTCCACGCCGGAGCCCGATCATCGAAACCCACGGTGAAACCCCTTTTCCCACCCTCTTCTCTCTCTCTTCCTCTCTCTGAACGAAAATAGGGAGGGAATGCTCTTCCAATGCTGAGATGGTTTTTGAGGGAAATTATTATTATTATTATTATTATTATTATTATTATTATTATTATTATTATTATTATTATTATTATTGATATTAGTTTTATTATTATTATTATTATTATTATTATTATTATTATTATAAGTTATTATCATTTTATTATTACTATTACAATACTAAAAGAACAAAAGTATAAATTGGGTTTTATTACTATTGATAATTATTATTAGTATTATTATTAATATTTTCTTATAATTATTACTTTTATGATATGTGTAATAGTATTTTATTGATAATAGTATAAATAGTGTTTTTGTTATTAATATAGGTATTATTGTGAGAATTGTCAAATATATATATTAATTCTTTTGCGAACATTTTCCACCTCAAAATCTAATTTTGACAAATGAACAATTTTAGTCCAAAATTATTTTCTCTTTATAATTATTACTCAAATAAAATTTTCCTATAAATATTTTAGCTAATAAGAATGTAGTTTTTTTTTATAAACATTGTTTTGGGAGAATTTAGCGCTTTCAAGTAATATAAATATTTTGACTATAAACAAATATTGTTTCCAAAGTAATACGAATAAATTCTTAAAGTTTCAAGTATTTATTAAAACTATTTTACTAATAAAAGAATAGTTTCAAACATCATAAGAATTTTCAAAAATTAGTATAGGCATGTCCTCTCCACAAATTCTTCCAATTATTCCCATTACTCATGACTAAATCATGCTTTCTATTTTGTGGATTCATACCTTTACTCATTGATCATAGCTATTGGACCATGCTGGACTGTTCAGATTATCGCACACCAGGCGACCTACCAGGCAAGATACCTTGCCATTATACTGTTTATTTTAGTTGCATTTTATTTACATATCACTGTTCATTTTTTTCTAGTTCTTGATTATTGTCTGCTCAGTGGTATTAGTTGTACCTTGTTATTTACCCTTGATTGCATATGGACTTAGAGTTAAGGGACTACCACTAGCTTAGTGCATTGCATAAACTTTGACACTGTTGTGCCACGAGATGTGTGAGATATGAGTAGCATATAGCCTACGGACTTGCGTGTTGGCTGATCACTGATGCGTGCAGGACGTACGTTAGGTCTAATTGTCAATAGTTGTGTGTTAGAAGACTTGACAGTTAGTAGTATTAAATGGTCGTGGATGTGACATGATAGGTACATTGGGTGGGAAGAACATTTTCTTATCGTATGGGCTTCTATTGCACTTTCCTTGTAACCCGGAAGCTCCGCTGGAGATACGGGTATGAGCCTCTCAGGTTGGCCACTGTCGTTTTTGAACGTCATGCTCTCGGTCACTGGTGCCCAAGTGGGGACTATACTAGATCCCATTTACAGCCAGGGCCCATGCGACGAAAGGTTTGTTCTTAACTGCATGTTCACTTTAGATAGTTAGATTACCTTATAGTGTCTTGTCACTTTCTTTGATTGTGGCATGTTTATATTCAGTATTTATATGGCATGTTGATGTATCTTGTTACGTCCCTCTGAGGACCTGGTTATCTCGCCAGGTGTGTGTTTTCGTGATTTCTTGCAGGTGCTCTAGCTAAGACAATTCCTTCCTTCGTGGTGATTGCTCTTGGACTCGCCATTGCTCTCGCTTGCTAAATTCTTTCCTTGTATATTTTTCCATATTTAATTTGGTTGGTAGTGGACTTTGTCTCCGCCCAACTATTGTGTACATGACAAATTCAAAGTTTCTTTTATATCATATTTATCTTTGTGGATGAGATTTAGTACCTTGGTTACTGTATTTTACAGCTTATGTATATATACGAAGGTCCCTATACTTCGTATGTATACAGCTGGCATGATTGCGTTCTAGTCCTACGTATTTTGGGACTGGGGCGTTACAGCAGCATCTCAGAGTTGTCCTTCAGACGCTTAGGGAGCATCAGTTGTACGCCAAGTGCAGTAAATGCGAGTTCTGGCTCGATCGCATTTCGTACTTGGGTCACATCATTACTCAAGGAGGAGTAGAAGTGGATCCCCAGAAGATTGTGGCTATCGAGACATGGCCAGTACCCAGCTCAGTGGCAGAAGTTCGTAGCTTCCTTGGACTGGCCGGCTACTACCGACGATTCGTTTCAGATTTTGCAAGGATTTCAACGCCGATGACCCAGTTGACCCGCAAGGATGTGCAGTTTGCTTGGATAGCTGAGTGTCAGGAATCATTTGAGAAGTTGAAGCGAGGTTTGAAAACGGCTCCTATTCTCACACTTCCAGATGGGACCGGAGGATTCACAGTTTATTGCGACGCTTCAGGCAGAGGATTGGGGTGTGTCTTGATGCAGCATGGGAAGGTAATATCTTATACATCACGTCAACTTCGTAATCATGAGAAGAATTACCCAAACCACGACTTGGAGCTGGCAGCAGTAGTGTTTGTACTTAAGTTGTGGAGGCACTACTTGTACGGAGATAGAGTGGAGATATTTACGGATCACAAGAGCCTGAAGTATGTTTTCACCCAGAAGGACCTTAATATGCGGCAGAGAAGATGGCTTGAGCTGTCATGCCCCAGAACCAGAATACTGGAGAGCAGGGGCGTACATAGCCAGCTACGTATATTAAAATAGAATACATCTCAACTATACGGTCACGGCTGTCTAGATATGAGGGTTTACTACAAGCCAACGGTCTCTTATGGTCAAGCCTATTGTCTCAATCTCAAGCAAGTAATATAATCACAAGATGTTTGACCACCAAATATACAATAAAAGGCGTCCCAAATATTACATATCAGCTGATCATAAAGCTAGTCGTACAAAATGCTAGGACTAGCAAGAGTTAAGTCATACATGATCAACCCTAGGATTTGTTAATCATGTTTACAGCCCGTAGGCAGACAGTAAGTAAAGTGCATCGAGCTAACAAGTGCTCGTCGGCTAAATGCCTCAAAAGAATAATTTTACAATAGAGTGAGCGAAACAAAATAGAAAACCCACTCGTAGCCCAGGTTCCTTCTAGTCGCCACCATCGGGCTGGAGGTTCGGTAGATCCTCGGGAGCTGCTCCGAAATCTAGCCACACAAAACCAGCTGGGTCAAACCCCAGAAAGAGCAAGTGCCACAAAGGAGGCCACGAAATAAGAAAAAAAGCCAGCATATCAGAACATAAGAAAAGAAATGGAAGAAGGTACAAGTAAATAAAGAGTACAACAGGACAATAAACGGCTAGGGACGTGGAACCATTCTGGAAGCCGGGTTACAACCCTTAAACCAGACAAGGATCGGGGTTGTAACCCTTCGCCTGAACAGCACTCTGTCTCTACCCATTTATTGTTTAATAATAAGTAAAACAGTCAAGTTCAAGAGTAGTCAGGTACTGGTACTAGACAAGACTGAGACAAGGCTGGACTCCATCCATTCACAAGCGGCCAAGCAATTACTACGGCTTACTACTTAACTAACTAGGGTTATCACAAGCCTTAATTACTAACAAGATGCAATGAGAATTTTCCAGTCCCATGCCCTGCAGACCATCCAGTTATCCTTCCGTGGGTTGAGAGTATGGTTGGGTACATCGCCCCGGAGACGATATACCCTTAGGTGACTTAGAGGTACAACACATGACAGTGCGCTGGAAATGTGCTCTACTCGTCGGCAAGCTACAAGTCCAATTAAGAGCGCCCAGATAACAAGATTGCCTGTGACTGGAAATTCTCCATGAACTATAGTTTGATCTAGTCATTAGCCTAATCCATATTCAGTATGAATCCCTGACCGTGGGAATCAGGGAGTCACGTCCTAGACATGATGCAAGACAAGACAAGTGGATTACACAAGCAAGCAAGCAGGAACACCTACGGTGTCAAGTTGATTATACGAGTCAAGTTAGCCGTCGCAACAGCATCAAGATAAATCATGTCAGGGTACTTGTCAGGAGTGCGCCACGACGGGCCACTATCATGTCAGGTTGGTCATGTCAGGAGTGTACCACTACGGGTCACTGTCGTGTTATGCTAGTTCCTTGTCATACCATGCCATATACAATAGTCATTCCAAACATATTAAGTAAAATCAAGTTCATGACAAAAGGCGTAAGGATATAAAATGGGCGTAAAATATCTAATAAAATATTAATATACAGGACTATAGAAGAGCCAAGCTTAAGGAAAAATAAAACCAAATCTCCATGATTGGACAGATTGCGCAAGGGTCCCTGGGGTCGGGTTGCACAGGAGTCAAGTGCGCCAGGGGCCAACTGCACAGGAGTGAGCTGCGCAGAAGTCGGCTTGCGCTGAGTTGGTTGGCGCAGGGGTCAGATTGCGCATGAGTGAAGTGCGCGGGGATGGATGGCGCACGGGCAGACTGCACATGAACGGACTGCGCATGAATGGACTGCACATGAACAGACTGCGCATGAATGGACTGCGCATGAGCAGACTGCGCATGAATGGACTGCGCATGAGCAGACTGCGCATGAATGGACTGTGCATGAGCAGACTACGCATGAATGGACTGCGCATGAGCAGACTGCGCATGAATCCATGCGCACTTGGGTTGAGCGCAGTTCGCCAAGGGGCAAGCTGCGCAGTCCAGCACTGCGCTAAAGAGCGCAGGCTGCAGGCTGCTACTCCAGGCCGAGAAGAACACCAAGAACACCAAAAATTCCATTCTTCATATCTTTGTCAAATCAAAGCCAAATCTAGATTTTTAAAGGTCTAACTTGAGTAAAATTGAATTCTCTTCCACATGGAAGCATCAAAACCCACAAAAATCCAACCAAAATAGATCAAAACCATGTAAATTCGAAAATAGTTAAAACCTAGATCTAGAACAATGGAGACTCCAAATCACAAAATGTCAAGCACTAATGTTGATCACCATGGCCTAATCTAGCTAATGAACAAATAAAAAATGGTTCTCATGTGGTGGCAAGGTGCACTTGCCTATGGGTGATGGTGTTGTGTAGAGGAAGGAAGAAGAAGAAGAAGAAATTAATGGAGGGAAGTAATGAGGAGAGAGAGTGTTAGGTGGGGATAATAAAGAGGGTGGGTTGTGGTGGAATGAGGGTTGAACATAGGCTAAGGTGTTCCAATGTATGTTAAACCAAACCAAACCAAATCAAACCAACTCTCCTCCACAAAATAAACCAAGCTAGGTAAAACCTAATTACGAGAACCAAAATCTGCAAGTCAAGCCAATTACAAGTACATGCCAAAATCCGAGAAAATAAATACAGGTCTGAAATACATGCAAGCTTAAATCAAAATACGTGTTCTGAGATATGGGTGTTACATGAGCTACTGGTAGACTACGACATGGATTTGCTGTATCACCCAGGGAAGGCCAACGTTGTAGCAGATGCGTTGAGCCGGAGAGCCGGAGTTTACTTCCTAACGGCGCAACCAGAGTTATTGGCAGATTTTCAGAAAATGGGAATTGAAGTGGTTCTTCCTACCAGTGTGGCATTGATGGCCAGTCTACAGGTTCAGTCCAGCCTAGTTGAGAGGATCCAGATGGCACAGTTTACAGATTCCAGGATTCAGCGACTCAGAGAAGAGTGTGAGCAGGAAGAAGGCCAGAATTGCACATTCATGAAGATGGTACACTTCGACACGACACTCGTCTTTGTGTACCCAGTGGAGATATCAGACAGGAAGTCATGGCAGAGGCACACAGCTCGCAGTATTCTATTCATCTCGGTGGCACGAAGATGTACCGTGATATTCGTCGGTACTTCTGGTGGAATGGCATAAAAAGGGAGATAGCCCGATTTGTCTCTCGGTGTTTGGTTTGCCAGCAGGTTAAAGCTGAACATCAGAGGCCCGCTGGACTTCTTCAGTCCTTGTCGATTCCAGAATGGAAATGGGAGCATGTGACCATGGATTTTATGACCGGATTACCTAGATCCCCAGCTGGTCGAGATGCTGTTTGGGTTATAGTTGACCGGCTCACGAAGGTGGCTCACTTCCTCCCGTTGGGTCGGTCAGTCGACGGCTCAGCTAGCAGAGATGTACCTCAGGCAGATTGTCAGGCTTCACGGTGTGCCAGTCAGTATCACCTCGGACCGAGATTCAAGGTTTACGTCACACTTTTGGCGCAGCCTGCAAGAAAGTTTGGGAACTCGTCTCCAGTTTAGTTCAGCTTATCATCCGTAGACAGATGGTCAGTCAGAGCGCACAATCCAAACTCTTGAAGATATGTTGAGGTCTTGTACCCTTGACTTCGGTGGTTCGTGGGAGGATCACCTGCACCTGGTGGAGTTCTCGTACAACAATAGTTTCCAGGCCAGTATTCAGATGGCTCCGTTCGAGGCACTGTATGGTAGGAAGTGCAGATCCCCATTAGCATGGGACGATGTTGGAGAGAGACAAATGCTTGGCCCAGAAATGATTGCCCAGACAGTTGAAGTATTCAGAAAAGTCAGGGATCATCTTCGAGTTGCCCAAGACCGCCAGCGACATTGGGTCGATGCCCAACGGCGTCCCTTAGAGTTTGCTATCAGCGATCATGTATTCCTTAGGATCTCGCCTAACCGCGGCGTCATTCGCTTTGGCGTGCGGGGAAAGCTTAGTCCTAAGTATATGGGGCCGTTCGATATCATGGAGCGAGTAGGAGATGTATCCTATCGTCTTGCTCTTCCGCCGTCGCTAAGTGAGGTGCATGATGTATTCCATGTATCCCAATTACGACGGTATATCCCGGACCTGAGCCATATCCTAGACCATTCAGAATTGGTTGTTGGTATCAACCTTTCGTATGAGGTGTCACGACCCGCACCCACTGTGAGGGTACGAGAACGTAACAACGCCCAGCATATGCCGCAGTGTTGGCGGTAGAACGCTGTCATAGGTCAATCATCTAACAATATAAAGGTACCTGTACAGTATATACACTCCGAATGGAGGTGACATAGCAATATACAGTCTCAATCACATCTAAGCAGAATGAAAGATAGGAAGATAGATAGATAAATACTGGAATGAAGAAAAAACCACATAAATACAACCAGAGAGTCTAAGTGTCTACTGACATAACAAATCAGAACATCCAGCTCAATACAAGACTCTAATACTGAAATGAAAGAATATATACAATCTAGATTTCAAATGACAGAAATAGTAAACCTAGACTAGGGAGCCTCAGTCTCTAAGCTAGTGGATCAGGCTGGAAATCTGGCTCACACATGGCATCTACAACTGCCCCATAGTAGGTGTCTACGCAGGCCTCCTCCTCATCCTCTGTAATATTTTTAACAGGTCCAGTCAGGACAGGAGCGAGCACAAAATATCTCATGCAGTTCATATCGAGTTAGGAAATATAAAGCATACAATAGAGTAAAGTACATGAAATACTGAAAGAAGAAGGTATATGAAAAACAGTAAAGATTTGATAACAGGAAATATCTAAATATAATAAGTAAGAACTATAAGGAACATGTGATTTAGAGTACAATCTGGTTATGTAAACGGGCTAGGACAATACAATGGTAACTCCATTGTACGTGGGTGTACAATAGACATATACAATAGTTATACAACGTTGTACAATAGGATTTGAGTACATAACCAATTCTACTCCCCCTCCCCAATCAATACACAAGGATCCACTCCTGTTACGTTATCTTGCACAATAGTGTACAATGTTACACAATGGATGTACAATATTATACAATAGATGTACAATGTTATACAATAGTTGTACAATGTTATACAATAGTGTACAATGGTCTATTCCTGGGACTCATGTGATACTGAGAGTACAATATGCACAAGGAGTATACAAGGATATAGGTATTCAATAAATACAATATGGAAGTGAAATGGACATCATAATATGTGTAGCCTCCCTTCCTGAAATTTTTGAAAATATTTTTTTATTTATTTTATTTAAATGGTGATTCTAGATTATGATAAATAATTATTTAGTTAATTGTTACGGTAGATTATTTTAGCCATAGTTATGGATTGGAGTACAAGATGGCTAGGAATCATGGCACGGGTAGTGCAGTAGTGTGCTTTGACTAGTGTATTAGCCCTGGTAGGAAAGGCCGAGCCATAGCGGCGTCCTAACTAGGAAAACCAAGCCAAGTTGCGGCTTAACCCTTACCGAAGATTTTATTTATTATTTAATTACATTATTGAGTTTTCGGGAACCCGGTTGTACCGAACCTGTCCAGATTAGACCCAAGTCAAGCCCAAGCCCAAGTAGTCGTGTAGTGCATCCCAAGGCGACCTTGTAGACATGCTCTGGGTAGTAGTATTTTAATCCAGTAACCTAGTAGACAATTTTCACAAATTGTAGTTAGATATATATTATGAGTCTTGATATTAAATAATATTTAGTGATAATTTAGTGAATAATTTCCTATAACAATATTTATATTTTGGACTTTAAGAGATTAATCTAAGTTATATATATACCTGTGTATCTATATTTATATATAAAAGTATTTTTATGATATATGAGAAATAGGCCTTATATATATGTATATATATACATAATGCCACTGTAATTTTATATGAATTTTATATAAATCAAGGATTGGATTTCAAGTATTGATTTTACTTAATATTTATTACTAGTATTTGAATTTATTATATATTATAAATGTGTGTACGTGTCTGTATATATAAATGTATAAACGTATATATATGAATAATAATATATATGTATAGATATTGTATATGAGTGTGTATATATATATATTCATGTATATGTATATACATAGATATTGTATATGAGTATATAAATATGTTATATATGTATATACGTATAAAGGCACATATATATATATACGTAATTAGGTTTGCTAATAAAGAAAATCAAATGAACTATTATAAACCAAACTCAGGCCAAGCCCAGGCCCGACCACCCAGGCCCAGGCCCAGGCCCAGGCCGACCGTACTTACCCCAACAGAGCCCAGCGAGCAAGTGAAACCGAGCCCCAAAGAAAACAAGCAGTAGCTTTCCAAGCCTTCAGCCCGAGCCCACATGCTAATCCCTCACCCCCACAGCATTTGCAAAGCAAATGTATGGCAGCCCACTGGTTTCCCAAAGCCGAGCAAAGCCTAAGCCCAGGCCCGTGAACCCCCAGTCCCCTCTGTTTATATCACAACAGTGATATATATAGGGATATATCTGCGACGAAAACGCGAACTCACAGAAACCCTAACACCTACCTACCGCCGCGCCACCACGGACCCCAGGCGACCCACCCTCGCGCGCGTACGCCTCCCTGGGCCGCCGCCGGCCGCCGGAGGGCGCGCGGATGCACAGCGCTCGCGAAGAGCAGACACTGTGACAGCAGCAGCCATCGGTCCAAACCCCCACTTCGAGGTATGTGTTCTCCGCATATACTAGATCGATTTCGATTCCGTAAAATCGTGTACGAAGCCTAGTTGATCCTCTTGAGACCCCAGTAGCTGGAATCGTGAATGGCTAACCCGATCATTCAGAAAATTGAGTTAAAGATCGACAAAAACCTGTAAAAACAGAACCCGGCCGAACTGCCATAAGGCCGTTTTAGAAGCCGTATAACCGTCGATTCCTCGACAGTATAGGAAATCCATTTGAACACGACTGTTGACAACATAAACGGAATGACAACCCCATTTATAGATTTATTTTTCATCCAGTAAATTGTCGTTAATCTATTTTCAAAATTCGAGAAAAACATGTTTAAAAACAGTTTTCAAAACAATAAAATTGATCCACACGACGTCCGTTCCGTCATTCTGGGCGACGTGGTCGCGCACCGAAGGCATCGAAAGCTGCGTAACAGCTTCGTGGTCGTGTGGGCTTTGGCGGAATTCAAATTGGTCGCGTGTGCACGACGAATTTGATGCGTATCCATCGAAATTTACCGTATCGTGCACTTTGCAAATTCTCCAATTACTTTGTGCACGCTCGTCAGATCGAGACGAAACTTGCGCCAACAGAACCGTATCGTTTTCTGGTCCTGTATGCCAAGTTTGGTCCAATTCTGAGCCAGTTGAATCTGACGTCGTTTTGCGGGCCCCACGGTCCCACTCAACGGGCGATTTTGTGCACAATCCGCCGGAATCCAACTTTGGACATACGGTTGGGTTCGCATCGGAAAACTGGATCCGTAGACATGTAGTTTGATGACTTTAGAGACCATTGAGTCTGGCACGCTTTTCGGTGCAAAGCGGGTCCAACGGCGGACATCGTTTTTGCCCAAAATTATCGTTTTGCCCCTGTGTCCAGAATTGGACTTAAAGACAGGCAATCCTAGCTAATTTGACTATTCTGAGAATGTTGGTAATGTTTGTTTCAGCTTTCGGAGACAATTGTGATGACTTGGACTTCGTGGCTTATCAGTTTACTATATGTTTGTTGGATTTGCATGCAACCTCCAGGCAAGTATACCTTGCCTCCCTCTACAGTTTTATTTACATGCATTTTATTCCAGTTTTCAGCTTTTGGATTATTTATGGACATGTGCTTTTTTCGTGTTATTTTCTGTGGAGTTGTTTTTATTGTTTATAGCCATGTTCATGTTTTGGCCTGGTGTTTCACATTTGGAGTTTTTCGTCAGTACCTTGCTTGAGTTGTGTCATAGAACGAATGCGTGTAGTGAACTGCTAAATCCTTGATATTGTGTCCTTGACACCAGAGAGTCCACACTCGGGACGAGGGTGCCTTGCCGTGAACTAACCAGAGAGTCCACATTCGGGACGAGGGTTAGTACTGACCAGAGAGTCCACACTCGGGACGAGGGTTAGTACTGACCAGAGAGTCCACACTCGGGACGAGGGTTAGTGTTTAGTTCAAACCAGTGAGTCCACACTCGGGACGAGGGTTTGGTTTCTTCCATTGATCATCATGTTTCGTTCATCCGGCAGTTCATTATGCGTAGTTGTTCTAGTGTTCGTGTTCGTATTCGTATTCGTATTCGTGTTCGGATTCATAGTCATCTGTCTTGTTCTTGTTCTTTCTTATTTATTTTCTGGCGCATGATAAAACTGATAGATAGGCATGTATATTATGTATCTTGCTATGTCCTCTGAGGACCTGATGATCTCCTCAGGTTTAGTGATTGCATGGAGTTAGCTAGTAGTTCTGGATGGCGGAGGATTTGCGGTTCTTACGGGATTCAGGTACCGTTATTGTATTTATTATCTGCTCGTGCTTTTCATTCCTTATCAGGAGATATCATGTTCCTTGTTTCAGTTGTAGACTCTTGTTATATTCCTTAGAGTCTTATCGGACATTTATGCTAGTGGGCTGCAGACCACGACCCATAGTGTTCATTCATGTTTCATATTCTTATTGTGGATTGAGATATAGATTGCATTGCCATGATTTGGCAGTAAACCATAGCCTTGACAGCGTTTACGTATTCGAGATGGGCTGGAGTCCGCTCGATGCGTAGCTGGGCTTGCTCACGCTCTCGCGTCCGAAAAGCGGGTGCGGGTCGTGACAAGTTTTTTTGGTGGCCCATGCAGGTCAGAGCATATCGTACCGGTTACGTAACTGTACTAGTACGAGCCTGCACAACTGACTAAACTCTTAGAAATCTCAATCCACTCTGCTTTGAAAATTCTCCTAGAAATTCTCTACGTCCTTAAAAAATTCCATATTTGCTCTCGATTATACTTCCTTGATTTTCGTACTATTGATTCTCGTCCCTTTTATTTCAAGGTGACGAATTATCGTGCTGTCTAGAATTCATTAGAAATCCTTAAATTATAGTAAATATTGTTTGACTATCGAGTGTTTGATTGTTTATAGATGTCAGAGATTATATATGCCATATGTCTAGATAATTGCCCACTAGAATTGTTAGCAACTGGTTAGAAGACCATAAGACTTTAGTGACCGTGTTTCGAGGAGTAGTGTGACCAAAGGTGGGTAGAAGTCATCGAGGCTTCGTAGTTACAAAATGGTTAGGAGGAGGACAGGAACTATTTTTGAGGAATTAAATTTGAGGAGATTAAGATGATATAGACTTGAAAATTTTTAAGAAATAGCTACGAATTAAATTTTGAGGACGAAATTATTTTTAAGGTGGGTAGATTTGTAGCCTCCCTTCCTGAAATTTTTGAAAATATTTTTTTATTTATTTTATTTAAATGGTGATTCTAGATTATGATAAATAATTATTTAGTTAATTGTTACGGTAGATTATTTTAGCCATAGTTATGGATTGGAGTACAAGATGGCTAGGAATCATGGCACGGGTAGTGCAGTAGTGTGCTTTGACTAGTGTATTAGCCCTGGTAGGAAAGGTCGAGCCATAGCGGCGTCCTAACTAGGAAAACCAAGCCAAGTTGCGGCTTAACCCTTACCGAAGATTTTATTTATTATTTAATTACATTATTGAGTTTTCGGGAACCCGGTTGTACCGAACCTGTCCAGATTAGACCCAAGTCAAGCCCAAGCCCAAGTAGTCGTGTAGTGCATCCCAAGGCGACCTTGTAGACATGCTCTGGGTAGTAGTATTTTAATCCAGTAACCTAGTAGACAATTTTCACAAATTGTAGTTAGATATATATTATGAGTCTTGATATTAAATAATATTTAGTGATAATTTAGTGAATAATTTCCTGTAACAATATTTATATTTTGGACTTTAAGAGATTGATCTAAGTTATATATATACCTGTGTATCTATATTTATATATAAAAGTATTTTTATGATATATGAGAAATAGGCCTTATATATATGTATATATACATAATGTCACTGTAATTTTATATGAATTTTATATAAATCAAGGATTGGATTTCAAGTATTGATTTTACTTAATATTTATTACTAGTATTTGAATTTATTATATATTATAAATGTGTGTACGTGTCTGTATATATAAATGTATAAACGTATATATATGAATAATAATATATATGTATAGATATTGTATATGAGTGTGTATATATATATATTCATGTATATGTATATACATAGATATTGTATATGAGTATATAAATATGTTATATATGTATATACGTATAAAGGCACATATATATATATATATATATATATATATATATATATATATATATATACATATATATATATATATATATATATATATATATATATATATATATATATATATATATATATATATATATATACGTAATTAGGTTTGCTAATAAAGAAAATCAAATGAACTATTATAAACCAAACTCAGGCCAGGCCCAGGCCCGACCACCCAGGCCCAGGCCCAGGCCCAGGCCGACCGTACTTACCCCAACAGAGCCCAGCGAGCAAGTGAAACCGAGCCCCAAAGAAAACAAGCAGTAGCTTTCCAAGCCTTCAGCCCGAGCCCACATGCTAATCCCTCACCCTCACAGCATTTGCTAAGCAAATGTATGGCAGCCCACTGGTTTCCCAAAGCCGAGCAAAGCCTAAGCCCAGGCCCGTGAACCCCCAGTCCCCTCTGTTTATATCACAACAGTGATATATATATATAGGGATATATCTGCGATGAAAATGCGAACTCACAGAAACCCTAACACCTACCTACCCGCCGCGCCACCACGGACCCCAGGCGACCCACCCTCGCGTGCGCGCGCCTCCCTGGGCCGCCGCCGGCCGCCGGAGGGCGCGCGGATGCACAGCGCTCGCGAAGAGCAGACACTGTGACAGCAGCAGCCATCGGTCCAAACCCCCACTTCGAGGTATGTGTTCTCCGCATATACTAGATCGATTTTGATTCCGTAAAATCGTGTACGAACATTAGTTGATCCTCTTGAGACCCCAGTAGCTGGAATCGTGAATGGCTAACCCGATCATTCAGAAAATTGAGTTAAAGATCGACAAAACCTGTAAAAACAGAACCCGGCCGAACTGCCATGAGGCCGTTTTGGAAGCCGTATAACCGTCGATTCCTCGACAGTATAGGAAATCCATTTGAACACGACTGTTGACAACATAAACGGAATGACAACCCCATTTATAGATTTATTTTTCATCTAGTAAATTGTCGTTAATCTATTTTCAAAATTCGAGAAAAACATGTTTAAAAATAGTTTTCAAAATAATAAAATTGATCCACACGACGTCCGTCCCGTCATTCCGGGCGACGTGGTCGCGCACCGAAGGCATCGAAAGCTGCGTAACAGCTTCGTGGTCGTGTGGGCTTTGGCGGAATTCAAATTGGTCGCGTGTGCGCGACGAATTTGATGTGTATCCGTCGAAATTCACCGTATCGTGCACTTTGTAAATTCTCCAATTACTTTGTGCACGCTCGTCATATCGAGACGAAACATGCGCCAACAGAATCGTATCGTTTTCTGGTCCTGTATGCCAAGTTTGGTCCAATTCTGAGACAGTTGAATCCGACGTCGTTTTGCGGGCCCCACGGTCCCACTCAACGGACGATTTTGTGCACAACCCGCCGGAATCCAACTTTGGACATACGGTTGGGTTCGCATCAGAAAACTGGATCCATAGACATATAGTTTGACGACTTTAGAGACTATTGACTCTGGCACGCTTTTCGGTGCAAAGCGGGTCCAACGGCGGACATCGTTTTTGCCCAAAATTATCGTTTTGCCCCTGTGTCCAGAATTGGACTTAAAGACAGACAATCCTAGCTAATTTGACTATTCTGAGAATGTTGGTAATGTTTGTTTCAGCTTTCGGAGATAGTTGTGATGACTTGGACTTCGTGGCTTATCAGTTTACTATATGTTTGTTGGATTTGCATGCAACCTCCAGGCAAGTATACCTTGCCTCCCTCTACAGTTTTATTTACATGCATTTTATTTCAGTTTTCAGCTTTTGGATTATTTATGGACATGTGCTTTTTCGTGTTATTTTCTGTGGAGTTGTTTTTATTGTTTATAGCCATGTTCATGTTTTGGCCTGGTGTTTCACATTTGGAGTTTTTCGTCAGTACCTTGCTTGAGTTGTGTCATAGAACGAGTGCGTGTAGTGAACTGCTAAATCCTTGACATTGTGTCCTTGACACCAGAGAGTCCACACTCGGGACGAGGGTGCCTTGCCGTGAACTAACCAGAGAGTCCACATTCGGGACGAGGGTTAGTACTGACCAGAGAGTCCGCACTCTGGACGAGGGTTAGTACTGACCAGAGAGTCCACACTCGGGACGAGGGTTAGTGTTTAGTTCAAACCAGTGAGTCCACACTCGGGACGAGGGTTTGGTTTCTTCCATTGATCATCATGTTTCGTTCATCCGGCAGTTCATTATGCGTAGTTGTTCTAGTGTTCGTGTTCGTATTCGTATTCGTGTTCGGATTCATAGTCATCTGTCTTGTTCTTGTTCTTTCTTGTTTATTTTATGGCACATGATAAAACTGATAGATAGGCATGTATATTATGTATCTTGCTATGTCCTGTGAGGACCTGATGATCTCCTCAGATTTAGTGATTGCATGGAGTTAGCTAGTAGTTCTGGATGGCGGAGGATTTACGGTTCTTACGGGATTCAGGTACCGTTATTGTATTTATTATCTGCTCGTGCTTTTCATTCCTTATCAGGAGATATCATGTTCCTTGTTTCAGTTGTAGACTCTTGTTATATTCCTTAGAGTCTTATCGGACATTTATGCTAGTGGGCTGCAGACCACGACCCATAGTGTTCATTCATGTTTCATATTCTTATTGTGGATTGAGATATAGATTGCATTGCCATGATTTGGCAGTAAACCATAACCTTGACAGCGTTTACGTATTCGAGATGGGCTGGAGTCCGCTCGATGCGTAGCTGGGCTTGCTCACGCTCTCGCGTCCGAAAAGTGGGTGCAGGTCGTGATAATATGTATCTAGTGAATACAAGGGGATAACATCCCAAAAGAAGATCCATATAGTACCAATCCGTGATAACAACGTGTCAGCATCAAGTACAGTAATCTAGAGCAAGAATGTAAATTCAGACAAGTATAAAACGGTCAGAGAATGTACTCGCCTGATAGCCTGAGTGTCTGAAGAGAATATACTGTCCGATGAGTGGTGTCTGTCTCCTATAGAACAGTACAAGTCACTATGAGTCTAAAAATGATAATAAGATGCATTACAATGCATTCTAAATGAATTCTAGGTCAATCTAGGTCAAATCTAAGTCAAATCTAAGTCATACTAAGCTAAACTAGGTCATACTAGATCATACTGAGTCACACTAGGACAATCAAGGTCAAACAAGGTCACAGGAAATCAATCCAAGTCAGACTAGGTCAATTTGGGTCAAAGATTGACTTACAGTTGACTTTTGGGTCAAAAAGTCAACTCTGGTCAACTCTGGTCAACACTGAGTCAACCCTAGGTCAAACAAGTCACATGTTGACCAACTGTTGACTTTTAGTCAACTGGTCAACTCTGGTTTGGTTCCGGTCAAATCTAGTCGCTTAAAGGCTAAGTTTGACTCTCGGTTGACTTTTGTTGACTTTTGGTCAAAATGGTCAACCGACGTCAAAACTAGTCTATGAGCACCATATTTGATCATTACCAACCAAGGGAACCAAGTTCTAACTCTATCTTAGACTCCAAACTCAATACCCTATTTCTATGTTTTACCTACATTACCTTACCAAGGTAAATACTAATACCTTGTCCAATACCACTCTAACCTAGGAATACTAGCCTAGGTTTCCTAGGATAGCTAGATACTATCCTATACTAATATTATCTACCAGGAAATCCTAGTATTTAGGTCTTCTAAGTCATCTTAGACCACATGTTAACCATTTACCCTATTTCTTGTCCTATACCTTACCAATATCACATATACCATGGTATATAGTTACATATATATATACTCTCCTACATACCCATATCTAGACACACATACAAATACATATATAATCTCTCACCCACAATTACATATATGACTCATATATAAATACATATGGGTTCTCCTATATAACTCACACATATCCAAAGCTCACCCACTACTCACTTATACAATAGCTCACCCACATACACTCTTAGGCTCACAAACTCACACTCGTAACACTCTCACAATATCACACTCTAATAGGCTTCCTATAGGTTCACACAAATACATATATAGGCTTACACCTATAGGCTCCTAACTAACTCCTATAGACTCACTCACACAACTCACATACACACATACACAGCTGATTTATGGGGTTTTAAGGGGCTTTGAGGACTGGACTTGGGGCTAACACATAGACCAATTCAAGGCTAAACAGGGCTGAATCATTGGGGGGTGTATGGGCAAGTATTGCACTGATTTGGGGCTGCAAGGGACAAGATGTGGGACTGAAAATGGGATGCACATGGACTGATTTTGTGGGGGTCCTTGGACAGCCTATAGTGGACTGAATATGAGTGATTTTGGTGGACTGATTTGGGTGCATTGGGAGACTGAAATATAGGCTTAATGTGGACAGCAATAGGGACTGCCCTACACTGCAAACTGGACTGATTTATACATGGTTTAGACAGGATTAAGGCTTAACAATGGGATTGATATTGGAGGGTGCAAGGATGGGGTTTAGGACTGATTTATAGTGGTGTTTGAGCTATGTAGGACTGACTTTTAGGACCAAAGGGGGACTGTGATGTAGACTGCTACTAGGCTTCCACATGTGGGCTGCTAACATGGGATTTTAGGGACTGTTTTAAGGACCTGGAATGGCTGTCAAGTGGGGGTATGTAGGGGGCATGGTAGGCTGGTGTGTAGCTGCCACAAATGGCTGCACAATGGACTGAAAGTTGGGGGGTTTAATGAAGACACTTGGGGACAGGTTTGTGAGGGTCATGTGGACTGTTTTGACACAGGTTTATAGGAATGTTAGGGACTGACTGGTGAGGGTGTACCAAGGGTCATTTGTGGACAGGAAGGTAGGGGGTTTAAGGGCTTGTTAAGTGACAGGAAAGGGGGACTGATACATGGGTGTTTACATGGGGTTTTAGGGGACAGCTGCTGTCCAAATGGACAGCAGCTACTGCTGCTACTAGCTGCTGTTCTAGCAGTTTCCCTCCATCCCCTCATGGCACTGCACAGCAGTGCCTAACATGGCTGCTACTGCTGTGCTATTCACAGCAGTCCCCTGGGTTGTCATGTCCCCTCTCCAAACTCTCCACCATCTCTCAGCCTCTCTACACACA
The DNA here is from genome assembly GCA_029216955.1 of Iris pallida. Classification (NCBI taxonomy): domain Eukaryota; kingdom Viridiplantae; phylum Streptophyta; class Magnoliopsida; order Asparagales; family Iridaceae; genus Iris; species Iris pallida. The sequence continues at coordinate 4,368,523 of JANAVB010044817.1, read as the reverse complement.
AACACTACATACATATCAACTCCAAGCCAATTTCACACCCTCAATTCACCCTCTAACTAATCTCCCACTCCCATTCTCTCAAACACCTACAACACACCCCCAAGGGACTCCTCCCTTGGCTGACCACATAACCCACCACCAACACAATATACACACCAACATATCACATATATATATCCATATATATCAACCATATTTTATATATATATATATATATATATATATATATATATATATATATATATATATATATATATATATATACAAAATATATATATATATATATATATATATATATATATATATATATATATATATATATATATATACAAAAAAAAAAATATATATATATATATATATATATATATATATATATATATATATATATATATATATATATATATATATATATATATATATATATATATATATATATATATATATACAAATATATATATATATATATATATATATATTATATATATATAATATATATATATATATATTATATATATATATATATATATATATATTTATAAAATATATATATATATATATATATATATATATATATATATATATATATATATATATATATATATATATATATTTTATATATATATATATATATATATATATATATATATATATATATATATATATATATATATATATATATATATACACACATATAGAGATTAATATATATATCACCATATTATATATTTATATATATAGACAATATGATACAATAAGATACATAGGAAAATTATTCCTAAACACAAGACAAAATCTAGAATAAATATTAGAACAATACAAAATCAATATATAAATAATTCCCCATGTGTCCAAATAGGGGTTTACCCATTAGGACACAAACCTACACCTAGGACACCTCTACAAGTGCCCAAATGGACACGAAATGGACTCAAATGGACACACAACCATGCGGGTTATTCCTATGGGTCAAAAATAGATCTATATGCATGAAGGGGTGGTTTAGAGGAGAGGTTATACCTTCCGGGAGAGAGTTTCAAAGGAGAAGGCCCTCCGACACGACCCCGACACGTAGAGATTCCAAATGGACACGAATGAGCTCCGAATCTCTCCAAACTTGGCTAGCACCTTCCTCTCATGGAGTGGAGAAGAAAAGAAGAAGATTTGGTGGAAGAAGGAGTTGATTTGGAGGTAAAATCACTAGGGGTGCTCTCTAAAAATTTGGGGAAGAACAAGAGAGAGAAAATGAGATGGAAAAGTATATGAAATATCAAAGGGACTCATGCCTATCCCCTCCTAGAGGTGGCCGGCCACTATGGCTTCTATTAGGCTCCAATAAAAAGTCAAAAACACCCCCCTATAGCCTATTGACAATACTTTAAGAAAGGGTTCAAGTCGGGGGCTAGTTTGGTCATTTTAACTCACTAATCAAATAAATCCTAATCCAAATAAATTAGCCTAGTCACTAACTAAAATAAATGACATGTGGGCCATGGCTAACTAGTGTGTGGGTCCAATAGGGTCAACACTACCCCGGGTCCCCGTTTCAAGTCGGATTGAGATGAAATTTGAACCCGACTCAAATAACCCCAAAATATTACAATAAATAAATAAATAATTTTAAAATAATACAAAATGAAAAAAAAATGACAAAAATACCCCTGTTTCTGGAAACTGGGGGTGACATGAGGAGAGGCCCGTGTCTATATTGGACCGGAGAGAAAAGATACTCAAGAACAAGACTATTAGTTTAGTCCGTGTTGCTTGGGGTCATCACTCTCTAGGTGAGTCGACGTGGGAGCGTGAGAATGATATCCGATCGCGATATCCCTACCTGTTTGACTCGTAAGGTATAATGTCTTCCTTATGCCTTATGCTTTCCATCCCTTGCTTGCATGTATGATTGTCTGATTGCTTTCCTGGCTATAGCTTGCTTGTGATTAATATAGCTTGTTCTCGTCTCTCTAGCCTCTTAATTAAATTCCGAGGACGGAATTCTTTTAAGGTGGATAGAGCTGTAATGCCCGTATTTCGGAATATGTATTTTGATCAGGCTTACAAGTATTTCGGACCTGTATTTTATTTTCTTGGATTTTGGCCTGTACTTGTAATTGGCTTGACTTGCAGATTTTGGTTTCTAGTAAATGGGTTTTTGACATGACTTGGTTTTATTTTGTGAAGAAGGATTGGTTTGGTTTGGTTTAATGTGCATGGAACACCTTAGCCTATCCTCCACCCTCAACACAACACACCCACCCCCTTTTAATCCTACCTAACTTTTCTCTCTCCTCTTTACCTTTATTTAATTCCTACATCTTCTTCTTCTTCCTTCCTCCACACAACACCAACACCATAGGCAAGTGCACCTTGCCACCACATGAGAACCATATTTTATTTGTCCATTAGCTAGATTAGGTCATGGTGATCAACATTAGAACTTGACATTTTGTGATTTGGAGACTCCATTGTTCTAGATCTAAGTGTTAACTATTTTAGGATTTTCTTGGTTTTGATCTATTAAACTTAGATTTTTGCTTGTTTTGATGCTTCCATGTGGAAGAGAATTCAATTTTACTCAAGTTAGAACTTTAAAAATCCTAATTTGGTTTTGGTTTGGTCAAGTTGTGAAGATTTGAAGTTTTGGTGTCCTTGAGAAGTTCATCTTAGCCTTGGAGAAGAAGACCCCCCCTTTTTTTCCCCTGCACGCGCTCTTTAGCGTGCTGCTGGCTTGCGCGCTTCGCCGCCCTGCGTCCTGCGCGCTTGGCTGCATCACGCTGCCCTGTGCCGCGCCCTCTGGCGCTAGCCGCGGCGACCATTGGCGCACGAGCTCTTTAGCACGCTGCTACACTGTGCCATCGGCCCCTGCGCCATCGACCCTGCGCCATCGGCCCCTGCGCCATCGGCCCCTGCGCCCCTTCGACCCTGCGCCATCCATCCCTGGCGCATTTGACCCCTGCGCCATCCACCCCTGCGCAACCCACTTGCCCACGATGGATTGGTTTATTTCTTGGACTTGGCTTCTCTTTTGTGGATTAAGTTTTGAGATCTTGTTCCACACAGCACGACTATCTGGACCCAACACGACCTGGCACGATTTTCGATGATTTTGCTTATGACTAATACGGTTTTCCTGATTCTGTGAAGTATGATTTTAGTACCTCTGATATTCTTAATAGTGACCCGATGGGGTACACACTTGACTTGTAACCTGTGATTCATGATTAATCCCTTGTAACTTGATAACTTGATAGTGGCCCGTGGCGGCGCACTCTTGACTTGTAACTTGTAACTTGTAACTTGACTTGACTTGATGCCATTGCGGTGGCTAACTTGACTCGAATAATCAACTCTGACACCGTGGGTGTTCCTGCTTGCTTGCTTGTGAAATCTACTTATCTTGTCCTGCATCATGTCTAGGAAGTGACTTCCTGGGTACCACGGCCAGGGATTCACACTAAATATGGATTAGGCTAATGACTAGATCAAACTATAGTTTATGGAGAATTTCCGGTCACAGGCAATCTCGTTATCTGGGCGCTTTAATGGACTTGTAGCTTGCCGACGAGTAGAGCACATTTCCAGCACACTGTCATGTGTTGTACCTCTAAGTCACCTAAGGGTATATCGTCTCCAGGGCGATGTACCCAACCATACTCTCAACCCGCGGAAGGATAACTAGATGGTCTGCAGGGCTTGGGACTAGAAAATTCTCATTTGCATCTTGTTAGTAATTAGGCTTGTGACAACCCTAGCTAGTTAAAGTAGTAAGCCGTAGTAATTGCTTGGCCGCTGTGAATGGATTGTGTCTAGCTCTGTTTAAGTCTTGTCTAGTCCCAGTACCTGGTACCCCTGAACATGATTGTTTTACTCGTCTTTAACAATAAATGGATAGAGACAAGTGCTATTCAGGTGAAGGGTTACCCCGGTCCTTGTTTGGTTTACGGGTTGTAGCCTGGCTCCCGGAATGGTACGATGTCTCTAGTCGTTTATTGTCCTGCTGTACTTTTATTTTATTTACCTATACCTTTCTTCCATTTTCTTATGCTCTGATATGTTGGTTTTGTTCTTATTTTGTGGCTTCCTTATGGCACTTGCTCTTTCTGGGGTTTGATCCAGCTGGTTTTGTGTGGCCAGATTTCGGAGCAGCACCCGAGGATCTACCGAACTTCCAGCCCGATGGTGGCGACTAGAAGGAACCCGGGCTACGAGTGGGTTTTCTATTTTGTTTCGCTCGCTCTATTGTAAAATTATTCTTTTGAGGTGTTTAGCTGACGAGCAACTGTTAGCTCGATGCACATTTACTTACTGTCTGCCTACGGGCTGTAAACATGATTAACAAATCCTAGGGTTGATTATGTATGACTTAACTCTTGCTAGTCCTAGCATTTTGTACGACTAGCTTCATGATCAGCTGATATGTAATATTTGGGACGCCTTTTATTGTATATTTGGTGGTCAAACATCTTATAACTATATTACTTGCTTGAGATTGAGACAATAGGCTTAACCTTAAGAGACTGTTGGCTTGTAGTAAACCCTCATATCTAGACAGCCGTGACCGTATAGCGAGATGGACTTCATTTCAATATACGTAGCTGGCTATGTTCGCCCCCGCTCTCCAGTATTCTGGTTCTGGGGTGTGACACTTGTCGTATGTTATTCCCAAAGGGTTAGTTTCATCAGAGCCTATGTTAGCTTCGTTGGATGCTATAGTAGCTTCACCGGAAGCTAAGACAAATGTCTAGTTCCCAAATTCAGCTACAAAAGTGATTGTGGCCGGAGGGGGGAGGGGAGGTGCATGGCCGGTAAGGGTGGGCGGCGGCACGGTTAACGGGTGGGGGGTGGGGACTAGGAGCAACAACAAAAGGTTGGTGGAGTGAGGTAGAAATTTTTTGCTTTAGAATTAGTGTTCTTTCTACATTTCATAGCTCTAATTCCATAAAATCCAGAGAGAATTTTTTAGTTTAGATATGAATAAAACATAATATGTCTTGGTACATTTATAGGAACAAGTAATAACATCCTCCTTTAGCCCATACGATGTAGGACTAAAGTGAGGTATACAATAATAGTTAAGTAACATAAGAAAAAGAGTTGGAGGAAGAAGACTTACCTCTCAAAGCAAAAAATAAATAAACTTAAATTTAGAGAATAAAGAGGCGGATGGAAGATACGTATGTTTTGTGATTTTCTATTGAGATGTTTTTAAATATTATGTTTGGTAAACTTTATGGAGAATTTTTTTCTTATTGACTAGTTTGAATGATGGTTTTGAATTTTTTTTATTATTGGAATTATTTAAGGGTACTTTTTAAATTTACATTTGTTTTAATTCTGTTATGCATGTCATATATGAAGTGAATTGTTGATTTATACACTATGGATACATATTGTCCGATGTGTCCAGTATGTTGCTAGGTTTTCGGTATTATAGACCCCCAAAAGGTACGAGATCGATATCCAATATTAGGAACCTTGCAAAGCTTAGTAAGATAGCTATAAAAAAATTTATTCTACAAAGAAAGAGATATCATTTATTAAAGATACCTTGGGGCCTTTGCATTTATTTGATACTCTCTTTGGTTGACGGTGTTCATGCATCTTTCTTTTTATATTTTATGTGCAGGAAGTATAAAGTAACTAGGGGAGCAAGAATTCTTCAGGATTTCCTATTTGGAGATGGGAAAATCAGGGGGAGCATAGATATCATGGATTACAAGTATACACAGCTGCAATTGGGAGCTTATCTTACAACAATAACGACTACGACAAATCCTCTATCCAGGCTTGGGACGGCAATTAGGATACATAACACTAATCACATGAATATTTTGTTATTGTTCATGATTATGCTACTTACTTTTGGATGTAGCTTTTCATGTAATGTAAATGGTACATTAATTTTCTTTTACAAAATTGTACAGATGAAACTTGTTCTATTAGAAAGATTGGGAAGTGAATTGTTTTATGGTTTGTTGTGTACACTATACTAGTTGGGTTACTAAGCTTCGAATGTTTGCCCTTTTGATATTGTTTGCCTAATGTGCAAATGTACGAGTTTTCTAATATATTGTTTGAGTTGATCTTTGGTATTCGAATTGAGGATCTTGAATATGTTAATCTTGCTGCAATTGGTAATCTGGAAGTGCTACGGTTTAGAAAATGAAAGGACAAATTGGTGGTGTTATAACAACGGCAGATGAAAGATGAACTTTCTGAGAAAAAAAATCCATCCCTTTTTCGGGGTTCTTTATTGCTTATACATAATAATGGTATTTCATTTGTCTCCTCGCTCAGGCAGCTTGCCATAGCTTGACCTTCACACTAATAAATCAATGTTTTTCAATTGCACTGAGTATGTATGCTAATAAAAGGGACGAACCCACATAGCTAAAGGGATTAATCCTGTTATGTGTCAAATGTGTATAGAACTTGAAAGTGTTAGCTTGTTGCCTAGATATCACTCCACGATAGTTTTCAAAGTTGGCACTCGGTCTTTTAACCTCACGTATTGAATTTAGCAAAAGTTATGCCACGGGCAATCGACTTAACGTCATAGCAGACATGTTTCCCTAGTCGCATTGCTTATCATAGCATGTGCGCCCACACGATTTCAATATGGGATATACGGTTTATGGCACGGGTTAAGAAACTCAAAGAATACGGTTGATCACGATGATTCATGTGATATGTCCCGACGGTCTCATAGTTTTCATATAGAGTATGACAAGGTCAATAAAACTTTATGGAACACGTTTTGTTCAAGTTGGGCTGGAAGGCTATGCAGTAGCCGTTCTTGGGTTTCAAAGGTAACATCGAAAGTTCACGTAACCGTTTGTCATCGAGGCGGTCCCTCGTTTGGGATTCTCCAACATAGTACAGAATAGATGGTAACACTGGCAAAGTAATTATTGTGTAGGTTGGTAAATTGAGTCAAGTCCTGCATGGTCATTGGACAACTTGTCCACAAGGGTGGCATTTCCGCGGACGGCATCCTGGGGCCACTGGACCGGTCTGACCTAGGAGGAAACACAATAGTTGTGTTGTACTGTACCACACCAACGATTCGAGGCTTTCGACGAGGCTCGCTACCCGCGCCGATCGACCTCGTCTATGCCAGGCTATAGTCCACGGATAGCTTATCATGCTAGTTGTCATGCCCCGATCCGCCAAATCGTTCGTCCTTACATTAATTCAAGGCGAATCAATCATCCTCGCTAGGGCATGATGCGGTATAAGTCTAATTTGGCCTTGTACAAGACAAGTATATGCATTTGATAATTCTTTTGAGATAACATGTTGAAATTAAATAGTGCAGAGAATTGAAGATGCGGTATAGTAAGAGAGTAAGCTTTTCATTGATAAAACTTGCAAAGTATGTGTAAGGCCATTTTTACATTACATATGTCCTTGCGGCTTCATTCTTTCAAAGACAAAAGAAAAACTTTCGACAAGCTACCATGAAATAATCCTTGTCATTCCATACATTCATGCCCCCTTTATATCATTTGAACAAAAAGCCCTCGATCTGATTTGGGCTTCAAAATACTTCAAAATAGGATAGCTTCATGCTGTCTCCCGTTCTTCAGCTTTAGCTTAGTCTCATGCTCTCGCAACGAGCTCATCACCTGGGGAGTTGGGGGTTAGCACACTTGGGAATGCACTAGTGAGCAGAACGAACCCACTCGTCTAAACTGCTACTGCTTATTAAGGATTTACATGTATTCGAAGTTGTCTTGCTATTTAGAACTATATGTATTTCAGTTCATATCAAAGACTCAATTTAAAGCGGTAAAACATAAGCATTTCATATCAAATCTTACCAAGTCCGTGCTTATTCGTGCATAAAAATAGATATAATACTTACCACATACACAAGACAATAGGTGAGCATGCAATCTATCTTATATATATGCAATCATTGGTGATATCGACACAATAAAGGACGATTATGTAGCATTGTGACGCGTCCTGTCAGCCCGGGTTGCAAACTCGACTGGATGTCTCGCAATATCTCGCGCCGAAGCACGATTTTATATTTTTCTCCAAGCTAGCCAATTCGGTTCCAGCGCCGCTGATACTATTTTGAGGAAAATTAACCATGTGCACAAGTTGTCTATGACCATACGATTGCATGAAATGTTTTATCGATGTAGCAGATGCATGACATAAACAAAATTAAGCTATATAACCATCACTCATGCAATAGTTCATTCCTTGCCTCAAAGCCGTATGTTCTGATTTAGTTATCCATAGGCACCAAATACCCCGAGGCGTCCTGCCACTAATCGATGTTTCAATGTCCTTCCTTTCAACAGTTTTCTCAGTTTTGAACCAAACTGCACGCCTCGATGCGATACGTTAAGTTAATGGCTCTAGGCCTAGTTATACTAATTACATTACAGTTATCCCATTTTTTATATTAGTGGCACAACATATATTCAACCAGAACGTTTGAACATCAAGAATTTATTGGCGGGAAGAACTAGAAAAGAAGGGACCGAACCACCCACCTAAAAGAAATGCGCCGAGAGTAGAAAATTGCTTCGCAACGGTCAGAAATCAATTATGTGAATTCTTACAACAGCACGAACCTCATATTAGAATCCTTTCTTCAATCATTCTCTTTCGAAATTCCTAAAGACGCAGCACACTCATCAAAACCAAACAGCAAAAACATTCAAAAAACCAAGAAAACCAACAACAGACCAGTCCTATCGAAGGGACTCTTATTTAGAACTCACTCGCCAAGGCACAGTCTGCTGCATCTAGGACTTATTCCAATAAAAGTCGATCCATTAGTTGGAACGATTCTCATATCATTTGTCCAAATTAATTTTATTGATGCCAAGGTTTTCGTATACCAAACTCGTTGCTTAGTCAGACTAGCCATCTATGTTCCCAACCGTGTCTGACATGCCACGAGCCTATTACATAGTGCTTCACCCCAACGGAAGCGGAACATTATATAATATACCACTAAGAAAAAGTTTCGTCCCGAAACTTAAGAACAATTGTCTGACATTAATCGGCGAACAATGAAGGATACTTCTCCTTCATTTTTGAATCTAGCTCCCACGTCAACTCCTCAACTGAATGGTTGCGCCATAGCATACGAACCAAGGACATCGATCAATTTTGTAGGACCTTTTTCCTATGATCCAGAATTTGCACAAGCTTCTCTGAGTATGATAAGTCGGCACATAGCTCCAATTGATCGAAGCTAACCACGTGACTTGGATCGTGCATGTACTTCCAAAGTTGAGAGACATGGAAGACATCCTGCACTTCAGCCAAGGCAGGGGTAACGCGATCTGATAAACAACGGCAGCCACTCTCTCGAGGATCTCGAAGGGGCATATGAATCTTGGACTTAACTTGCCCTTGACTTCGAACTGCATAATACCCCGCATCAGTGTCACCATTAGGAATACTTGGTCCCCGACCAAGAACTCTAACGGTCGTCGACGAGTGTCTATAGCTCTTCTGTCAGCTCTGTGCGATCAAAGTCTGTCTCGAATCATACAGACCTTTTCAACGGCTTGTTCCACCAGTTCTGTTCTGAGCACCAATCGCTCCGCGAATTCATCCCAGCATATCGGGGATCAGCACTTCCTTCCGTAAAGCACCTCATAAGGAGTCATCTGGATGCTTGATTGATAACTGTTGTTGTACGTAAACTCTGCAAGTGGCAAATGAGTGTCCCAACTAGTCTTTAAATCTATCGCACACAGATGCAGCATGTCTTCCAGGATCTAATTTACTCTCTCTGTCTAGTCGTCAGTTTGTGGGTGGTACACGGAGCTAAAATTCAGCTTGGCGCCCAGCGCCGCTTGCAGACTCATCAAGAAACGTGACAGGAATCGCCCAACTCTGCCCGAAATGATCGTGGTCGGTACTCCATAGAGTCAAACAATCTCATCGGTGTAAACCTGAGCCAACCGATCGACGCTCCAGGATACTTTGATAGCAATAAAATGAGCGAACTTGGTCAATCGATCAACAATGACCCAAATAGCATCATTTCTCTGCGGTGTCTTCGGAAAGCCCGATAAAATCCATAGAGATATTGTCCCATTTCCATGTCAGAATTGCGAGGTTCTGTAGCTCCCCACCTGGTCGTTCGTGTTCGGCCTTCACTTGCTGACAGGCCATGCACTTTGATACAAAATTTGCCACATATTTCTTCATGTCGTGCCACCAAAAGGTCGTGCGCGAGTCCTTATACATCTTGGTGCTCCCAGGATGCAAGGAGTACTTCGCATAGTGAGCATCTATTAGAATTTCTTTTCTAAGTTTGGCATGGTCAGGCACGCACATCCTCCTTTTTCCCATATCATCCCGCCTTCGTCCATCACAAAGTCGGTCGCCTTTCTGTTGAAATTAGCACGTGCATTTTCTTTAAAAGTAGATCGTCCTCCTGTGTAGTCTTTATTTTTTCATGCAAGCTCAGCTCAAGGTGCAATTGAGCAACTATGCCCCTCGATATCGATTTTGGAGTTCGATACCCATTTCTGCTAAGTTATGTTGAATTTTGCGGTTGATAGCCAATCCCACGAATATTTTGCTCAGAGCATCTGCTACGATGTTTTCCTTACCCGGCGTATACTCTATCGTTAGATCATAATCCTTAATGAGTTCGAGCCAACACCGTTGCCGTAAGTTAAAGTCCTGTTGCATGAAAATGTATTTGAGACTTTTGTGATCTGTGTAGATGTTGTAAGCCACACCATACAGATAGTGCCGATATAGCTTCAATACGAACATGATCGCCGCCAGTTCCAGATCATACGTAGGATAATACTTTTCGTGTTGCTTCAACTGTCTCAAAGTAAACGAAATCACCTTATCTCTTTACATGAGCATGCACCCTAAGGCATTTTCTATGTGTCTCTGAATATTTAAAACCCTCCTGGCCCGTCCAGAAGTGCAAGGATTAGAGTTGAGGCGAGCAGTTGCTTTAACTCCTGGAATCTAGATTCATAGTCATTGTTCCACTCGAATGTGACTCCCGTCTGGGTGAGGCGAGTCATAGGCGATACAATCTTAGAAAAGTCCCTTACAAATCTTTGGTAGTAGCCCACCAAGCCGAGAAAACTCTTGATATCACCTGTCGAGGTGTCACGTCCCGACCCGGGAAATTGCTCGTCCTTGCTAGATTTCACACGAACCATCGTCCTCGCTGGGACGTGATGCCGCACGAGTCTGGAGTTGCGCTCGTGCAAGGTAAGATAACAGGTTCACATAAGTTTATCTCAAATTGATAACATAAGTAGCAGAAGAAAACAGAGTATACAATAAGAATCTCTTTTATTAATAATGAACTGAAGATTTCAAGGGCTTGATTAACCTAACTAAAAATGCCAATAGGCTACTCCGCTCATGATCTCTCTAGCTCACAAAGGATTATATTGTTCCATATATTATGCCTCTTTATAGCCAACAAGTAGTCTTCGGCCGAACATCTCCATATTGCAAGTTCGAACGCCAATGCGGTAGCTCGCCTCGAAATGCCAAGGACTCCATGGCACTCGGCGCGTCCAAGCCAAGCCCCGCCCCGAGCCGAACATATCCAGAACCTGCAAGCAAACTAGTGGGAGATTAGTGCTTTCGTCCTTGCTATACTGATCAAGACCCACTCGACTAATCCAATACTAAGTAATTTTAGTGAAGCATGCATCTTTATTTGGTGATCTTTCTATTTAGCCTTAGGATCAGATTTATGGCAATATTCAAGCAATTATCGATAGCAACTAAATTATAAATGTGTCCAATACCATATTCTGGTAACAGATACAGTTAGACATAGTATGAACATAAGCATAGTGATCGTGCATATCGCCATCTTATTTTGCCTAGCCTGTAGTTGTTAGAAATTTGCATAAGCAACCAACAAATCACATAGCCAACCAACAAGACTTATACATATGCATAAGGGTGGCAGGCTCCACGTATGTACGTAATTGTAGTCTCAGCCCACCGGCCCTATCTATATCAAGGTTACGACGTTCCGTGCCGTAATAGACTTGGCATCTCAACGTTTAAGTATACGATCGCTCCAATACGGTTTGCTAGCTCCGTATCTGAAGGATCCCAAACTTACTGATATCATAGCTTATCACAACATTGGCCAGTCGCAACCCATCCTAATGAAGTGCACCATAAACACCAAACATAATTCCCTCCTAGGCCAAACGGTTCCGGTGCCCCAGTCGTAACCGTTCGAGGGAAGTCGCACCCGTGCACGGGCCATCCGAGTCTATTGACCATGCAATATGCGCCTGAGTTTCATACAACCAAACATATTCACCTATCTTTATTCCTATCGGTATTATGCCCCAACACCCATATTGATGTACGACGTCCCAATGGCTTAGACTTTCCGATCTCATACTCAACGCGTTCCGTTCATAAGTTATTTATATAATGACAGTTTCGTGGCATCTGTGCCACAACAGCATACTTCGACGCACGAAGTATAACTTTCAATGTCACGACCGGTTCCGTAGCATTACACCATGACCTGTCCATTTCGTTTACTTAGTCAATCATATAGCTTCTATGAACAAGGGCACGCTTAACGCCATAATTAATATTCTAGGCCTAGTGTTCAATGTTCTCAGAGTCATGCACGTGATGCACATCTCGATATTGCCTTTCAATGTTCTACCATCAATTTGTTCTATCGCGACCCGTGCATTTGATGCTCGTCGCCTCAATTGTTTAATGTTCAATGTTCTATCTTAATGTTTGACACACATTAAGACATTTACTTAATTCGAGGCATGCTCGTTAACTCGATAGCAACATACGCATACTAGGGTACATTTTATTAGACATGAAAGAGTAGGGAAGAAGAGTCATAAACCCGCCCACCTTAGTCCGATACGCCTTGTCGTTTCGTCGAGCTGATGCAGCTCGATTCCATAACTTAGTTCTACGGCCAACTCTTCTGACTTAGCCATTTCGTTGAACTATTTGACTGATTCGGCCTACCGTGCCTATGCCTTAGTTTATTGCAAGGCGATGATTTGGTTTTGTGGACACCGTTGTAAATATGGTTAAATGCTGACCTCTTCTGATTCAGCGTGAAAGTGTAGCCTGCACATGAAATCAACTAAAATCAGCACTTGCTCAAATGGGACTTATCCTTTGCATCGTTTCAAATTATAGATTCAAATTGACTCAAGGCTTTCTTTCGGGCCAACATAACTCTTGCATCGATTTGCATTGATACTTCATCGGGTCAACGCAACCCTTCGAGTCAACGACTCATTGTAATACACCGTCGGAGCGGGGTATTACATAATATACCACTCAAAACAAGGTTCATCCTCGAACCGAAACCAACACTTAATCCAAGTGTTTCGCTAGATCGTTTCACGATCTCATGCTACTATCGTTTGAATCATACATCTTAGTTTGGATCATACACATATTTTAGACGTCCTACAAATATATACATTTCAGCCAAGCTCAGTTGTAGGATATCGGGACAAAGCTAACAGGCTCAACTTAAATCCTCAAGCACCAACCATTTTATACTCGACTTGGTCAAATCTTAGCGTTTATTCCCAAAATCCTTCCCGCATGCATTATTCTTCTTCTCATGTTCATCCTCCAAACATCTATGCGTATAACTTGATTCAAAACCGTAACTTCGATCCCATAAGTTTCTCGACGGCCATCTAATACATGCATTGTATTAAGTCGTTGCGCATCCGGTCGCAACAATTCTCTGCAATGCCTACTCGTCAAATCGTTTTCTATTCCTCGCACAACTTATTTCCATATTCAACTGTTCCCGAATTTGCCTCAATTATATGGACTAAGTCCAACATGTCCAAACTTTCTTCGCCTATAATCCGTACTATGCATCGTATGCAACTATTCTAATATGATTCACGTTCTCAAAACTATCTACGTATTGCGTCGGGGGCTACCCCCACTAGGTAACATATCCAGACATCATGCTTACTCTCCCGACACAAGTGGTCAACTTGAGTCTATGATGCTCAAAGGCAACAATCTTTTAAACCCAAGGTCTCTTTACGTACGTTCATCTCCGATTCTCGATCGAATACGAATTCTTTACTCAATTTTCAAATCAATCCTACTAGTTCATTTCGCAACATAGGTCGCTTACTTAACGTACGCGACTCTAGCCGTTACATGGGTCAAGCTCTATACAAAATCTCTAGGGCTACTCCCCTATTCGTTGCACTCATACGTAGCACAATTTCTCACAATCTTCCCTCCGTACGCTATGCTAAGTTTGTTCATCTATCTATCCGATCGTCGACCGACCAAGTCTATTTACGTATTTATTCGATCGATCAGTAAATCTCTCACCATATCGTTCTAGTCGAAGGCTACTTGCTAACTTCCGAAACATGATAATCAATCGCTTAGACTTATCCTCAACATGCACTACATCATCATTCATCCTCGACGCCATTTCTTATCCGACTTTATTAGGGTTGCCCTACGATCTCTAACATTTACTTTAATTTGGCGGTCAAGTCTCCTAGGGTCAGCTGCCCCGAAGCTACGCTCGATAATTGAAGATCATCAACGAGGGACAGTTGCTACGAACTATGCTATATCCTATCTCGGAGCCAAATCAATTTTTGACAATTCCTATAGGACTTTACCCAATCTGACATAATTTATCAATCCAAAATTTAGCTGCCCACCCACGCAACTGTTGTGCCGTTACTGCTCGAATCACTCATGCACTACCGTTAACAATATTTCTATCGAGCAATATCTGTTCGCCTCGGGTACGAGTTTATCTACTCGCGGTCAATATCCGACACACTCGATGCTCACCGCAACAATCCTCTATTTCACCTTCGCATCAAACCACAAGTCAAAATCTAATTTGCCACGCCTTGCAAGTTCGACCATCCCCCCTGGGCATGAATCACCATACCAGCGCTCACGCGGAATGATCGTCGAAATTCGGCGTGACTCGTGTGCAAGACTGGAGTTGCACTCGCACGAGACAAGAACATTAACGTTGTGGTTATCTTCGAAACAATCAAGACAGTTTCGTTTTCATCCAAGTAATATATCGATCCACTCTCAAATTCTCTCGACGTATATTAATATTCTCAAGTACGATTACATAGCAATCACCTTTGCATAACTCACTTGCATTTTAGGCACCTACTGTAACCCCCAAGATTTTCTAATTATTTTAGTGATTTAAAAATTATTTTCAATATATTATTTAGCATTAAAGAGTTAGTTGGTATATATGGGTGTATTTATAGATATATATAAATATATATATTATGTGTGTGATTGTGTGCTTGATATTTTAAGTGCTACTAAATATAGTCTATGATTATTATAAAGATTTTTATTACTTAATTACAAATTATTGGAATTTTATGGGATTATATGCATTATATATATATATATATATATATATATATATATATGTGTGTGTGTGTGTGTGTGTGTGTGTGTGTGTGTGTGTGTGTTTGCCATGAAATATAAAAGAGCAGAACAATTATCGGAGGACTGGACTTTTACTTCACGTTACAAACTCGCTTGTACAAAGAAAGCCTAGGGACGAAAGCCTAGGTACAGCAGACTAAGTACAATTGTTTATTTTAGATTCTGGGGGGTGACGATAGAGGCTCGGGAAGGCGACGGCAGCCCTGCCTTACTCCTTGGACGATCGGTATGCAGCCTTGGCTCCAGAAGATTGCTCGACGTTGAAGAAATGCTCTCTTCTCTCTCTCTGCTCCAAGTCTTCTAATGCTCTCTGATCTCGAAAAAAGGGATTTCTTTGCAAGGAAATGGTACCTTGCTATTTATAAGAAAGGGAATGCAATCATTAGGGTTTACAATAATTCCCCTTAGAGTGGCGGCGGCCTGTTGATTGATTAATCTGGACCATTAATCTTGAGTATGGTGAATCTGGGCCATTTAATGTAGATTGTACCGAATCCCATCAATAATTAATGCTGATTGAAATGAATCTTCGTGATGATGATTTGCTGATGCCTGTGAATCTGAATGAATAAGTTTAATTCATTCCCCCTGCCACGTGTCCCAGATTATTGGGATTTGATCCAATCTTCGATTGTAGTAAATCTGGAAAATTGATTGACTTTATGACACGTGTCTTGGGAGTCACTGAAAGGATTGAGCCGCATATGGATTGAGCCGCATAAGGATTGGGCCGCATAAGACTGGCCACGTGTCAGATCTGCTTGGGGAGTGGCCCTTCGAATCATATGATAATTTGGGCCGCATAATGGGTAGTGAGCCGCATAAGGATTGGGCCGCATAGAGATGGTCCTCTTGAGCCGCATGAGGAGGCCTCAGCTTGAGCCGCATGAGACTGTTTCAGCCTGAACCGCATAGGGCAGCTTCATCTTGAACCGCATGGGACGTCTTTGCTCGAGCCGCATATGAACGCCCACGTGGCAAGGCCACGTGGCATTTTTCTGGGTCTCGGAAGATTGTGTCAGAGATCTCCTTCGCTTCCCTAGGGGTCTTTCATTATGACAGAGTCATGATTACCTTTTTTTTGTCAGGGCTGTCACTTTTTCAGAGTTGTCAGCCGTCAAAGTAATTAATGCAGTATAGTGGCGGAGGGGAGGATTTGTCAAGCCACATGTCTTCTGAGCTGCATGGGATGTCTCTAGCCGCATAATCCCTTATGCTGCATGACTCTCTGAGCCGCATGGGCCTTCTGAGCCGCATGGATCTTTCTTTGTTCATTATTTTTCCATGCTTCTACAAGACCCCCTTCAAAGTTTTCAATTTGCAAAATTGAAATACTTTGAATAAGAAGCATAGTTGTATTCGTCTGGCCGCATATGAAGTCCTGGCCGCACGGATGTTTCAGCCGCATAGACGTTTTAAGCCGCATAACTTCTTGCCACGTGTGCGGGTCTTTAATGGCCTCCAATTCGTTTCAGCGCCGTTTTTATGGGGTAATCCCAAGGGTCGGCTAATTAATGCTTTCGGATTTTATGCCCTCGGTGAATCTCGGGAACGAAATCCGAGGAGTCGGTTTCGCTTTTCACGAGGCGGTTACTAGTCCACGTGTCCTTCTTCTTTCGTCCTCCTATAAATAAGAGAAGTTTGGAGAGAGAAAGGGCTCCTTTACTTTCTCTTTTTCCCCAAATCTACCCTATCTCCATTGTCCTTTTTCCTCTCTGATAACTAATGGCTCCTAAGAAGACCGTGGCAGTAAAGGACAAGAAGGCGGCCTCCGCCTCGACTGCGGCCGCTCCTCCGCCGGTCGTCGTACCTGATGTTCATCCTGACATTCATCCTCCTATTGTTGGTAAGAACTTTGTATGAGTTAAAGAACCCTAACTGCTATGGCTACGTCGCATATTTATGCACGAGCCTTTGTGAGCCGCATGTTCGTCTTTTGGCTGAGCTGCGAGCCGTATGAGAATAGCCACTGTGTCCACATACGCGCTTTATTGACGGAGCCGCATAAGCGACGCTGAGCCGCATGGACGCTTCTGACTGTTCTCATTTTCTTCGTCTTTGGTTCTTGCAGTATCTCCGCCGAATGCTGAGATTGCAATGTCAGAGGAGCCGCAGCCTTCTGTCATCAACCGGGGGTCTTCCTCTGTTAAAGAGGAAGTGATGAAAGAAGAACCGGCGCCTGAGGGGGATGGCAGCCCTCCAAATATCGAAAGTGCTGAAGGTGGTAGCGCTGGGAACCCTGATTCTCCTATTTTGAGCGAGGATCTTCCTCGCCTGCATCCTTCATATGTGAGGTGGTTGAGGGAATGGTATATGCGCTCATGTAACTAGGGTTTAGGGGCTTCTTATGGATGTCTGTCATTTGTCTGTAGTCTTTGTTTTGTTTCGCCTTTCCTCTTGTCTGCATGAAGAACCTTTTTGACTTGCTTGTAGTGTGGATGTAACCAATTTTTGAATGAATGGAATATATTTGCTTCACTCTTTTGCTTTGTAATAGTCATCTTATTGGGATATTTTGCGTAGACCTATTGCCCCTAACGTACCCTAGTTTTGGATACGGACAACGAGTTAAAAAGGAAACAACATACTTACTTAGTGGTACTGAGGACATGGTGAGCATGAGGGTTTCTTTGACGGGGGGGGTACATAGAACGACTCAGAGGTAATAAGGACATGGAAGTTCTATGTAAGGGGTGATTTGTTTTTGGCGGAAATAGAACGACTCAGAGGTAATGAGGACATGGCCGTTTTGGAAGTTTGTGGATCGATTACCCTTTTTGTGCACTGGGAGTGCGGGTAGTGGATTATGAGGGAGGATCTCTTCCAGGAAGAAAGTTTATGGGTATGATCATACATGACTTACTATCTGAAAGAGTGACCGGAATGTGAGTTCAGAGGCACCAGCGGGTACATGACTCAATAATTTGAAATATTGTGAAAGTGCGAGTTCAGCGGCACCAGCAGGTACATGACTCGATAATCTGGAAAATGCTGTAAGGGTGAGTTCAGAGGTACCAGCGGGTACATGACTCAAAAATCTGGAATGTGGTTAGGGTGAGTTCAGAGGTACCAGCGGGTACGTGACTCAATGAGCTAGAAAATATTGGGGGTGAGTTCAGCGGTACCAGCGGGTACGTGACTCAATAAACTGGAAAATATTGAGGGTGAGTTCAGCGGAACCAATGGGTACGTGACTCAATGAGCTAGAAAATATTGGGGGTGAGTTCAGCGGTACCAGCGGGTACGTGACTTAATGAGCTGGAAAATATTGGGGGTGAGTTCAGCGATACCAGCGGGTACGTGACTCGATGATCTGGAAAATATTGAGGGTGAGTTCAGTGGTACCAGCGGGTACGTGACTCGATGATCTGGAATGTCATTTAGACATAATATTTCTTCAGAAACTTGCCGTTGACAGGCAATATGAGCAAGTCTCTGTTTTGTTTTGCGAGGCGGTAAGCTCCGTTGGAGAGTACGACCTCAATGATGAATGGGCCTTCCCACTTCGGCTGGAACTTGCCGGCGGTCTTGTGAGTCATGACCATCGGCCTCCGAACTGTCAGAACGAGATCGCCCACTTGGAATGTTCTGATTTTAACCTTCTTGTTGAAGGCTCCGGAGATACGTGCTTGGTATAATTCAATTCGTTGCTGAGCTAAGAGGCGCTTTTCGTCTAAGGCCTCCAATTCTTGCAGTCGGCGACGGTAATTATCATCCGTTGTCAATTGATAAGTAAGGGCGACACGGAGTGAGGGTATTTGAGTCTCCAATGGGAGGACTGCTTCACTCCCATACACCAGGGAGAATGGTGTGTTCTCCGTAGCCGTTCGGACTGTGGTACGATACGCCCATAGGCATTCACCAAGCTTCTCGTTCCAGTCGCGTTTGTTGGACGACACGAACTTCTTGAGTAACTTGATGATGGTTTTGTTGAATGCTTCTGCCAACCCATTCGCTTCTGGATTGTATGGTGTCAAAGCAATATTCTGAATTCTGTGCTTGTCGTAAAATCGATAGAAGGCATGGCTTACAAACTGCGGACCATTATCATGGATGATCCTTCGGGGCAGTCCAAAGCGATAGATGACGTGATGCTTGAGGAAGCTGATCACGTTCGAAGTCTTCACTTCTGCAAGTGGGACAGCTTCCGCCCATTTGGAGAAGTAATCCGTGATCGCAAGTATGAAGCGATGTCCTCCGGAGGAAGGTGGAGTGATTGGACCAATGATATCCATCCTCCATGTTTCGAATGGCCAGGAGGCCACTGTCGGATGTAGAAATTCTGATGGTTGGTGGATGAAGTCTGCGTGGACTTGGCAAGCCTTGCACTTCCTTGCATAATCTATCGTTTCTGTTACCATTGTGGGCCAGTAGTAGCCCATTCGGCGAAGACGGTCTTATAATTTGGGGCCAGGCTGATGGGCTCCGCAGACACCGTCGTTTGCTTCGCGTACGGCTTCTTTGGCTTCTGCATTTGACAGACACCGAAGCAAAAACCCATCATAGGATCACCGATACAGTATTTTCGTCTCTGTATCATAGAAGAATCTGAGAGAACGCCGTCTGATGGAGGTGGCTTCCTTTGGGTTTTCAGGCAGGATGTCGTAGACTACGAAGTCAATGAATGGTTGTCTCCAGTCTGGCGCTTTGTCGACCGTCTGAGCGGCATAACTCGCCACAAACTGAACGTTGTTCTTGGGACAGACCAGTTCGTGGCCCATCACATCCACCGATTGATGAGTATGATTTGGCACTGCTAAAGAAGCGGCGAGGCCAGCTAGGGCATCGGCTTCTATATTTCGGAGTCTGGAAAAATGTTTGATGAAGAACCCCTCGAACGATGAGATAATGTTGTTCACTATTTGATGATAGGGGATCATGTCTTCATGGCGAACCTCGTATGAGCCCCGGATCTGATTGACGATTAACTGAGAATCGCCGTATGCCTCAAGATATTCTACCCCCAGCTCTCTTGCAAGTTGGAGGCCAATGACCAAAGCGTTGTACTCGGCCATATTGTTTGAGCAGGGTTCTGTGAGAGAGTAAGCACGATTGATGACCAATCCGGAAGGAGAAACCAGCACCACCCCGACTCCGACAACGATGTTCCCCTTGGGTCCGGTTCTTGAGGCACCGTCGAAGAACATCCGCCATATATCCTCGTGAGAAGTTGCATGCGAGTCGGCGACCTCATCTGGGATTTCTTCATATATCCTGGACGACTCTGAGCTCGGGTAGGCTGCCAAAAAGTCTGCCAGGGCTTGACCTTTGACAGCCTTCTGCGGGACGAAGATCATATGATAGGGAGACAGCAATATTGCCCATATAGCGAGGCGGGACTTGAGTGCCCCTGGTTTCATCATGAGGGCCCTGAGAGGGTTGACTCGTGATATCACACGTATGGTTTGTCCAGTGACATAGTGCCGCGTCTTCTGGATGGCAAACACTAGGGCGAGGCATTCCTTTTCCACAGCAGTGTATCGATGCTCTGGCCCAATCATCATTCGACTGAGGTAATATATGGCCTGTTCATGGCCTGCATCGTTGTTTTGTGCCAGCAGAGCATCGAAGGAATGCTCCATTGCTCGTACGTAGAGCAGGAATGGTTTTCCAGCAACCGGAGCCACCAGGACTGGAGGGTTCGACAAATATTCTTTGATGCTGTCGAAGGCCTGCTGACATTCTTCGTCCCATACGAATGAGACGCCTTTCTTCATGAGATGGGTGAATGACCGACATCGCCCGGAGAGGTTAGAAATAAACCTCCTGATATAAGCTAGCCTCCCTTGAAGGCCTCTGAGTTCGCGGAGATTTCTCGGGGGACCCATCTCCATAATTGTGCGCTCGCATTAGATCGAATACCGTTCTCAGATCCTGCAGATGGTCTTCCTTGTAGCGACTCTTGATGGCGATGTCATCAACGTAGCACTCCACTGTCTTGCATAAGTGTTCTCTGAAGATGATGCTCATGGCTCTTTGATATGTGGTGCCAACATTTTTTAAACCGAAAGGCATGACTGTGTAACAGTATGTGCCAATCGGTGTTCGAAATGATGTATTCTTTTCGTCGTCGGGAGACATCTTGATTTGGTTGTACCCCAAGAAGCCATCCATGAATGACATACATTCGAAGCCGCATGTGTTGTCAATCATGACGTCTGTAATAGGGAGGGGGAACTCATCCTTGGGACATGCCTCGTTCAGATTGTGGAAGTCGATGCAGATTCGAATCTTCCCGTTCTTCTTGAGGACCGGTACTATGTTGGCAACCCAGTCAGGGTGTTGTTCCTCGCGAATGAAGCCGCTGGCTATCAGTTTGTTGACTTCGGCTTCGATCGCATCCATGATGTCTGGGCGAAAGCGTTGCTGTTGCTGTTTGACCGGTTTTGCATCTGGCCGAATGTTGAGCTTGTGAAGGGCGACCTCGGGATTTAGTCCCGGCATGTCTTCGTAGCTCCAGGCGAATACATCAATATATTCTTTGATAAGTTCCAATAGCGATTCTCGCTCTTCTTCTGTTAGGCTTTTACTAACAAAGATTGGTTTTGGAGAAGATTCGCTGCCGAGGTCGACCTGTATAACCTCATCTTCGGTAGGAGGTTCTTTCTCTTCGAACCACTTTTCCTATAGTGTATCTAGTTGTTGGGCCCACGGCTCTAACTTAAGGATTTCAGGTATGTCCTCATCTTCTTCGTAAGCGTCGGCGAATGCCATATTGACTGTCATGACTTGTCTGAATACGTCTCCGATGCTGGTATCTGAATCAGAAGTTGGCGACCCGGTTGAATGTGACTGCCAGTCACATTCTTCATCTGAACTCTCAGGGGTCGTCGTGGGTGTTACGTACCCTAATCGACATCGAGTTTTGTTATAGTAGTCCCGTGGCTTGCCAGCCGGGACTGGTGGTTTCAAAGGTAATCGTCGCCCAGTGCCGTAGTTCAATCCTGGCGTAGTCTCCAGATCATATCCCTATTTTTGCATGAGATATTTGGATTGGGGGCTATAAAGATACAGAGGCAGTCTCCCGGCATCTGACCCAAGGTCGACTTCTTTTATGGTGAAGGGATGCGGATCGTCCTTCCGGCCGAAGATGATTGGATGATCCCCTCCCTCGATTATTCGGTAGGCGTCTTCCACTGGAGTAAGCTGGATTGCGGTGTACACGTTTGTCACCTGTGTGTGTAGGTGAGTACCTATACCATGTTCCATAGCATACATTGTACATAGCTTATTGAGCTCGAGGTAGTTCAAAGATAGCCCTTTATTGATGAAGTAAGGTATCTTTTCTAGAGGGATTACATCATCTGCGGAGGGAACATTGGTGTGGGCAGCCACATACTTGGCTAGCTTTGGTTCCTCTTCGGCTACCCCCTGTATAAACGAAGACTGGGAGGACGACCTGGGCAGCTTGATCGTCAGAGGTTCTGTTGGTGGAGCCGAACGTGGGGTTGTTGGCAGACTAGCGACCCCCAACTTGGTACTTGGTGCTGGGCGAGGAGTGTTTGGTTCGCTAGAAGTCCCAAACCTTGTATCGGGGTGACGACTCTTCCTGGGAAGACGTATCGTCATTGGCTTGTCGGAGGGATTGAGCTTCTCCGTTTGCGACTGGCCAACTCTCGGCAACCTGATTGTCAGTGGCTACGTTGTGGATCTTGGCACTTGGCCAGACCTTGGCAGCCGGATTATCAACTGCTCTTCTTGCGCCGAGAGACTGATTGCGTCCTTACGCAGAGTGGCTGTAAGGGGTGCGGACTTGCCAGATTTGCGAGCTTGGAGGTGGATCGTCAGAGGTTCTTCTGATCCTATGGCTGTCTCGGTACGAGCTTGCACATCTCCTTCATCAAGGTGCTTCTTCGACTTTTCATATAGGCAGGAGTCTGAGTAGTAGGATTCGACCCCTTTGAAGGGATCGATATCAGCAAATTCTATCCTCACAAAGCCGTGTTTATCGACGTATTTGAAGCACTGATGCAGCGTGGAAGGCACGATCATGTAATCGTGTATCCAAGGGCGCCCCAAGAGGATGTTGTACGAAGTGTCTGCATCTATGACGTAGCAGGTGACTTCTGACTGGAGATCGCCAATCTGACACTTCAGACGAATCTTCCCAATTGGGTAGCTCCTGCCCGAATTGAAACCGCTGATGGCGGTGCTTGTAGGCGTCAGACGATGCATTGGGATACGAAGGTGATGTAGCAGACCCTTCGGAATGATGCTTATGGACGACCCAGGATCAATGTGCATCCGATCTACTTTTACGTCGCCGATGTATCCCATGTAGTATAACGGGCGATCGTGCAGGTTGGTTTTGATGAGCATATCCTGCAGAGTGAAGACGATGTTGGGCATCGCTCCCGTGCAAGTGCTGTCTTGGAGATCTGCAGGCGGGCTTTCTCCTGAGAGGTTGACTTAAGCCAAGTACGCGTCAGCATTTTGGAGTGCATCGCTCAAAGCTGCGCGAACATCTTTCGAGAGTCTTAGAAGCTCGTATAAGGATAATTTGGCCGGTGTGTTGGCTAACTGTGCCAAGATGTCGAAGTTGTAAGGCCTCTCCAGCCCCTGAGGTGCCTCTTTTCGGAGGGATTTGTCAAAGCGAGTCTCCTTCGGCCTAGGCTTGTCGGTCGTCGGAGGCTGAGCCGGTCCCGGAGCGTCTGTTGTAGCGGGCTGATGATCTTCGGCCGAGTTATCAGCCACCGGTTGGGATTTGTGCCGCAGACTGAGTGACAACGGCTGTTGCTTCTTCGATATTTGCTGAGATGGTGCGGCAGGATCTGACTTTTCTACCCTTCTTCAAACGAGTGGAGGATGGCGTAGACTGAGTCACTTCAGATACCAAATCTGGGTGGACCCACATGATCTTCCCCCGTGATGTGGTGAGGGGCACTAGACCAGCAGCCTGATCTCGTGGAGGTGGAAGATTAGCAATCTCCATCGTCGCCAGAGGGATGGGTACCACGCCGTCTTGAGCTTCGGTTGGAGGAAAGGTGCCAAATTGTACTGACACCATATTGGCTGCCACAGTTACTTCTTCGAAGTCGATGGCCAGAGCGTTCGAATCGATGAGATTTTGAATGTATCGTTTCAGTTGGTAGCAGTCGTGTGTAGCATGGTGGACGTAGCGGTGGAAATGGCAGTACTTTGGGTTCTCCATATCTGTCGGCCGAGGTTCCCGTCTTGGTGGAGGGAGCTGAATTCTGTTTCCTTGTATGAGCATGTCCAAGATGGGCTTGACATGGCTGTCTTCGAAGGAGTAGGTCATTTGCGGCCATTGTTTGTCTGCCGGTCTTGACTCAGGTTTCTGGGCTGTGTCGGCCACCATAGCCTGCTTGCCCCTGCTGTTCCAATTGTTGGGGGGGCTACCCCCATTGTCGTTGTTGGTGTTAGGACGCTTGCCCTTGTTCTCTCCGTCCGAGATGTGCAATCCCAATTGGCGAGCTTTCTTCAATCGTTCTTCGACACTTGTGGCACTGATGATAAACGTCTTCCAGTCCTTGAATTGACTTTCGTCCATCCAAAGACTGATGGTTGGGAGCAATCTCTTTTGGCAAATTTCAATCAGGGAGGAGTCCGAATTTCCAGATGGCAGCTTCATTGCGGTTTGGCGAAACCGCTCAATGTAATTCCTCGTCAGCTCTTTCTCCCCTTGGACGACGTCTATGAGGGTGGACATTGTGACGTCCTGTCCTACTTCGTAGAACCTCTCCAAGAACATGCGTTTGAAGCTGGCGAAGGAGTGGATGCAGTTGTCTGGCAAGTTGCGGTACCAGTCAAAGGCGACCCCTTCTAATGCCCCGATGAATAATCGTGTGAGGATGGCATCGTCACGGGACAGATGATCGGTGGTGACCTCGAAGTAAGTGATGTACCGACTCGTTGAGGTCTTGCCATCATAGGGATTGATGTTGAACGGCTTATATCTTGGTGGGAAGGGAACATCCCTCTATGCAGCCGGGTATGGTTGCCGTATTCTGAGGTCTTGGGAGTTTTCTCGGGCGTGAAACATGGCTCGGAGCTCCTGGACCTCTCTTCTTGCTTCCCTGGCATCATCTGCAGCGGTGGGAGCCGTTATTTCGGGAGGATTGTTGCACGGGTTCGGTGCCGCTGAGTTCGAGTCCGCATTAACCGCGGGACCCGTGCTTGTTTGGCCAGGTGTCCCTCCTTACAGAGTTGGAAGAGCCGCTTTGATTTCATCTACAGATTTGACCACGGCCTGTAGTATGGCCTCTAGAGTGTCGATGCGCTGGCGATCACTGGAACCACTTTGATTGCTGTCCGTCATGAACACCGTCCTTATATGATGAGAAACGGAAGGGACGGTGGAGGACGTATCCTCCGAGTCGTACCCAGGTACCGAGAAGTCATTGGGATATGTGGGAATATTCTCTTCTGGTTCGGACTCGGAGGGAATAGTACCCCCGGCTTCAGAGCTTGCTTCATCTTGAGAGTCGTGGACGTCCTCGGGGACGTCGGCCTCTGCTGTATCGGATGGGAGAGTTGTTTCCCCGGGCTCGTCTCCTTGGAACATCGGATTATTGTAGATGTTCGGAGGAGTGCTACCCCCAGTTCCAGCGACCCCCAGTGATGATGATGAATCTCCCATTGTAGCAGATTTCGTCTTTGAACGGGTACCTTGGAAAACTCCGGTAATGGACAACCGTTTAGACGACAGTTTCTTAGCTGTAGTGGTTGATACCTTTGGGCTGGAGATGCTTGTCTTCTTCCCTCTCCCCTCGGCGGGGATTTTTTGAGTAGAATTGCAGGAGACAACAGGAGGTGCCTCATCCTCGGAGCTTGGATGTTGTAGTCTTTGGAAGACGGATAGCCGATCTTCTTTTATTGTCGCGTTGTTGCAACAGCAGTTGACGATGATCTGGGTGCAGTGACGTCCATGTGAGGACTCATTGCACACCGAGGCTCCTTCTCTTTCCTTGCGTTTGTGGAGGATGGCCTCACGCAAGTCAGATGGATCCGGATCGACCATATTTGCTCCCTGGATTTCGGGAGACTTTTGGGAACCTCTCTGTCCGTTTGCCGCCGGGGGCTGGACTCGAGTGGTTATGTACAACTTCCAGTCAGAGGCCCGCATAATAGTATACAGGACGCTCGGATGGTCAGAGGTCGGATCAACGGACCGAGCTTGCCAAGCTCGTGCTGCCTTAGACTTCTTCACTCTAGTGCGTAAGGGCACATAGTAGGAAGAGTCTAAGTGGTGCTGGAGAGAATTAGACATGTCTTCTTGGGAGCATAAGAGATTAGGACCATAGGAGAGGCGGTCGAAGACAGAGCCACGTGGAGTAGGCGTCATGCGGCTGGAATCAGCAGTCCTCATGCGGCCGGGAGTCGTAGCCGCATGGGTTTTCTCCATGCGGCTGGAAACCCTGGCCGCATGAGTATTCTCCATGCGGCTGGAAATCCCAACCGTATGAGTATCATCCATGCAACTGGAAATCATGGTCGCATGAGTGTTATGCATCTGAATAGCGGTTTCAGCCGCATGGTCATCATTCATGTGCCTGTCCAGTTTGGCCGCATGAGTCTTCGCTTTACGGATTGTCCCCTTGTTCAGGCCTAGGCACCCATTCGAGGTGCCTCTTTATAGAGTAGTTTTGCACTTGTACATTGCGCCTAGCTTTGGTCACAGTGTCTGTACGTGCCCTGTTTGTAGAAACAGGGGGCACTTAGCACCAAGAGCACTTAGCATCTTTTCGAACGCTATTTGGTCGAATTTAACGACCAACGTTGCTTTCTTAGAGCCAATCGATGATGAATCGCCTTGAGTTTTCACCTTCTCGTTGGAGGAGAAGGTCGTTCCCCAGCAGAGTCACCATTTTGTTTGTAAAAAACAAAAAGTGTTTTTATTACAAAATTTAAAGAACCGTACACGAGTACAATAAATTTTGGGGAAGTACAACTGTAGGAGTCCGGTCTGATTGACGACCGCTTTGTCCCTTTGACGAGGCGATTATAGATGGAAGCAAGCTTGTCACTGTGTCTCGGAGCTTCTGTTGACAAGGAATCTTCTGTATGGCTCGACCGTGTAGAGGTATCGACAGAACTTCGGCTTCGATTAACGGTTGAAGAACTTACTCTTGAGAATTGATGATTGCAGAAGATGGAAGTGCGAAACTTTAAAGAATCATACACAAGTACAATGAATTTTGGGGAAGTACAACTGTAGGAGTCCGATCTGATTGACGACCGCTTTGTCCGTTTGACGAGGCTATTATGGATGGAAGCAAGCTTGTCACTGTGTCTCGGAGCTTCTGTTGACGAGGAATCTTCTGTATGGCTCGGCCGTGTAGAAGTATTGACAGAACTTCGGCTTTGATTAACGGTTGAAGAACTTGCTCTTGAGAATTGGTGATTGCAGAAGATGAAAGTGCGATGAGTGCTCAAACTATTTCCTCTATATGTCTGTACGTTGGGGGAGTGGAGCTCTATTTATAGAGCCAAGAGATAACCACCTGACAGTTATCCAAAGTAGGCACATTTTTTCTGGATAGGCGCCTAAGCCACTGGGCGCCATTTTTAAGCAGGGGCACGTTGACATGTGTCGCCTATGCAGAATAGGCGCATGGTCGTGGCCAAGTGATGGGCACGTTCTTCAGGAAATTCGGAGTAGTGCACCACGTTTAGTATGCATGGCAGATTAATACGTCAGCAGAGAACTGAATACTTTGAGAAAGGCGCCCAAGGAAGTAGGCGCCTAGAAAAGTTGAGCACCTAGTAGCAGTAGGCGCCTAAATGGGTCAGGGCACCTCAGAGAGATGGGTGCCTGAATGCATAAGGAGCCTAGGAGAGCAAAACTCTTAAGAAACAATGGACGCCTAAGAGTGTTAGGCGCATAAGAGATAATGGGCACCTAAGAACGTTAGGCGCCTAAGAGAGACAGATATTTTGAGCGCTTACAACCACATCCCTTCTTCTGTAGAGCTTTCTTCCTACGGGGTCGAAAGTATATAGCCAAACTCATCATGACCATAGCCGAGAAAGACGTACCGCCTCGTCTTCGGCTCAAGTTTGGATCTCTCGTCCTTCGGTACATGCAAGAAGACCTTACAACGAAGCACTCACAGGTGATTATATGATGTCTCTTTGTCGTACCATACTTTTTCAAGCACATCACCCTGCAAAGGAGCACTAGGAGATAAATTAATAGTATAAGCAGCAGTATAAAGAGCCTCACCCTAAAAATTGCTCGGTAAGTTTGCCTCTGATAGCAAATACTATACCCTCTCCATCAGTGTCATGTTCATTCGCTCCGCTACACCATTGAAATGAGGTGTCTTGGACGGAATCTTCTGGTGTCGTATCCCTTTCCCTTTGCAATAAGCATCAAAGGGACCATGTACTCGCCGCCATTGTCTGACCGAACACATAGCAGCTTCTTGCTCGTCTCCCTTTCAATAGAGGCCTGAAACTCTTTGAAAGTGAGAAATACTTGATCCTTGGTCTTTAAGGCATTGACCCAAACCTTCCTGGAACAATCATCAATAAATGTCACAAAATAAGAAGCACCACCAATAGATTTCACCTTCATAGGACCTATAACCTTCGTTTACCGAATTTTGAATTTTTTTTCGAATTTTTTTGATTTTTCTATTTTTCTAAGTTTCCTAAATCGTTGAAATCGTGGATTTTAATACGAAGTGTATTTTCGATCGTAATATTCTATTGACATATTGTTGGGATTTTGGTGTGAGAAAACTATATTCTTATCCTAAATAATTTCCTGTCCACATTCTAAAAATTTTATAAGTTATAAATTATTACTTTTATATAAAGATAAGGTTGTCAAAATTTTGTAAATAAAAATACTTTTACTTTTATTTATATTATTTTAATAGTTACAGTAACTTGTATGTTATAATATTTTCTCTCGTATTGGATTTAGACCATTTCAGTCATAGTTCTAGCCTACCGAGCTCGGACTCGGATTGTGGGCTAAGGTTTTAAATTTAGTAGTAATGGGTAGTTGGTAGCTAAATTGTAATTAGCTAGAATTTATTGACTAAATAAACTATTAGCTAATAATTAGTAAACTAATTGTTAGTAGTTAGCGTTAAGTTAGTTGTTAGTAATTTCCACTATTTTTCTTTACTCCTATTACATTTACAAATTTGCCATTAGGATTTTCCACGCCCCTATTTATATTGGGGACTCCCCAATATTACACATAGCAAAACTTCCTAAACCTAACACTCCATACTGTAGTCGCCTCTCCTGTAGTGTTTTCCAACAGCACCAAACACTCCTTGCCCACTCACTGTCACGCCACCGCCACCCCCTGGCCAGTGTTACGATCAACATCCCGACCACCACACTAATGCCACCACACCACCCGGCCAGTGGCCCCCAACCACCTCGACACCCGACTCCCATCCTCCACCTCCCAGCACAACCACCACCAATACGCCCGCCCTCCTGGACCATCACCACATAGCCACAATAGCCGCCATTCTCCTCCCGACCCCCTCATGTCCAGTCCCGACTACCCCCACGTCATTCACCAACTGCCACCACACAACCACCGCTACCGCCTCATCATCCCACCTTGCCACTCCGGTGAGACCCGGTCGACCACTCCAAGACCCATTCCCGCCACCACAATGTTCATACACCACCAAACCAAGCACAACCACCAACGCACAAAGAGAAGGAGGAGAGAGACCTCCTTACCAGTTCGCCAGTGCCATCGGCCACGGTGAACCGACCCAAACGTTGTGCGCCTCTCCGCGCCGATGCTATACCACACGTCCTTCGCAGCCGCCGCTGCTCCGATGAAGGCACCATAACTGCTCCCTCGACCCACGCCCACGTCGACCACTCCGTCGTCGACTCCCGACCGGATCTAAGCAGATCCGGTCAGATCTGGATGCTCCGCCCGGCGCCACTCCAACCCAGGCGCCCGCCGCTCAGCCCGGTGCCCTCCGTCGGCACAAGCCACCGACGCCCACGCCCCCTCGACGAGTTTTCTCCTACTGGCGAGCCCCGCTGTGCCGTCGAAGCCCACACTGTGAGAATCCCCTTTTTCCTCTCCTTTCCCTTCCTTTTTTTCTCAGATTTGAGAAATCGAACTGAGTGTTTCTCTCTCGTCTCCTTTTATTCCCTTTTATTATCAGTCATTTATGAGTTAGCTTTCAGTTAGCTTTTAATAAGGGAGTGATGAACAGCAAGGGGTTTTCCCCCTTTTCGAAATTAATAAGTCAGCAGAGTGAAGAGTTTCACTCTCCCCGCCCCTGTGTGATGTTGTGTTGTTTTGTGGGTAAGTATAAAATAAGTTTTGGGTTAGTATAGTTGATTTATGGGCGAACTTTGGTTTAATGGAGATCAGCTGACTAGCCCCCTTTCTAATCTATATATGGATTAGTTATAATCAATGTCATTAATTACTAATAAATCTTATCTTTATTATTATCATTATTATATTGAGGAAAATGGTTTTAGTGTGGGCTTTTACACTTACTAATATTACGTCGGTCATTTGGGAGTTATGTTATTATGCATTAGGTTATGGGCTTCGGGCATAAGATCCCAATGTATATTTTATAATCTATTTATTATTGATTTTTGGACCTACCTATAGATAATTGGTTTATGTAATCCAAAGTGATTTATGAGTTTCAACTATTAGCTAGGAATATTTTTATAAACAAATTATAATTCTAAATATTATAAATAATTTTCTAGGTTTAAATAACATCTAAAGATATTTCGATTTATAAGATAGAGTTTCCAAAATATTATAAATGATTTTAAAATATTATATGTAATTAGTTATGCTTTTCTTTTGAAAATCATAAATCGCGACTATTATAGTCGTTTTCCATTCTTGATTCTTTATCGTGCCAAACTCTGGTTTTGGGCTTATATATACCAAGCTAGGCTATTTGGACTATTCTGGACTCGATGGGACCGTCTGTAGTATCCCGAAATTCGTGATACGTATTTTATACGTGTTCGTATTTCTGACCCGTAATTTTCTCTTTTCTTTGATTAGTTAGTTATGGTTTATTTTCATATTTAGCATTGTGGTTTAATTATCATTTATTGTTCATGGATTTATTTTGATTAAGTGGAGCTTGGTTTTATTCGGATGGGAGAAGGATTGGGTTGGTTCGGCTTGGCTTGGGTTACTTGGTTCATCATGAACCAAGGTGAACCCCTACCTACCACCACCATCCTCATTTATTAACCCCACCCTCTTTCTCTCTCCTCATTCATTCTTCTTCTTCCTCATCGTTGCTCTCCACCTACCAAGAGGTTTAGGCAAGTGCAACTTGCTTCTTGAGGGATCTTGATTTTTATTGTTCCATTCTTTTATTTACATGATTATAAACCTCTTTAGAACTTGGAGTTTTTAATTTTGATGGATAGATTCTTCTAGATCTACATTTTAACCTTGAGTTCATGGAGTTTTCTTGGTTTTGATCTACTAAAACTTGTTATTTTCGAAAACTAATAGTTCCATGAGCAAGAGCACGAAATTTCGTGTGAATTTGGTTTTTGATTCACCTCATTTCGAGTTAAAATGAAGTTTTTATGGCCAAAACAAGTTTTCTGAATTTTCATGTCGGCTGAAGGATCTGATTCTGGCGTAAAATAAAAAATTACGCAGGGAGCAGCGTAAAATCAGATTTTACGCAGGAAGGCTTGCGTAAAATGAAATTTTACGCAGGGAATTGCGTAAATTACGCTGGATTGTATCCAGAATGTAATATTTTACGCAGGGAACCCTGGAATTGCGTAAATTACGCTGGATTGTATCCAGAATGTAATATTTTACGCAGGGAAACCTGGAATTGCGTAAATTACGCTGGATTGTATCCAGAATGTAATATTTTACGCAGGGAACCCTGAAATTGCGTATTATATGCTGAATGGTATCCAGAATGTGAAATTTTACGCTGGAACCCTCCCCTTTTACATATTTTACGCAGAATTGAATTGTTTGGCTTAAAAAGTGCATAGAATGACTGTTTTGCCAAATTAAGCTATTTTCTAGCCATAATTTCGAAAAACTTAAAACATGAAAGTTTTAGATCTTTGTCTTACCTTTCCGAATATCTCTGGAGCACCTTAAATTGAGTTCGTATGTGGAAGTTATGCCCCGTCTCCCTGAGCCGCATGATTCCTCCACAACTCTTGCACCCTGTTTATATTTAGTTATTGCATACACGCTTATACCAGGTTAAATGTTAATTTTAAATAATGACATGACATGATAGTGACCCGTCGTAGCGCACTCTTGACATTAAATTTGACATGATGTATATCTCGAATGCTGTTGCGACGGCTAGCATGTCATGGCAGAATTGAATGGCCTGGACACCGTGGGTGATTTGTGTTTGTACAAATGAACCGATAATGTTTGCATCATGTATAGGACAGGGATCCCTGATTACCACGGTCAGGGATACCTACAGTAATTGACTAAGGCTAATAAACTAGAATAATTCAGTAGACATGAAGAGATTTCCAGCTACAGGCAATCCCGTTATCTGGGCGCGTTAGTGGACTTGTAGCATGCCGATGAGTAGGGCACATTTCCAGCACACCGTTGCGTGTTGCATTCTTCGAACGGATAATTCAGCCCGGATAACTGGATGGTCTGCAGGGCTTGTGGCTGTTGGGATAGTCTCATTGCATCTTGCTAGTAACTAGGCCTGTGATAACCCTAGTTAGTTAAAAGTATCAAGCCGTACTCTTGATTGGCCGTGATTGATTGGATGGAGTTTATCCCAGCTTAGTCTTGTCCCGATCCTGTACAAGATTGTGACACGACATGATTATTGTGCTTGCCTTAACAATAACGATCGGGGGTCCAGTTCTGTTCAGGCGAAGGGTTACAACCCCGGTCCTTGTTTGGTTTAAGAGTTGTAACCTGGCTCCCGGAGCAGTTCTGTGTCCTCTCTTCGTTATTGTCTTATTGCAACCCCATGTCACGCTCGTCATGTTTTATGTTACTTCAACGACATGATTAATTATTTGTATTGGCTTTATCAATAAAGATCAGGGGTCCAGTTCTGTTCAGGCGAAGGGTTACAACCCCGGTCCTTGTTTGGTTTAAGGGTTGTAACCTGGCTCCCGGAGCAGTTCTGAGTCCTCTCTTCGTTTATTGTCTTGTTACCTTACCAATAGTATTTGAGACGGGTTTCTATTCAGGTGAAGGGCTGCAACCTCGGTCCTTGTTTGGTTTAAGGGTTGCAGTCTGGCTGCTTGAATGGTTTCTTCGTACTCGATTTATTATTGTTATCTCTATTATTATTATCAGTTTCTTTTATAAGCTTTCTTTAATTATTCACTTGTGATATGCTGGTTTTAGTTCCTAAGTGAAGCCTTCTTTGTGGCACTTGCTCTTTCTGGGGTCTGACCCAGCTGGTTTTGTATGGCCAGATACCGGAGCAGCAGCAAAGGATCTACCTGCTTTCCGGCCAGATGGTGACCACTAGAGGGAATCCTGGCAACGAGTGGATTTTTTTTGTCCTCCCACTGTAATTGTACATTATTCTTTTGAGGCGTTTAGCCGCCGAGCAAGTGTTAGCTCGTGTATATTTTACTTACTGTCTGCCTACCGGCGGTAACATGATTGGCAACTCGAGGTTGATCATGTATGACTTAACTCTTGCTAGTCCTTACATTTTGTACGACTAGCTTCATGATCATCTGGATATGTAATGTTTGGGACGCCTTACAATTGTATATTTGGTGGTCTGATATCTTGTAACTATTACTAGTTGGTTGAGATTGAGACAATAGGATAATTTATGACCTTAAGAGACTGATGGCTTGTAGATAAACCCTCACATATCTAGACAGCCGTGACCGTATAGCGGTGTGGATTCCATTCCGTTATACGTAGCTGGCTATGTCTGCCCTCGCTCTCCAGTATTCTGGTTCTGGGGCGTGACATGGTTTAAGTGGTGGCCCATGCAGGTCTTGTCAATCAAGAAATGTGAGGGTTTACCGGATAGATGTCTCAATCTGTACTCGCCTTTGATCTCCCCTCGTATCTTCTTATCTCCTTGGATTCCTGACTTGATAACATGCTTGCATTATTGTTCTATCCTGGTCCTTCCTTAATATTCCCGATGTCATTGCTTCAGTGGCATCATTCCTGTTGATCAGCCAGAAGGAGTTCGGCCGGCAGACCAACAACAGCAAGAAGATCAAGATCAGCCTCAGCAGCCGCCTCCCGAGCCATGCCTTCTGGAGAACCAGAGCCCCCAGTCCAGCCAGTTCAGCCAGCAGGGCCAGAGGATGGGGTCTTGATAGGGCTCATCCGTGAGTTGCTTGCGTCTCAGGACCGTCGAAGTGATGCCTTGCAGCAAGCAGTACAAGATGCTATGAGCGGAAGTGGTCCTCGAGGGAACAGTGCGGTCAACAATTTCAAGCGCCTGAACCCTCCCTTATTCGACGGCAGCGAGGATGCTATTGCTGCAGATGCCTGGCTACAGGACATTGAAGTTATCTTGGAGGCAGCCAGGACCCCCGAAGCAGAGAAGGTGGCTGTGGTGCGCCTGCAGTTACTAGATCTAGCCCGCAGCTGGTGGGCTATGCAAGCAGCGAGTTTGGGTACGCCTGTCATGTGGGCGGTATTCAGTGATATGTTTCAGACCAAGTACTTCGACGCAGTGGCTAGATATGACCTGCAGACCAGGTTTAGTAATCTCAGGCTGATGAGCAGGACGGTCGACGGATATGCGGCCGAGTTTTCAAGGTTGAGTCGGTTTGCTCCCACCTTGGTGGCAACCGAGCTAGACAGAGCACAGCGATTTCAGCAGGGGCTCCACTTGGAGATCATATTGGCAGTAGAGCAGTTCGATCACAGAACTTTTGATGCCGTCTTGCGAGCAGCGAGGAGGCACGAGTACACTTCCCGAAGGATAGCGGACCGGACCGGAGGTCGGAAGCGGTCTCACGACCAGATGAACCAATCCTCAGCACCGGCCCCAGCAGCTAGGGCCCTGACCATTGGAGCTACAAGGACAGATTCGGTTACCTCCTTACAGCATTCTGTCCCGACTTATCCCCAGCAGCAGAAGCAGAAGCGGCCTTTCGCAACCGGTTGTTCTCATTGTGGGAGGCCCGGGCATGTTGTTACTGAGTGTCGCAGAGCACAGGGATTGTGCTTGGTTTGTGGTTCGTCGGACCACATGATAGGGTCTTGCCCGTTCAGAAACAGATCATCATCGACAGTAACTAGTCCTTCGGTTATGGGACCAGCACCAGCACCAGAACCAGCTCCAGTTCACCAACCACAGCCGCTTCCGTTCCCAGGTCCATTGCCGTCTCAGGCCCAGGCCTTCCAGCAACAGAGGCCTCAGCATTTCGCCCTAGCCCAGGCCCAGATCCAGAATCGGCGGAGAGGTATCTGTGTCTTATTGTCTTGCTTTCCGACCGTCGTTATGCGGGATACATGTCATGTTTCATGTATCCTAATTACAACGGTATATCCCGGGCCCGAGCCATGTCCTAGATCATTCGAAAACGGTTATTGGTACCAACCTTTTCGTATGAGGAGAGGCCCGTGTCCCTGTTTGACCAAAGAGAGAGACCTCGAGCACAAGACTATCAGTTTAGTTCGTGTTGCTTGAGTTCATCGCTCCTTGGAGAGTCAAACGTGGGCGTGTGAGGATGATATCCGATCACGTTATCCCAATCGGTTTGGCTCGTGAGGTGTAATATCTTCCTTATGCCTTGCACTTCGACTCATTGCTTGCATGTATGATTGTATGATTGATTGGTAGCGTAGATTGCTTGCGATAGTATAGCTGTCCCGACATCTCTAGCCTCTTGATTAAATTCCGAGGACGGAATTCTTTTAAGGTGGGTAGGATGTAGTGCCCCGAAATTCGTGATACGTATTTTATACGTGTTCGTATTTCTGACCCGTAATTTTCTCTTTTCTTTGATTAGTTAGTTATGGTTTATTTTCATATTTAGCATTGTGGTTTAATTATCATTTATTGTTCATGGATTTATTTTGATTAAGTGGAGCTTGGTTTTATTCGGATGGGAGAAGGATTGGGTTGGTTCGGCTTGGCTTGGGTTACTTGGTTCATCATGAACCAAGGTGAACCCCTACCTACCACCACCATCCCCATTTATTAACCCCACCCTCTTTCTCTCTCCTCATTCATTCTTCTTCTTCCTCATCGTTGCTCTCCACCTACCAAGAGGTTTAGGCAAGTGCAACTTGCTTCTTCAGGGATCTTGATTTTTATTGTTCCATTCTTTTATTTACATTATTATAAACCTCTTTAGAACTTGGAGTTTTTAATTTTGATGGATAGATTCTTCTAGATCTACATTTTAACCTTGAGTTCATGGAGTTTTCTTGGTTTTGATCTACTAAAACTTGTTATTTTCGAAAACTAATAGTTCTATGAGCAAGAGCACGAAATTTCGTGTGAATTTGGTTTTTGATTCACCTCATTTCGAGTTAAAATGAAGTTTTTATGGCCAAAACAAGTTTTCTGAATTTTCATGTCGGCTGAAGGATCTGATTCTGGCGTAAAATGAAAAATTACGCAGGGAGCAGCGTAAAATCAGATTTTACGCAGGAAGGCTTGCGTAAAATGAAATTTTACGCAGGGAATTGCGTAAATTACGCTGGATTGTATCCAGAATGTAATATTTTACGCAGGGAACCCTGGAATTGCGTAAATTACGCTGGATTGTATCCAGAATGTAATATTTTACGCAGGGAACCCTGAAATTGCGTATTATATGCTGGATGGTATCCAGAATGTGAAATTTTACGCTGGAACCCTCCCCTTTTACATATTTTACGCAGAATTGAATTGTTTGGCTTAAAAAGTGCATAGAATGACTGTTTTGCCAAATTAAGCTATTTTCTAGCCATAATTTCGAAAAACTTAAAACATGAAAGTTTTAGATCTTTGTCTTACCTTTCCGAATATCTCTGGAGCACCTTAAATTGAGTTCGTATGTGGAAGTTATGCCCCGTCTCCCTGAGCCGCATGATTCCTCCACAACTCTTGCACCCTGTTTATATTTAGTTATTGCATACACGCTTATACCAGGTTAAATGTTAATTTTAAATAATGACATGACATGATAGTGACCCGTCGTAGCGCACTCTTGACATTAAATTTGACATGATGTATATCTCGAATGCTGTTGCGACGGCTAGCATGTCATGGCAGAATTGAATGGCCTGGACACCGTGGGTGATTTGTGTTTGTACAAATGAACCGATAATGTTTGCATCATGTATAGGACAGGGATCCCTGATTACCACGGTCAGGGATACCTACAGTAATTGACTAAGGCTAATAAACTAGAATAATTCAGTAGACATGAAGAGATTCCCAGCTACAGGCAATCCCGTTATCTGGGCGCGTTAGTGGACTTGTAGCCTGCCGATGAGTAGGGCACATTTCCAGCACACCGTTGCGTGTTGCATTCTTCGAACGGATAATTCAGCCCGGATAACTGGATGGTCTGCAGGGCTTGTGGCTGTTGGGATAGTCTCATTGCATCTTGCTAGTAACTAGGCCTGTGATAACCCTAGTTAGTTAAAAGTATCAAGCCGTACTCTTGATTGGCCGTGATTGATTGGATGGAGTTTATCCCAGCTTAGTCTTGTCCCGATCCTGTACAAGATTGTGACACGACATGATTATTGTACTTGCCTTAACAATAACGATCGGGGGTCCAGTTCTGTTCAGGCGAAGGGTTACAACCCCGGTCCTTGTTTGGTTTAAGAGTTGTAACCTGGCTCCCGGAGCAGTTCTGTGTCCTCTCTTCGTTATTGTCTTATTGCTACCCCATGTCACGCTCGTCATGTTTTATGTTACTTCAACGACATGATTAATTATTTATATTGGCTTTATCAATAAAGATCAGGGGTCCAGTTCTGTTCAGGCGAAGGGTTACAACCCCGGTCCTTGTTTGGTTTAAGGGTTGTAACCTGGCTCCCGGAGCAGTTCTGAGTCCTCTCTTCGTTTATTGTCTTGTTACCTTACCAATAGTATTTGAGACGGGTTTCTATTCAGGTGAAGGGCTGCAACCTCGGTCCTTGTTTGGTTTAAGGGTTGCAGTCTGGCTGCTTGAATGGTTTCTTCGTACTCGATTTATTATTGTTATCTCTATTATTATTATCAGTTTCTTTTATAAGCTTTCTTTA
This sequence comes from Iris pallida, assembly GCA_029216955.1. Classification (NCBI taxonomy): domain Eukaryota; kingdom Viridiplantae; phylum Streptophyta; class Magnoliopsida; order Asparagales; family Iridaceae; genus Iris; species Iris pallida. The sequence goes on along the minus strand of JANAVB010044817.1, from coordinate 4,329,903 downwards.
ATTATTCACTTGTGATATGCTGGTTTTAGTTCCTAAGTGAAGCCTCCTTTGTGGCACTTGCTCTTTCTGGGGTCTGACCCAGCTGGTTTTGTATGGCCAGATACCGGAGCAGCAGCAAAGGATCTACCTGCTTTCCGGCCAGATGGTGACCACTAGAGGAAATCCTGGCAACGAGTGGGTTTCTTTTGTCCTCCCACTGTAATTGTACATTATTCTTTTGAGGTGTTTAGCCGCCGAGCAAGTGTTAGCTCGTGTATATTTTACTTACTGTCTGCCTATAGGCGGTAACATGATTGGCAACTCGAGGTTGATCATATATGACTTAACTCTTGCTAGTCCTTACATTTTGTACGACTAGCTTCATGATCATCTGGATATGTAATATTTGGGACGCCTTACAATTGTATATTTGGTGGTCTGATATCTTGTAACTATTACTAGTTGGTTGAGATTGAGACAATAGGATAATTTATGACCTTAAGAGACTGATGGCTTGTAGCCGTGACCGTATAGCGGTGTGGATTCCATTCCGTTATACGTAGCTGGCTATGTCTGCCCCCGCTCTCCAGTATTCTGGTTCTGGGGCGTGACACCGTCTGTGCCATCGTTTGGGACCATCTTGTCATAACACCGTACCTATTCCGTGTCGGCATGCTCGTGTCGCGCACGTCGACTCCAACCAAATTGAAACGAGTACATTAGTTTTCATTATCTTGATAGTCTCTGTGATATCAGTTTGTAGTGTTATGCTTGATTCCTGACACGAGAGTACATGGATTAGTATAGTTTGGATCCTGTCATTAGTTGTTACTCCTGGTTATCATGGTATACTGGTACATGTCTCGTTATTATTCTTGTACTTGTATGCATACCGATTCCTAAGGGAATTTGCTACCCTCTTAGAGAATCCCGTATCGTAACGTGTCATGGTTGGATCCATTATACTAGTCGAGGGATGGAGAGATATTAGGAGATTGTGTGATCATACCCTACTTGTTTACTCACTTGTGCATAGCTCACCCTCGCCACACGTAGGGTGTAGCCCCTGACCTTACTTGTACTTGTGCATAGCTTCCATGTATAGCCGGCCTGATTCCAGGTTTACTTGTACTTGTACTTGTGCATAGTCAGTCATACAGATAGCCTGATCCTAGTCCCAAGCCGATCACATAATAAACTAATATCTCAAGGCACTGTCTAGTAGTAATATATGCTCTATTCCAGATTATCACCTGCTGTTACCTTGTACTCCTGATTACTTACAGTACATTGTTACCATGACATGCTCACATGATTTTTCTACTTTTTTTACTGTTCAGTTCTACTTATCCATCATGTATTTCATTGCTTACTGTTATTTATAGTTTTTGTCAATTTAATGGAACTGCTGTTAGTTTATATACTTCGCTCCAATCCTGACTGGATAACCACATTTTTAGGAGTTGTTATGCTCTACATTCTTGAACTACAGGACGATGCTAGCTGAGATAGACCTCGATATTCCATTGATCGTGAGTTGACTCCTGAGAGCTCTAGACCATTATTCCTTATCTAGAATTGTGTTTCGATATCAGATTTGTCTCCGATGTATTCTTGTCTTATATGATCATTATAGACTCTAGTTTATTCAGTGTACTATTATCTTCCTTATTCATATCTACCTTAGTCACATGTAATTTGAGTACATATTATTATTATAGATCATTTAGATGTAGATATTTACCGGGTACTTGACAGCATTTTACAATCGATACTGCGGCGTAGGCTGGAAGTGGCCTACGCACTTGTGTCTGAATATCCGGATGCGGGTCATGACAGGACCACAAACATCCGAGTGAATCAACTCGAGCAACACCAGCTTCCTCGAACTTTGGTGACTTTGGAAAGTCATCCTATTTTGCTTTTCCGTTAAACAATGCGTGCACTTCTCCAATTTTGTAGACTTTAGCCCTGGAATCACCTTCTTATTCACCAAGTAGTTCATCCCCTTCTCGCTGATATGACTGAGCCGCTTGTGCCATAACTCGTTAGACGCATCACTGAGTGCATTCACCTCCTGTGTCCCCTATGTGCTCCCCTCTATATAGTAGAGTCCAGAGTTCTTGCTTCCTTTGGCAATCACCATCGAACCTCTAGAAAGCTTATACTAACCGTTTCCGAAGAGATTGAAAAACTCTTGTCATCCAACCTTCCAATCGATACCAGATTGAAACGGATATCAGGAACATGACGGACATCTTTGAGAACAAGAACTGCACCCGTCTTCGTTCTGACATACACATCTCCAATGGCAACCTCCTTTGACACATCTCCGTTGCCCATCTTTAATACTCCACAGTCGTCTGTCGTATAAGTGGCAAATAATGCCCTATTGTGAGATACGTGCGCTGAAGCACCAGAGTCCACCAGCCAAGAATTGTCATCGCATGCAAGGTTCATGACAACCTCATCACCTACGATGATCACATCGCCTCCATGTGCCGAGGATGCCGCTGTAGTGTTCTCACTTTGCTTTTCTTTGTCACCTTTCTTCTCTCTCTTCCAAGAGTAACAGTTTTTGTCACGCCCCAGAACCAGAATACTGGAGAGCGGGGGCAGACATAGCCAGCTACGTATATTGAAGTGCAACCCACCTCGCTATACGGTCACGACTATCTAGATATATGAGGGTTTAACTACAAGCCAACAGTCTCTTAAGGTCATGAACAAGCCTAGTGTCTCAATCACAAGCAAGTAAATAAATGTTACAAGATGTAAGATCACCAAATATACAATAGTAAGGCGTCCCAAACATTCCATATTCAGCTGATCATGAAGCTAGTCGTTACAAAATGTCAGGACTAACAAGAGTTTAGTCATACATGATCAACCCTAGGATCTGTTAATCATGTTACAGCCCGTAGGCAGACAATAAGTAAAAGTACAATCGAGCTAAACAGGTGCTCGTCGGCTAAACGCCTCAAAAGAATATTTTTACAATAAAGTGAGAGAGCCAAAAATAAACCACTCGTTGCCCTGGTTACGCCTGGTGGTCACCATCGGGCTGGAAAGTTGGTAGATCCTCTGGAGCTGCTCCGAAATCTGGCCATACAAAACCAGCTGGGTCAGATCCCAGAAAGAGCAAGTGTCACAAGGAAGCTTCACTTAGGAAGTAAAACCAGCAATCAGCACAAAAGTATAAAATAAATAGCAAAAACTGGAAATAAGGAAAATAAATCAGGATGATATACGACGAGATAACCATAGAACTATTCAGATAACCAGGTTACAACCCGTAAACCAAACAAGGACCGGGGTTGTAACCCTTCGTCTGAACGGAACTTGGTTTTCCACCATTTATCGGCAAGATAATATAAGAAAATCAGGACATGCAACAGGATCAAGACAAGACTAGACTGGTTAGACTCCATCCAATCATTTCACGGCCAAGCAAGAATTACGGCTTTATACTTTAACTAGCTAGGTTATCACAGGCCTAGTTACTAACAAGATACAGCGAGATTATTCCACAACCACAAGCCCTGCAGACCATCCAGGTTACCCACGTCGAATATTAGGGGTTGAATTCAAGTGGGTATATCGTCCAGAAAACGTATGTACCCTTAGGTAGCTTGAAGGGTGCAACACATGACAGTGTGCTAGAAATGTGCCCTACTCGACGGCAGGCTACAGATCCCAAAAGCGCCCAGGTAACGGGATTGCCTGTAGCTGAGAAATCTCTTCATGACTACTGTGTAATTCTAGTTATTAACCTTAGTCCATTTTAGTGGGTACTCCTGACCGTGGTACTCAGGAGTCCCATCCTAGACATGATGCAAGACAGGACTGGATTATTTGTACAAGCACAATCGCCTACGGTGTCCAGGTAATTTATACAGGTTATGTCATGTCAGGTAGCCGTCGCAACAGCTTATCAAGATAAATCATGTCAGGTGTACTTGTCAGGAGTGCGCCACGACGGGCCACTATCTTGCCATGTTCAATTATCATTTTCAAACATATTAAGTAAATTCGTGATTATCAAGTTCATGACAAAAGGTGTAAGGATATAAAATAGACGTAAAAATATACAATAGGAGGGGTTACAAGACATGAGCAAATAATAATAAAATAATAGTACACGGGACTATTGGAGAGACATGCGGCTCAGGCATATGCGGCCAGAAATGATCTCATGCGGCTGGAAAAAGAACAGCCCATGCGGCTAAATAGGGTCAGGCGCATGCGGCTAAATGGGAAAGGCTTATGCGGTTGAAGGGTATCAGTTATATGCGGCCAGCGATAATGGGAGGGGCGTATACGGCTCAGCCAGAACATTCCATGCGGCTAGGAAGATTGGCGCTATGCGGTTACAAGGGGAACAACGCCATGCGGCTCACGGGGGAAAGGCTCTCATGCGGCTGGAACGGACTCGGGTTCATGCGGCCCGCAGAGCAAAGGGCTATGCGGCTGAACCGAGTCGAGTCCCAGGCGGCCAGGGGATAAAGGAATTTTATGCGGCTGGGAATGAACTTCTCATGCGGCTGGACTGGGAAGCTCAGTCATGCGGTTAAGTAAGAAGGACTACATGCGGCTGGAAGGATTACTTGCCGCATGAACTTGTCATGCGGTCAAGTCTAAGCACAGTTCATTTTCTCCAAAATTCCGAGAAGAAGAACACCATGAGAGCCAAGTTCTCAAGCTCCATAAAACCCTCATCCAGAGCCCAAATCCAGACTTCCATAGGTCAAAATGGGGTAAAACAAAATTCTCTACAACATGGAACCATCAAAACTTAGAAATAACAAGATTAAGTAGATCAAAACCCAAGAATTCTGAAAATAAGGTAAACTTAGATCTACAAGAATCTAGCCATGGAAAGTGAAAAGGCCAAGTACTAAAGTAAGTTAAAATGCGGTAAGGAAGAGAATGAAGCAATAAAATTGGAGTTCTTCCATGAAGCAAGTTGCACTTGCCTAGACCTCTCTCTCTCTCTCTCTCTGGTAGGTGAAGAAGTTATGGTGGAGGAGAAGAAGAGTAATGAGGAGAGAGAAAAGAGAATGGATAATAAATACTAAAGGTGGTGGTAGGTAGGGGTTCACCCTTGGTTCATAATGAACCAAGGCAAAACCATGCCGAACCAACCCAATAAATAAACCAAGCCCTGAAGAAAAGCCAGGCAAAAAATCATGCAATACAGAAATAATACGTACACGTATTCCAAAATACGTAATATGAACCACAGGCATTACAACTCTACCCACCTTAAAAGAATTCCGTCCTCGGAATTTAATTAAGAGGCTAGAGAGACAAGGACAAGCTATACCAATCACATGCAAGCTACATCTAGGCAAGCAATCACTCATTCAAGCAAGGAAATCGAGGGCATGAGGCATAAGGAAGACATTATACCTCACGAGTCAACGGGGTATCGCGATCGGATATCATCCTCACGCTCCCACGTTGACTCACCCAAAGAGTGATGACCCCAAGCAACTCGGACTAACTTGATAGTCTTGTTCTTGAGTGTCTTCTCTCTTCGGTCCAATATAGACACGGGCCGCTCCTCATACGAAAGGTTGGTACCAACAACCAATTCCGAATGATCCAGGATGTGGCTCGGGTCCGGGATATACCGTCGTAATTGGGATACATGGAATACGTCATGCACCTCGCTTAGCGACGGCGGAAGAGCGAGACGATATGACACATCTCCTACTCGCTCCAGAATGTCAAGCGGTCCTACATACCTAGGACTAAGCTTTCCCCATGTACCGAAACGAATGACGCCACGGTTAGGCAAAATCCTGAGGAATACATGATCGTCGACCGAAAACTCGAGAGGACGCCGATGAGAATCGGTCCAATGACGCTGGCGATCTTGGACAACTCGAACGTGATCTCTGACTCGCCTGACCACTTCAACTGTCTGGGCAATCATTTCTGGACCGAGCATCTGCCTCTCTCCAACATCATCCCAGGCTAGCAGGGATCTGCACTTCCTACCATACAGTGCCTCGAACGGTGCCATCTGGATACTGGCTTGGAAGCTGTTGTTGTACGAGAACTCCACCAGGTGCAGGTGATCTTCCCATGAACTACCGAAGTCTAGTGTACAAGATCTCAACATGTCTTCAAGAGTCTGGATCGTGCGCTCTGACTGACCATCTGTCTGCGGATGATATGCTGAACTGAACTGGAGATGAGTTCCCAAACTCTCCTGAAGGCTACGCCAAAAGTGCGACGTGAATCTGGAATCTCGGTCCGAGGTGATACTGACTGGAACACCGTGCAATCTGACGATCTGCCTAAGATACAACTCTGCTTGCTGAGCCGTCGGCTGACCAACTCTGAATGGAAGGAAGTGGGCCACCTTCGTGAGCCTGTCAACTATAACCCAGATAGCATCTCTACCAGCTGGGGATCTAGGTAATCCAGTCACAAAATCCATGGTCACATGCTCCCACTTCCATTCTAGAATCGACAAGGGCTGAAGAAGTCCAGCCGGTCTCTGATGTTCGGCCTTAACTTGTTGGCAAACCAAACACCGAGAGACAAACCGAGCTATCTCCCGCTTCATGCCATTCTACCAAAAGTACTGACGGATATTACGGTACATCTTCGTACTGCCAGGATGGATGGAATACTGAGAACTGTGCGCCTCTGTCATAATCTCCTGTCTGATATCTTCGCTGGGTACACAAAGACGCTTACCATGTCGAAGTGTACCATCCTCATGAATGCATAACTCTGGTCTTTGTCCGGCTTCACATTTTGCTCGGAGTCGCTGACGCTTGGAATCTGTTGACTGCGCCATCCGGATCCTCTCGACTATAGTGGATTGAACTTGTATGCTGGCCATCAATGCCACACTGGAAGGGAGGACAACTTCTATTTCCATCTTCTGAAGATCTGCTAACAATTCTGGCTGCGCTGTTAGGAAATAAACTTCGGCTCTCCTGCTCAATGCATCTGCAACGACGTTGGCCTTCCCAGGATGATACTGCAGGTTGACATCATAATCCACAAGTAGCTCCAGGCACCTTCTCTGACGCATGTTAAGATCCGTCTGGGTGAAAACATACTTCAGGGTCTTGTGGACGGTGAAAATCTCTACCCTATCTCCATATAAGTAGTGCCTCCACAACTTAAGTGCAAACACTACTGCTACCAGCTCCAAGTCATGGGTTGGGTAATTCCTCTCATGATCACGAAGTTGACGTGATGCATAAGCTATTACTTTCCCATGCTGCATCAGAACACATCCTAAACCTCTGCCCGAAGTATCACAATACACTGAGAATCCTCCGGTTCCATCTGGAAGCGTGAGAATGGGTGCCGTTATCAAGCCTCGCTTCAACTGTTCAAAAGATGTCACTCTCCGATCCTGGAATACGTATTTTAATACGTAAACCGATAAATTATATTTACCTTGTATTTATACGATATTTATTATGCTGTATTCCTTCATGCATTTCCAAAAGTAATTGACAAAATATTATTTCCTAATTTATTTTCTGTATTTGGGCCTACAGTTTTGGCTCATTTGGGTAACCTATTCTTGGTTCACCAATGGTTCATCATGAACCCTTTGGTTCATCATGAACCCATGGGTCCAAGATCTATATATATAACTCATCTCATTCTCTCTCCTCTCATTTTACTTCCTCTAATTTATTTCCTCCACCAACCAAGGCAAGTACCAACTTGCTCAAGAGATTGGATCAATAATTTCGTCAATGATTTCTTACAAAACTATTTGCCAAAACATGTTCTTCTCCTCAATCTATACTAGTTTAGAACTTGGAAATTTCTATTTTGAAGCTTTGATTTTTATAGATCTAGGTTTTAATCATTTTCGGATTTTGCATGGTTTGATCTACTTTAGTTGGATTTTATGGGTTTTTGATGCTTCCATGTGGAAGAGCATTCAGTTTCACCAAAGTTAGAACTTTGGAAATCTGGATTTGGAGTTCGGATGGCCAAGTTATGATGCTTTGAAGTTTGGGTTCAGCCATGGTGTTCTTGCTGTTTGGAGAAGACAGTGAACAGTGTGCTCCTGTTTGAGCACGCTTCCTGTTGGAAGCGTGGCTTTTCTTGAGCTTGCGTGACTTTTCACGCAGCTCTTTCCTTGAGCTTGCGTGACTTTTTACGCAGCTCTTTCCCTGAGCTTGCGTGACTTTTCACGCAGCTCTTCCCTTGAGCCTGCGTGACTTTTCACGCAGCTCTTCCCTTGAGCCTGCGTGACTTTTTACGCAGCTCTTCCCTAGAGCCTGCGTGACTTTTCACGCAGCTCGTCCCTTGAGCCTGCGTGACTTTTCACGCAGCTCTTTCCTTGAGCTTGCGTGACTTTTCACGCACGCTGCCTTGAGTGAGCCTGCGTGACTTTTACCCCTTGAGCGTGCGTGCTTTTTTGTGCGTACGCTTTTGATATTTTTATTAGATATTATATGCCCATTTTATATCCTTACGCCTTTTGTCCTGAGCATGATATGAGCACTAATGTGACCCCTGAGAACAAAGTGTTCCTACCTGATACATGTACCTGAATGTCCCAGTTCTTGTTCATGCTCGACAAATGACTCGTAACTCCACGTGGCATATTTGCAATGATACATTACACTAAGGAGGGTAGAACATGTTGACATACTGATTAACATGGATCCTCTTTGGGGTACTCGTACTAAAGTACGACTTTAGGAGGATAAACATGCAGGCCACAGCATGTGAGTCCAAGATTTCACCTAGGGTTAAACTAGGCAACTAAATATACTAGATGCATGGGGAGGGCAGAATCCCGAGATCGTGTTACACCAGCCGCCTTGAGATATTGTCTTGACGCGCCGGCTGGTCTCCACGGATACTGTGTCATCTGCAACGAGTGGATGACTGTATTCGATTAATTCCTGCTACATATTATATGTTTTAGCAAGGTGGCCTTACGAGGGGCCTGTGCTCAATCATACCTGTCTACGCGAACCCCTGGGTTGGCTAGCCTTGCTGGAAAGATACGATCTGAGGATTTCTAATAACATGACGCGAGGATAACCTCGTCCCACTAGAAACTCGTAGACTTGATTGGCCGTGAAAATGACTTGCTTGTATCCTATTACCTTCCGTGAATAACTGAGGGAAGCGGACTGTCATGGTACGTGATCCAACCCATGTTCTTGTTTGATTGTTGGGTTGGTTATCGTACTATGACAGGCTGTGGACCGAAGTTATGAACGGAAGACTTATTCTGGTTGTGATGTGCTACTTCTGTGAATGACTGAGGAACATGGTCTATCATGGTACATGATCCAACCCATGTTCTTGTTTGATTATTGGGTTGGTTATTGTGCCACGATAGGCTGTCGACCGAAGTCAAGATCAGGAGATTTTATTGTTTATACCTTTTAACTTATGTGAAAATTATAGAGTACGACACGTCCCGACTCCATGCGGCACCTTTTGTCCTTGTTTGGTTGTAAGGGTGCCATATGGGTTCGAGGATGTTGCGCTACCCTATAATAGTTGCATAAGTATTACTATTATCAATCATTCTATTAACTGGGTTTTAATCTTAACTCTTGTGCCCCTTTGGCGGTACTTGCTATTCGGGGCTGACCCCGCTGGTTTTGTTTGGCCAGATCCCGTAGCAGAGCCTGAGGACACGATCTTCCTCCCTGACATCCATGGTGCATACTAGGAACATGGCGGTTCGGGGACTCGAGTGGGTTTCTTCTCCACCACTCCTGCTTATACTTTTGCGGCGTTTAGCCACCGGCACCTGTTAGCCGGATTACTTGATATTTTGTGTCAGTACAGAATTGTAAATAAACAGACTGCAGCTGTATATAATTTTGTACTCCTGACTCTCTGAGATAGCTAAATTATAAAGCTAGTCTCTCATGACCATTTTGATGAAGCGTCGGGGACGCCTTACTGCTTTATCTTTAATGTTCATTTAATTGCTGATGTGATTTGATTGATTGAGACATAGAACTCTGTGGGACCATAGGAGACTTGATTGTAGCATGTACCCCATAGTCTCTCGACAGCCACGATCGCCGTATGACGTTACGTACCTCATATGGAGTAGCTGGCCTAGTCCGTCCCCGTATTTCGGTACTGGGGCGTGACAAAAGAACTCTGATACTCTGTTGTCCAAGCAAATTGTGCATCTTTGCGGGTCAACTGCGTCAATGGTGCTGATATCCGAGCAAAATTCGAAACAAATCGCCGTTAATAGCCGGCCAATCCAAGAAAACTACGAACTTCTGCAACGGTGCTGGGTACAGGCCATGACTCAATAGCCACAATCTTCTGGAGGTCCACTTCTACTCCTCCTCTGGTGATGATATGACCCAAGTACGAAATACGATCGAGCCAGAACTCGTATTTACTGAACTTGGCATATAACTGGTGCTCCCTGAGAGTCTGAAGAACCACACGGAGATGCTGCTCATGCTCCGCCTCACTCTTGCTGTAGACCAGGATGTCATCTAGAAACACAATCACGAATTGATCCAAGTAAGTCATGAAAATGCGATTCATGAGGTCCATGAATACTGCCGGCGCATTGGTTGCTCCAAATAGCATTACAAGGAACTCCCAATGTCCATACCTAGATCTGAAAGCTGTCTTCGGGATGTCCTGCTCTCTGACTCTGATCTGGTGGTATCCTGACCGTAAGTCGATTTTCGAAAATACTGATGCCCCCTTGAGTTGATCAAACAAGTCATCTATCCTCGGGAGAGGGTATTTGTTCTTGATTGTCACTGAGTTCAAGGTACGATAATCAACACATAACCTGGACGTACCATCCTTCTTTTTCACAAGAAGCATCGGGGCTCCCCAAGGCGATCCACTAACACGAATGAATCCCTTGGTTCGAAGTTCTTCAATCATTTTGTATAATATCTCCAACTCTGACGGTGCCATCCTGTAGACTCTCTCTGATACTGGAGCCGTCCCAGGAATCAAGTCTATGGTGAACTCGATCTCCCGTTCGGGCGGCATACCTGGAAGCTCTTCTGGGAAAACATCTGGAAACTCCTCGACTACCCTGGGCAACTGAACTGCTGCTACTGCCATCCGCAACACTGAAGGAGAAGGATCAGCTTCGCCTCGGGAGAAAGAAAACTCTGGCTCACCTGGAATGCTAAAAACAACCCTGCCGATATGGCAGTCTATCCTAGCATACTGGTTCCTCAACCAATCCATCCCTAGGACCACATCATAATCGGCCATCGGGAACTCTATCAATCTAGCGGGGAATTCTCTACCGCTAACTACGATCCGACACGAAGAAAATACTCTATCTACTCCCACGAGTCCATTACCAGTAAGTATATTGAGCCTTACCGATAATGACTCGGGCTCCAATCCTATCCGTGTCGCGAATCGTGCAGACATAAAAGAATGCGATGCACCAAAATCAAATAAAGCTGAAGCTGGAAAGGAGTTGACGAGAATAGTACCTGCTACCACCTCTCCTGGTGCCAATCCTTCCTCCACGGTCATCGCCATAGCCTGACCATGCCCTCGGGATGCTGGTCCCCTCTGCTGAAATCCTCGCTGCCTGCTCTGACTCTGGGCTTGGGCTTGTGCATACTGCTGGGGGTTCTGCTGCTGGAATACTTGGGTCTGAGGTGGCAAGGGCCTCGGCAATGGATACTGCTGCTGCTGCTGCTGGACCGGTGCTGGTCCTCTCACCGAAGAGCTAGAAAGGTTGGACGATGATGAACCACCCCTATTCGGGCAGGATCCAACCATATGGTCTGGTGCTCCACAAGCCAGGCACAATCCCTGCGCCCTACGATATTCTGCCACCACATGGCCTGGCTTCCCACAATGAGAACATCCTACGGTGGAAGACTGCTTCTGCTTCTGCTGCTGAGGGTACGTCGGAGTGGAATGCTGAACCGACGTTACTGAGGCTGCTCGCATCGGAGCTCCAATGGTCAAGGCCCTGGCTGCCGGGGCTGGTGCTGAAGACTGATTCATCTGGCCGTGGGATCTCTTCCGACCTCCGGCCCTATCCACAATCTGCTGTGAGGTATACTCATGCCTCCAGGCTGCTCTCAAGACTGCATCAAAAGTCTGATGCTCAAACTGTTCAACTGCCAATAAAATCTCCAGGTGAAGCCCCTGCTGGAATCGCTGGGCTCGATCATATTCGGTTGCCATCAAGGTGGGAGCAAACCGACTGAGTCTGGAAAACTCGGCCGCATATCCGTCGACCGTCCTGTCTCCTTGCTTCAGATTGGTGAACCTCGTCTGTAGATCGTACCGAGCTACAGCATCAAAATACTTGGTCTGGAATCTCTTCCGGAATACTGCCCAAGCGATAGGTGCCACTAATCCATCGGCCTGTGCTGCCCACCAGCTGCGGGCAAGATCCAATATCTGAAGACGTACCACGGCCACCTTCTCGTTCTCTGGGGTCCTGGCTGCTTCTAGAATCACCTCTGTGTCCTGAAGCCATGCATCTGCAGTGATAGCGTTTTCACTGCCGTCAAAGAAGGGAGGGTTCAAGCGCTTGAAGCTGTTGGCCGCGCTGTTACCCTGATGACCGCCTCTGGTCAAAGCATCTGCCACTGCTTAGTGCAAGGCGTCTCCTCTACGATCCTGAGAAGCTATCAAGGTCCTGATGAGACCTACCAAAGTGCCAACATCAGGCTCTGTAGACTGGACGGGCTGAACTGGTGGCTCTTCTCCGGTCGGCATGACTCTGGAGGCTACTCCTGAATGCTGGGCTTGATCTCCAGGTTGCTGCTGGTCCGCGGGAGGTGCTCCGCCTTGCTGATCGGTAGGACCAGGAACAATGCCGCTGAAGAAGACGACATAGGGAACAATAAGGAAGGACCAGGATAGATCAACGATACAAGCATGTGATCAGGACAAGAATCCAGGGATTCAGAGGATACGAGCAGAGTTCAAGGGCGAATACTGATTGAGACATCTATTCGGTAACCCCTCACATATCTTGATTCACAAGACCTGCATGGGCCACCACTTAAACCATGTCACGCCCCAGAACCAGAATACTGGAGAGCGGGGGCAGACATAGCCAGCTACGTATATTGAAGTGCAACCCACCTCGCTATACGGTTACGGCTGTCTAGATATATAAAGGTTTAACTACAAGCCAACAGTCTCCTAAGGTCATGAACAAGCCTAGTGTCTCAATCACAAGCAAGTAAATAAATGTTACAAGATGTAAGATCACCAAATATACAATAGTAAGGCGTCCCAAACATTCCATATTCAGCTGATCATGAAGCTAGTCGTTACAAAATGTCAGGACAAGCAAGATTTTAGTCATACATGATCAACCCTAGGATCTGTTAATCATGTTACAGCCCGTAGGCAGACAATAAGTAAAAGAACAATCGAGCTAAACAGGTGCTCGTCGGCTAAACGCCTCAAAAGAATATTTTTACAATAAAGTGGGAGAGCCAAAAATAACCCACTCGTTGCCCTGGTTACGCCTGGTGGTCACCATCGGGCTGGAAAGTTGGTAGATCCTCTGGAGCTGCTCCGAAATCTGGCCATACAAAACCAGCTGGGTCAGATCCCAAAAAGAGCAAGTGCCACAAGGAAGCTTCACTTAGGAACTAAAACCAGCAATCAGCACAAAAGTATAAAATAAATAGCAAAAAATGGAAATAAGGAAAACAAATCAGGATGATATACGACGAGATAACCATAGAACTATTCAGATAACCAGGTTACAACCCGTAAACCAAACAAGGACCGGGGTTGTAACCCTTCGTCTGAACGGAACTTGGTTTTCTACCATTTATCGGCAAGATAATATAAGAAAATCAGGACATGCAACAGGATCAAGACAAGACTAGACTGGTTAGACTCCATCCAATCATTTCACGGCCAAGCAAGAATTACGGTTTGATACTTTAACTAGCTAGGTTATCACAGGCCTAGTTACTAACAAGATGCAGCGAGATTATTCCACAACTACAAGCCCTGCAGACCATCCAGGTTACCCACGTCGAATATTAGGGGTTGAATTCAAGTGGATACATCGTCCAGGAAACGTATGTACCCTTAGGTAGCTTGAAGGGTGCAACACATGACAGTGTGCTGGAAATGGCCCTACTCGACGGCAGGCTACAGATCCCAAAAGCGCCCAGGTAACGGGATTGCCTGTAGCTGGGAAATCTTTTCATGACTACTGTGTAATTCTAGTTATTAACCTTAGTCCATTTTAGTGGGTACTCCTGACCGTGGTACTCAGGAGTCCCATCCTAGACATGATGCAAGACAGGACTGGATTATTTGTACAAGCACAGTCGCCCACGGTGTCTAGGTAATTTATACAGGTTATGTCATGTCAGGTAGCCGTCGCAACAGCTTATCAAGATAAATCATGTCAGGTGTACTTGTCAGGAGTGCGCCACGACGGGCCACTATCTTGCCATGTTCAATTATCATTTCCAAACATATTAAGTAAATTCGTGATTATCAAGTTCATGACAAAAGGTGTAAGGATATAAAATAGACGTAAAAATATACAATAGGGGGGGTTACAAGACATGGGCAAATAAAAATAAAATAATAGTACACAGGGCTATTGGAGAGACATGCGGCTCAGGCATATGCGGCCAGAAATGATCTCATGCGGCTGGGAAGAGAACAGCCCATGCGACTAAATAGGGTCAGGCGCATGCGGCTAAATGGGAAAGGCTTATGCGGTTGAAGGGTATCAGTCATATGCGGCCAGCGATAATGGGAGGGGCGTATGCGGCTCAGCCATAACATTCCATACGGCTAGGAAGATTGGCGCTATGCGGTTACAAGGGGAACAACGCCATACGGCTCACGGGGGAAGGGCTCTCATGCGGCTGGAACGGACTCGGGTTCATGCGGTCCGCAGAGCAAAGGGCTATACGGCTGAACCGAGTCGAGTCCCAGGCGGCCAGGGGATAAAGGAATTTTATGCGGCTGGGAATGAACTTCTCATGCGGCTGGACTGGGAAGCTCAGTCATGCGGTTAAGTAAGAAGGACTACATGCGGTTGGAAGGAATACTTGCCGCATGAACTTGTCATGCGGTCAAGTCTAAGCACAGTTCATTTTCCCTAAAATTCCGAGAAAAAGAACACCATGAGAGCCAAGTTCTCAAGCTCCATAAAACCCTCATCCGGAGCCCAAATTCGGACTTCCATAGGTCAAAATGGGGTAAAACGAAATTCTCTATAACATGGAACCATCAAAACTTAGAAATAACAAGATTAAGTAGATCAAAACCCAAGAATTCCGAAAATAAGGTAAACTTAGATCTACAAGAATCTAGCCATGGAAAGTGGAAAGGCCAAGTACTAAAGTAAGTTAAAATGTTGTAAGGAAGAGAAGGAAGCAATAAAATTGGAGTTCCTCCATGAAGCAAGTTGTACTTGCCTAGACACCTCTCTCTATCTCTCTGGGAGGTGAAGAAGTTATGGTGGAGGAGAAGAAGAGTAATGAGGAGAGAGAAAAGAGAACGGATAATAAATACTAAAGGTGGTGGTAGGTAGGGGTTCACCCTTGGTTCATAATGAACCAAGGCAAAACCAAGCCGAACCAACCCAAGAAATAAACCAAGTCCCGAGGAAAAGTCAAGCAAGAAATCATGCAATACAAAAAATAATACGTACACGTATTCCAAAATACGTAATACGAACCACAGGCATTACAGTTTTGCTTGTTGCGGCCCTTCTTGCCACAATAATAACACTCCGAGTCCTCATACCGACCCTTGTACTTATCTCTGCTCTTGTCTCTTCCACCATCTGGATCCCTACTTTTACCCCTTCCGTGGCTCTCTGAAACTAGCATCTCTGAGTGGGATATGGATGAAGTGCCCTAAGAACGTCTTTGCATCTCTTCATTCAATATCCCGCTCTTGGCAAACAGCAGACTGACCACGCCTTTCGGAGCAAAAGCAATCATAGATGCTCGTACGGTCTCCCACGAGTCTAGTAATGTACATAGCAACCAAAGTTCCTGAACCTCGTCCTCGAACTTGACTCCCATCGAGGATAGCTGGCCAACCACGTCCTGGAACTCACTCAAGTGATCCGTAATAGAAGCACCATATTTGTACCACAGACCTATCATCATCTGGGTTAGGAACAATTTATTTACCCCGGTCTTCTTCTCATACAAAGATTCAAGCTTATTCTACAGTATCCTCGTATGCTCAATACTGGCAACATGATTATACACGTTCTCGTCAACGAACTGCCTTATGTACCCACACACCTGTATATGCTCGAAATTTCAGTCATCTTCGGATTTACCACTGGACCTCTTGGAAGAAAATACCGACAGATGCAACTTCTTGACAAATAGAAAATCCTTCATCTTGCTCCTCCAGTAGTGGTAGTTGGTACCGTTCAGGTTTACCATGCGCACCGATTTCGTGTCCATCTCTGCTTTCTGGTTTGATTGTCACACTTCTCTGAATCCAAAACTCTGATACCACTCTGTTGGGAACGAAACGCGAAAACCGTTCCCCCAAACCAGAGACTCTTGCGATAGAACCGAGCAAAAGCACACAAACTAAAAACGCCAAACACAAATCGCAGATACATAAATTTCTGACGCGAAAAACCCTGATGAAAAAAATCACGGGACGATCGAAGTGCAACCCTGAAGAACCTCCACTAATGGAATAAAGAGAATACATCATCTACAAGCTCCTCCCGATCCAAACAGATCACCACAACTCAATTGAGAGAAGAAAACTTGATTGCAGACTCCGAAGAACAAGAGATGTCGAAAAATTATTCGAAGCGATCTCTCCTTCACAATAGTCTTCAATCTTTTCTCTCTCTCAAATATTGTAAAGCACTCTTGTTTACCTTTTGAGATATATTTTATGGTGAGAAAACACCTAGTATATATAGCCTCAAACCCACAACTAATTAAACTATTCTACTATATGTAGGAATACTCAATCTAAACTACTGATGTATTTATAATATGTATAGAAATACTCAATCCAACTCCATTGAGATATTCCTACTATATATAGAAATATCCAATCCAAATCTATTGGAATATTTATATTATATATAGGAATACCAAATCCAACTCCGAAATATTTTTCACATAGGTTGGGAACCCACCCACTCCAATATGATGATTCATACAGAATTAACACACGGAATATGTTTTGTATATGTACATACCAACATGAGATGAAACTTACAGGACTAGACTAGTTCCTGTCACACGTATGCTACACTGACAGAGAGGAGTATGACACAATACAGACACGGTGACACAAATTTTGTGTGATAGCGCACCAATTCTAGAGATGTCAGTGATTGCTTCTCGTAGTCTAGTCTAGTCTAGTTTCCCAAGGGGAAGGTGGAGAAGTTCCCTGAACTCCAGCCTCCTGGTTTCAGTGTGCAATGTTCTTTGCTTATTAGGCCAGTAGGTTAGCCAGATCCATCCTTTAATTTCCCACTCCATGGTCTTCCCCAGCGCTCTTCCGCAGACCTTCCACCACACGCTCTCCCCGTACTCGTCCCCCGCGAAGACCACCCCTCCCTGCTTAGTGAAGGGCCTGTAAGCGCTCGAGTAGCGGTCTCTGAACCACGCCCGCGGCTGGAACAGAGACAGCTTTGACGGCTTGGAAGAGAATACCTCCCTCCCGTTCGCCCCGTCGTGCAGAAACCAGTTCAAGTAGGTGCTGTCTCCGTGCACCGACTGTTCAAACTTCCAGGGCTTCATGCTCATAGTGACGCTCTCCGATGCTGCCATCCTCAGACCCAAATAAGAATTCGGGGGATCGAACGATCCTTCTAGGGTCCTCTCTAGCCCAACTTCGTGGGTAGGGTTGTCGGACGATTTGCTTACCGTGACTGACACCACGTCACTCTGGCCTGTCGGGGTCAGGCGCAGAGATATTCGAGAGGGAAAGTGCTTCTCCTCAGAGCCGTAGCCTCGTTCATCCATCAGATTCTCGGAAATCAGTGGGTTCACATCGCACCTGTTGTCATTCAATACAATACAATTCAATGTTTGAGTTGCTTCTGTATACAAGAACAAGCACAAGAAAAGTTTAAAGGTTAATATACAACTTCTAGTTGATCAAGTAATGTGAAAGTAGAGACATTAATATTAGATGATTAGTGTGGGCAGACACGAATTCTATGATACCCACCTCACATTATCGACGCTCACCACCACATCGATCCAGTTCGCCCGGTAGATCACCTTGTAGGCAAGTTGGATGACACCTTCGAGTTGCTGGTAATTGAGAGAGAAGAGCAGGCGTTCGTCTTGCGTCGTGCTGCTTGGATCTTCAAGATTCATAGCTATGATCGGGCAGAACAGCTGCACCTTCCACAACCCGGTAGCAGAGACTGCGTACGAGAACAAGGGTGAGGGTGTCCTGTACAAATAGTTTGAAGTTTGGAGCTCTATCATGCGGTTAGTTATCGCCAAGTTTAGTGATCTCATCCACTGTTCTTCGAGGTTCGACCCAAGGACCCGGACGAGCATCTTCGATGCCTCTCTCGACCTTGAGCTCGTCAGCTGAAGCCTCAGGGCGTCTATACATTCCGAGCGAAGGTCCTGAGGTGCTTCGTAGATGCAAACAAGGAAGGCAAGAGTGAGGAACGCCATATTGAAGACGTCCCTGAGTTCTTCCCTCATCCGCACCGCAGGGAGCCGGAAGGAAGATTTCTTGCTGGGGCCGTAACCGAGGACCCCATTGATGATGTTGTAGAAGAGTTGGAGTAGGGTGTCTTCATCTAGAGACTGCTGGCTTTTGCTTTTCAGTGGGAAGGAGTTGGAGGTCCATAGCGTGATGGTGATGGGGACTTGGAGATTGGCGGAGATGTGGAAGGTGATGTAAGGATTCTGGCCCGGGGGGCTTCCTGTGATCGAGAGATGTATCGAAGGTTGTGTCGTCGACTTTGCGACGCAGATGCAAAGGGACATGGAATTTGTGTTCCATTGGCTGAAAGGGGCGAGGTTGTTGATCCATCCCCATACATCAAGAATGTAAGCAGAAGCCATCCTGATTAGGTGATTCTTGATGTGTGATGCGAATACTCTTCTTGTCAAATATATATGTATATATAGAGAGAGAGGCAGAGAACTCTGCAAGAAGGATGATGATGAACTCCAGGACATTCAAGATGGAGAATTAAGTCAAAAGCAACCGAAAATTCCGATTCCAAATTCACTCCCACACACTTAAGTCATCGGTTAGCATCTCACCCTTCACTGTATCATCTTTCTTGCATTCATCATCCTTTCTATGAACAGTCTTTACCTCTTTTTCTCATTGCATCATTCATTAACAGTCGCGAAACCAAACACCACAAGTGAGTTGCTTTAGATACTTTGAGAATGTTAAGCATAGCCCATATATGTATGTACGTATGACCGAGTCATGTTCTAAATGAGGATCACCAATTGCTTGTTGTCCTTGTTTCTGATCCTCTTCCTCTTCTGAAACAAATGCCAATTCTTGTACCCACTTCTACTAGACACAAACTCAATTCAGCCTTTCCTTGGCATAGTCTAATGTTTCTTTCTTTCCTTCCTTGAACAAGAACTTGTTCGAAAGACCTAAACATGAATGGATATGAGTAGGTAGGTTAGGGGAGGATGCTTTTATTCTGCATCCACTAGAGAAAGAATCCTTGAAAGTTGACAGTAGTTGGTACCTAAATCTAAATGTCTCTGCCCTGAGATGCTCTTCTATCTTTCCAGTATTAATGCATTTGCTTCCTTGTTAAGTTTCGATGAGTTTATGCTTCGACTTCCTTGTGTGTTCAGTTGTGGGTGGTCCTAAAGTAACACTTTATTAGGCAGTTAGAACCAACTGCTGACTTCAGGCGCGACTGCATCGGCAGATTGTCAAGATCTTTGATGGCTTGAGGAAAAGAAACTATTGTTGAAAAGTAGTTTGAATAAACCTTTTGCAACTAACATGCCATGAAAATCTGATCGATTGCAGCATATGCAGTTCCACTTTGGCATCCCTATGATTGCTCTTCAACTCTTATTTTGGTAACACAGTTTGCATTGTTTTCTCTCATATTGGGCTGCTGAGCTATGTCAAGAATTGGACTATGATATCAATGGTCGACCAAAATTGTATCTGTATTCATTTTGAGATGCCTTCTAAGAGGCTATGTGTGTCAAATTGGGATTGCTTTGACCGGCTGAAGGGTATGAACTGTGACATGATCAATCCATGTGCTGTAAATTTGCTTAGGATAACTGGACAAGGAAGAACCAATTAGGAGTCTTCTTTCTTTCTTTGGAAGTAAACCTCTCATCATACCCGATTAATGATACTCAGAATTTAGGGCTACCCTCAACTATTTAAGTTTTTAAAGATACCTTAAAGGCTTAAACTTTAATATTATATCAATCACTACCCTAAAATATTTTCAAGTCGATACCTTCCGTCATTCAAGGGGTTATTCCTCCTCCTTAGTATGTGTTAGTCCCGGGGCTTGATTAAAGATGGTAGACTTGATGTCGAGATCAGAGGTTCAACAAACGTTCACCTTCTGATTATTCTCGAGATCCAAGAGGAACACTATAATATGATTCTGATTACAAAAGTCACAATAATCAGAAAGTAAATCTCACGTTCTTCCTCGCAATCACAGTTGCTGCCGGACAGAACTGAGTTCAGAAAAATAAATCTCACGTTCTTCCTTGCAATCACAATTGCAGACAGACAGAACTGAGTTACAACTCAGATGAAGGAGAAGAAAGAAGAATGAAAAAGAGGAAAGGTTCTTGCTGGGGTGATTAAGATCACCGTTGCTCAAAGCAAGATTCGCCCCAACACGATCTGCTTCCAGGAACCAGCAAGTTCACGAAGAACTTCTGGAACGCTCGTAAGTCAATATTTGAGACTTGAACGGGCTTCCTGGACTTTACAGACTCCCTTAACTCTCTTCTTGGTGCATCTTTCAAAGGAGGCCAAGGGGTTCTATTTATAGAGTGGAGTTGAGACTTCACCTCTTCTCCTATCCGATGTGGGACTAAAATACGAATATTCAAAAATAGAGTTTGATATTTTAGATCATCCCACAATCAGTATAGAAGTGTGCCAGTCCACGCCTACCCCCCGAACACTCCCGTGCATGCACGAGACATCCTGGAGTCCGTGTCCGAGTCCGAGTCCGCACAACAAAAATCAACTTGCATCCTTGTTGGATTTAATCCTTTTTCCTTCTAGGAAAATACTCCCACATGGCACAAACTTGTGCCCCACTATACCTCATGTGCACACCTCAACACAAGCAATGCATTATATTGAGATACTCACTATTTGGTGTAGCCGATGTGGGACTATCTTTTCTAGTCCAAAGGAAAAAACACCAACAATCCCCCACATATCTCAATATATGGATTGAGCGTTCCCCACAGTGACTGTCCATCATGCATTAGGAGAGATGTCGCTACGACTTGAATCTTCCCGCATAGGTTAAATAACAGCATGATACAAGAATAGACAGCCTTGAATTCTGCACCATAACTGCAATTCTTCCTACTCACATAATGATATCAACTGTGCTTCTGGCTGCACATTGAAGGCCTTGTGCCAGCCTGGTTTCAGTGTATAATTTTTGGACGTCTACAAGTTTACCCTCAAGAGACGGCCTAATATCTCTGTTCATACACTATAGGTGAGTTCTTTACAAAGAGTCATGGCATGAAGCATTGCGCTTCTTTGCGGTGCTACGCCGCTATGACATGGCTTAAAGCCGAGGCTTTACCCCACCTGGGTACCTCATTGTAGTGTCATACTACTGTAGCATGAGGTCACAGGCCTCTTTGTAGTGCCAAACTACCTAGCATGAAGCCTTACGCTTCCGTGCGGTGTTACGCCACTATGACATGACTCGCAAAGCTGAGGCTTTACCCTACCTGGTACCTCTTCGTGGTGTCATGCCACTGTAACATGAGGACATCGTCCTCTTTGTACCTGTCTACCTCTCTTTATTACGATTATCATACAGCATTAGGCTACCTGCCTATTTGCGGTGCTACTCCGCTGTGACTTGGCTTGCAAAGCCGAGGCATTACCCCTACCTGGGAACCTCATGGTGGAGTCACCCCACTGTAGCATGGAGTTACACTCCTTGTAGTCCTGCGCTACCGTGCTTCCTATAAAGCACTCCAGGCATTCACTCTGCCTGAGAACTCATTAAGGCATTTAAGCCAACCTTCCCACAGAATCCGTTTTTCGCAGAAAACAATAGTAGACAACAGTGGTTGTAGGTCCGTAACCTCTTCATGTCACAGAGGACAAGTACCCACCGTTCCTGATATTCTTCTAGTTAATAGTCCTCCCTTGAACCAAAAGCTAGATGCCTAATAGATTTCTCTTTGAACTAATAGCATAAAACTTTATGGTAGGATTGTAATAACACAATATCAGAATGCCTTCAAGCCCATTTTACAAGCTGTGTCATCGACCAGCTAGCGCTTGAGGCCCTTGGTGAACGGATCCGCCAGGTTCTCCTGACTCCGAACATCAATCACTTCAATAACACCCCTCTTGATGAGATCGTGTACTGCCCTGTGCTTCAACCGCACAGTCCTCTTCTTCCCATTGAAGAGGTCATTTGATGCCACCGTCGCAGTCACCTGATTGTCGCAGTATATCGGTATCGTCGGTATTTGCGCCCCAACTACTGGAAGATCATACATGAGCTCCCAAAGCTATTCTGCTTCCTCCGCTGCGTTATCAAGTGCAAAGAACTCAGATTCCATGGATGACCGCGAGAGCATAGTCTGCTTCTTCGATTTCCACGATATAGCAGTTCCACCCATTGTGAAAATGTATCCACCTGTGGACCTCTCGCTCTCCACTTCTGAGCAGCAACTGGCATAACTGAAGCCTTCCACTACCGACGGATCTCCGCTGTAGTGCAGTGCATATGTCTGAGTCTTCTGGAGATATCTCATAACCCGTTTCACAGCTTTCCAGTGCTCAATGCCTGGATTGCTCGTGAAATGACTCAGCATTCCCACAGCGAAAGCTATGTTAGGCCTTGTGGCAGTAGTAGCATACATCAAACTCCCGATTACGCTTGCATACTCCAGCTGCCTGACGCTTTTCCTAGAATTAGGCTTCAGTTTCATATCACACTTGTACGGCGTATCAATCCCTGGAACATCCTGATATCCGTAACGAGTGATCATCTTCTCAACATAATGAGACTGTGACAGCGCTAGTCCAGTGTCTGTCCGGATGATCTTGAGTCCCAAGATAACATCAGCATCCCCCAAGTCCTTCATACTGAACTTCGTCGAGAGGAACTTCTTTGTCTCCGTGACACAGCTTATATCCGTACCTAGGATTAGCATGTCATCCACGTATAGATAAACGATGACTCCTCTTCCGTCAGCAAACTTCGTATAGACGCACTTGTCTGTTTTACTGACCCTGTAGACATTTGACCTTATGACTTTGTCAAACTTCTCATGCCACATTTTGGGAACTTGCTTTAAATCGTACAGAGATTTCACCAACTTACAGACTTTGTCTTCAAGACCTTTGATGACAAACCCTTCTGGTTGTTGTATGTAGATCTCTTCGGTCAGCTTGCCATTCAGGAATGCTGTTTTCACATCCATCTGATGTATCACCATCTTATGTATCGTTGCGAGAGCAATCAACATTCTGATAGTGGTCATCCGGGCTACTGGAGCATACATGTCAAAGTAGTCGATCCCCTACTTCTGAAAAAATCCCTTGGCTACCAACCTGGCCTTGAACTTGTCAATAGTTCCATCTGCTTTCATCTTCTTTTTGAAGATCCATTTGCATCTGATGGGTTTCTCTCCTTCAGGAAGATCAACCAACACCCAAGTGTTATTTGAGGTGATGGAATCAATTTCATTGTCAATCGCCTCCTTCCAGAAAACATCATCTCTGGTCTTCATCGCCTCATCATAGGTAAGCGGATCTGCTTCCACATGATAGATGATGAAGTCATCTCCGAAGTTCTTCGTCCTCCTCGCTTCGACGACGGCTCAGCGAGTTCTGGTTCAACTGTTATTTCAACAACAACATCTTCTTGGACTACTTCTTTATTGCAAACTTCAGTTTCTTGTGTACCCTTATTTTTCTTCAGTTTATCCGTAAGAACAATATTCTTGTGCTTTGTAAATTGTCTTCACGAGATTCGATGATATGATTTGACTCAATATCAAGAAATCTCTGAGCATCACTCTTCTCGGCATACCCCAAGAAGATCATCTTCGTAGTCCTAGTCCCCAGCTTCTGAATCTTCAGATCTGGGAGCTTCACATAAGCCAGAGACCCCCACACTCGAATGACATTTAAGTTAGGTCTGACTTTGAACCAGTGTTCATGAGGAGTTACGTCCGAAGTTGCATACGACACTCTATTTAGAATAAAAGTGGTCGTCAATGCAGCTTCTCCCCATTAGCATTTAGGAAGACCCGTAGTTAGTAGCATTGAGTTCATCATTTCTGTCAACGTTCTGTTCTTCCTCTCCGCTATCCCGTTAGATTGAGGAGAATACGGAGCTGTAGTCTCATTGATGATTCCATGTTCTTTGCAGAACGATGCGAATTCATGAGACCTATACTCTACATCCCGATCACTTCTGAGTACTTGTAGATCGGTTTAACATTCAGCTTCATCCCTGAAGTCTCTGAACTACTCGAATGCTGCATCCTTCTACTTGAGAAGTCATGCGAACGTGCACTTCGAGAAACACTTCGAACCGGCCTCTATGGAGAATTGATAAAAGTCACAGATATCTGAGTGTACTAACTCTAGATGATCAGTACTTTAGTTCAATCGTCTAAGCAGCTTCCTAACAGTCTTATATCTGCACAGACCTTAAACTCCTCCACCTTCTTACCCCCACATTCCGAAGATAAGGTCCCGGTAGGACAGCTTGAGTCTGCTTCTGTCATAGAACAACTCTCAGTCCACTCAATGAAGTAATTCCATCGCCATCAGCAGCAGTTCGAACATTCCTTCAGCACCGAACATCTTTTCGAAGTATGTTCCTCGCCAAGAAATTACCATCTGGCTAGTACGAATGTCCATCTTTCAAGTCTGTATCAGATAACAGACTTTCTGAGATCAGATCGCCAAAAAATTTCTGGTACGTGCAACACGCATTCCAGTGTCCTTGTCGGTGGTTAATAACCACTGTCTCGATCTTCAAAACTTCTGCTAGATATATGTTCGCCATCGAGACCTTCGTCATAACATGGCTCGTCCTTGGTGAATAGCTCCTTTGAGAGCACACGTGGTCAGATGCACTAGTGTCAGACCACTAGTCAGCTACCACGCTAGATAACTCAACCTGTGCAACACTAGCAACCAAGTTAAGTAATCAAAATAACCAAGTTTAGCTATACCTGCTATTTTGGTTTGGGCTTGGATTTGCATTCACTCATGTAGTGGCCATTCTTGTCACGGTTGAAGCAAGTCACGTGGGACTTGGACTTCTGTTGCTTGAACGAAGGACCGTTCACTTTTAGATTTAGTGGAGTCCTTCTTCTTGTGATGAGAAGCCACCTGCTTCCCCTTGAACCCTCTTGTCTGCACCAAGTTGGCCTTAGCCAGTTGTTTGGACAGAGAGTCCATCTTCTGTTGAGATCGCATTTCGTCCTCAACGTGGATCTCTTGTAGAAGATCTTCCAAGCTAATGTCCAGCTTCTTCCGATGCATTCTAGCATAGAAGTTGCTCCAACCAGCAGGAAGTTTCGAGACTATCCCTCCAACGACAAACTTGTCGACGAGGGACATCTTCTCGTCATCTAACTTCTGGCGCAATTTCAGGAATTCCTTTACTTAAGGTAGCATCGCCATCTCGTCTTCGAAGAGCCACTTGTGGTACTTCTCGACGATGAAGATTTTGGAACTGTTCTCATCATCTTCATATAGCTTATCCAAAGAATCCCATATCTCTTTGGCATTCTCCTTCTTGGAATATGACTCAGCCAGAGAGTCTTCCATATAATTGAGAATCAGTAGTTTACATATGCTATTTTCTTTCTTCCATTTGCTTGCTTGACGAGTGCAGCACCAGTAGCATCGACAGTTACTCCTTCTGGAATCGTCGGTTCATCCTCAATCAACACATGGTCTACGTCCACGAGTTGAAGATTAAGGGTAACCTTTCTCTTCCAGATTTGGAAATGTTCTCCGTCGAATTTCTCCAACTTGTTAAAGCTGGTATCAATGAGAGAAGCACGAGAGTTTTCCATCTACAAGGATCTTGCTTTGAGATTGTTAGTCCCGGGGCTTGATTAAAGATGGTAGACTCGATGTCGAGATCAGAGGTTCAACAAACGTTCACCTTCTGATTATTCTCGAGATCCAAGAGAAACACTATAATATGAATCTGATTACAAAAGTCACAATAATCAGAAAGTAAATCTCACATTCTTCCTCGCAATCACAGTTGCTGATGGACAGAACTGAGTTCAGAAAAATAAATCTCACGTTCTTCCTTGCAATCGCAGTTGCAGACGGACAGAACTGAGTTACAACTCAGATGAAGGAGAAGAAAGAAGAAAGAAGAATGAAGAATGAAGAATGAAGAAGAGGAAGGTTCTTGCTGGGGTGATTAAGATCACCGTTGCTCAAAGCAAGATTCACCCCAACACGATCTGCTTCCAGGAACCAGCAAGTTCACAAAGAACTTCTGGAACGCTCGTAAGTCAATATTTGAGACTTGAACGAGCTTCCTGGACTTTACAGACTCCCTTAACTCTCTTCTTGGTGCATCTTTCAAAGGAGGCCAAGGGGCTCTATTTATAGAGTGGAGTTGAGACTTCACCTCTTCTCCTATCCGATGTGGGACTAAAAATATCAATATTCAAAAATAGAGTTTGATATTTTAGATCATCCCACAATCAGTATAGAAGTGTGCCAGTCCACGCCTACCCCCCGAACACTCCCGTGCATGCACGAGACATCCTGGAGTCCGTGTCCGAGTCCGAGTCCGCACAACAAAAATCAACTTGCATCCTTGTTGGATTTAATCCTTTTTCCTTCTAGGAAAATACTCCCACATGGCACAAACTTGTGCCCCACTACACCTCATGTGCACACCTCAACATAAGCAATACATTATATTGAGATACTCACCATTTGGTGTAGCCGATGTGGGACTATCTTTTCTAGTCCAAAGGCAAAAACACCAACAGTATGTTTGTTAGAAATCATTTGAACTATTGACGTCTTTATAAAGAAAGTTATCTTACGAACTTGAACTTAATTAGAAAGTCGTACTCGCAGATTAGTATTTGAAGAAATGTTCTCCCAGTATCTGTATTGGTATCAGACCCTTCCTTTGAGAATCGGGATCGACAGTACCAACGGTTTCGGGTCAGAGTATCGAATTATTTGGTATCGAAAAGTAAATAGTTATTAAAAATTATATATAAAAAATATCTGATACATTTAGGCATAATTTTAAGTATTTTATGTGTTGTTTCTTAATAGTTTTGAAATTGAGTGAAATAACCTTACTGATTGGTTTTACCTACGATAACTTTTTTTTGCATTCTTTTACAACCTTACTAACTATGCTTCTGTACCTTTACTTTTGGTCCTTTTCATTTAATTTTCTCTACCAAATTTACTAGGAAAGAGATCCCTAATGTCCGTTCGGTAAGTATCAGTAGTGGTCAATGTCGAATCAAGACATGCCAATTGTATCGGTATCGACTGTGTCGATTCGTTATCAGCTGATACTGTAAACTATTTGAAGTTCAAAGGAAAGTCAGTCTAGGTGCGACGATGGATCTAATCAAGGGTTATCCCTCCTTATTATCTAAAGTTCAATCATATTTTATGCATATGAATCAAAAATGATATACATACTAAAATAAAACTCTAACATTGAATAGTTATCTTCCTAGATATCCCAAATCAAATGATTACTTAAATTAGAATCCGGATAAATGCACCTCTCCTCAGTATCTCGATTTCAGTCATATCCTATGCATTTACACTAAAAAGGATATACATACTAAAATTAAACTGTCACTTGGAATAGTTATCTTCCTTATGTATGCGAAAAGATTACGTAGATAGATTGGAAGAATTTTTATTCGGATATTCTAGATATTTACCTAGGCATGTGAACCTTTTTGACATGCCAAATGATTAAACATTAGAATGATTTATTACTTGGATATGCTAGAGATTTACCTAGATAGGAAAAACGAAGAAGGAAGAAATTATCGGTTAATAATCTAGAGTAGAACTTGTCAAGAGGAGTAGAACTTGTTTAAAGGAGTAGAACTTGTCAAGTCCAGATCCACCTTAATAGGATCAACTTGATTTTAGTTGCTTGATTTTTGTGTTGAGTTGTAGCTATAAATTGAGAGTGTAATTGTTTGTTTGGTAATGTGAATCAAAATTACAAGAGTTTCCTTTCCCTCATTCTCTGTGTGTCTTCTTCAACCTATTCTGCTCTCCATTCTTTCCTCCAGCAGGTTACAACTCGAAGCTTGTAGCCAACATTTGGTATCAGAGCACTGGATGTATGTGAAAGTACCTTCGGCTCGACAAGATGTCAATCGTCGAGCACTCGTCGGCGCCAGCAACAAAGGATGGCAGCATAACCTTGCACTACCCGATGTTGACGTCTTGCAACTACTCCACTTGGACGATCAAGATAGAGGTCTTCATGGAGGCTTAAGGCGTTTGGGACGCTATTGAACCCGCGGTCGGGGTGGTCGTAGAAAAGAAGAAAAACTAGATGGCGTTGGCGTACATTTTTCAAGCTATCCTCGATGAGATCCTACTCCAGCTGGCCAAGTAAAAAACAGTTAAGGAAGCTTGGGAAAGCCTGAAGACAATGTATGTTGGCGCTGATCGGATGAAGAAGGCAAGAATTCAAACCTTGAAGAGTGAGTTCGAGGTTCTGCGTATGAAGGAGACAGACTCCATCGATGAGTTTGCGGGAAAATTGGCGACCCTCGCAAACAAGATTCGTGGATTGGAAGATGAGATGGAGGACGTCGTCATCGTCAAGAAGTTGCTCATCTCCGTCCCAAACAAGTACCTGTAGGTCGTTGTTGTGATCGAGCAGTTTGCAGATGTGGAGACCATACCCGAGGAAGCGATCGGCCGCCTCAAAGCGTACGAAGAACGCATACGCCGTCAAGGCGAGAGCAACAGTCGTCAACTCCTGTTAACTCACGCTGAGTGGCAGGCATGGTTGAAGAAAGACGTCATTGAATCTCCGTCGAGAGGAAGTGGGCACTCTAGCGACGACCGGGGCCGTGGTCGCGGGCGCGACAAGGGTGGCCCTAGTGGCCAAATAGCACAACACCAGGAGGGTGATGGGACTCGCGGCTCAGGCTCCAACCGCGACAAATCAAAAATCAAGTGCTTCAATTGTGAAAACTTTGGGCACTATGCGTCAGAGTGTCGCAACAAACGCCGTGATGAGGAGGCTAACCTCGTACGGGCGCAAGACGAGGAGGCCACATTGCTGTTGGGAGAGACTCGGGAGGAGACGCCTGACCTCGTCATACTCAATGAAGAGAAGATAGTACGAGACTTGCACAGTGCTGGAGAAGCGCAGGCCGACACCGATGTCTGGTACTTTGACAACGGTGCTAGCAACCACATTACGGGCCACCGAAGAAAGTTTAAGGACCTTGATCAGAACATCACCGGCTATGTCAAGTTCGGCGATGGCTCGACCATGCAGATTGAGGGCAAGGGATCAATCCTGCTCCAATGCAAGAACAACGAACAATGACTTCTATCGGAGGTATACTTCATTCCAAGTTTAAGAAGTAATATATTGAGCCTTGGTCAATTAATGGAAGGTGGAAGCAAGGTGGAGATTGTCGGCTCCTACTTGAGGGTGTTCGACAGAAACAACATTCTGCTGTGAAGGTGAGGAGATCACCTAACCGCCTGTACAAGATAGCTCTTTAAACTAGCAGGCCGATATGTCTAATGGCTAAAGTACAAGACCCAACCTGGTTGTGGCATGCAAGACTCGGGTAAGTGAATTTCTTCGCACTCAAGATGATGGCAGATAAGGGAATGGCCACAGGGTTGTCCAAGATTTCTCACCCAAACCAGCTCTGTGAAGGGTGCCTCATCGCCAAACAAGCACGACTACCGCTCCCTCTACAGCCAAGCTTCAGAGCTGAGAAGACACTACAACTTGTGCATGCTGACATTTGTGGCCCAATTACACCCGCTACACTTGCAGGTAACAAGTATTTTTTTCTACTTGTTGATGACTTCAATCGCATGATGTGGGTGTATGTGCTCAAAGAAAAGAGAGATACTTTTAATGTTTTCAAGAAATTCAAGTCTTTTGTAGAGAATAAATGTGACAGCAAGATGAAGACACTAAGAACTGATCAAGGTGGTGAGTTCCTGTCTAAGGAATTCACAAGCTTCTGTGAAGGCAAAGGCATACAACGGCACCTCACCGCACCATATACGCCACAACAAAACGACGTAGTGGAGCACCGGAATCATACAGAGATGGCCACGACAAGGAGCTTGCTCAAGAGCATGCATGTTCCTGGAAGCATGTGGGGCGAGGGTGTATCTCCCCTTCCCGAAAATTTTGAATTATTTTTATTATTATTTATTTGATTTAAATGGTGATTTTTAGAATTTTAGAATTAATTATTTAGTTAATTATTACGATAGATGACTGTAGCCATGGTTGAGATTTGGAGTATAAGGTGACTAGAAATCGTGGTACTGATAGTGCAGTGGCATGCCTTGACTAGTGTATTAGCCATGCCAGGGAAGGCCGAACCATAGTGATGTCCTAACTAGGAAAATTAGGCTAAGTTGTGACATGACCATTATAAATAGTTTAATTATTCATTATTAATATTATTCGACGTTTAGGAGACCCTGTTGTATCAAACCAATTCGGACCGGACCCGTAACAAGTCCAAGCCCATATAGTCGTGCGGTACGTCCAACGACATTCGTGTTGGTGTATTTTGGTATGCTTGTGTTGTATTTCGTTTTAATGATCCAATGAATATCTTCTAAATATTTGTTAATCAATATTATAAATATCGTTATTAGTTGATATTCAATCATATTTATATAAATAGGTCTTTGTACATTTTTGGGATTATTAGACGGTGCAAAATGATATATATGCCATTATTGGTTTGTTGAATTTCGTTATTATTATTATTATTATTATTATTATTATTATTATTATCATCATCATCATCATCATCATCATCATCATCATCATCATCATTATTATTATTATTATATTATTGAGGTTATTATTAAATAATACTATTTTATTATTATTGGTTATATGTGTGTGAATATTATTTATATATATATATATATATATATATATATATATATATATATATATATATATATATATATATATATATATATATATGTAGGACCGTTGAGCACCTCTAGAGGGGGGGTGAATAGAGTGTGTGTGTGCAGCGGAAAATAATCACCAATTAAAAACTTAAGTAATAACTATGGCAGTGAAATAAGAGACAGTAAATAAATGCAGCAAGCGATAGAGAGATCAAACTCAGTGACATAGCGATGTATACTGGTATCCCTCTGAGAGGACTAATCCAGTCTCGAGTACTCTTGCTCGATGTTAATCCACTATGACACAAGCTTTAACTGAGTGCTTGCAACTCTTACAACACCGTGCTTGGCGACAAGTGCACGACCGACTTCACAACACCGTGCTTGATGACGAGCGCACGACCGGCTCCACAACACCGTGCTTGATGACGAGCGCACGACCGGCTCCAGAAGGCAATTGGAAAACTGGAACGTTTTCTGAATACAACCTCCGATACAACTCTTAAATACCAAACTCTAGATTAAACAGAAACTGTACTGACTTGGCTAAGAGTCGTAAAGGCTTAGATATGAAAGTAAAAGCTCAGAACACTTTAGATAGAGAAGAGAAGAGATGAAATTGGATTGTTGAAAAGAATGGTAATCTCAACTCTATTTATAGTGTTTTTGGGGAACCGAACTCGGACAGAATTCGGGCAGAGTTCGGATGCTAGGATTTCGCATACGAACGTTGCATGCAGATTTGGTGGGAACTGTATTTTGAATTTATCCAGACCGAACTCGGACCGAACTCGGTCAGAGTTATGCTGGTTCAGAACAGTAAGGAGTAAACCAAATTTGCATAGGTTTTGGGCCTTTTGGAATTGTGGATTTTTGGGATACGTAGGTAGGCTTATTTTTGTTTGTGGACTGAGAAAAAAAACCTAAGCCAGTACCGATCCGATCAATCTCACATTTTTCCTAGACTCAATAAAAGAAAAATACAGAATAAATATGAAAACCAATAGCCCTTTTGATGACGTCTTTTTCCTAGACGCATTTTTCCCGATGCGAGGCCCCGGATAGGTCGTTGGGCAGTTCTAAGAAATCTCCTTGTATAACGCCGTCTTTGGCCCATCAATAATTCTCCATTGCATGTGTCCTGCTTTGTCAAGGCTTGATCATGCTTACTGCATGTCTACAAATATATGTTAGACGAAACAAAACAATATGATGCAGTATGATACAAGCATAGCAATATGATATAGTAAACATAAGGACAATGCTATGTTTAAGTAGCAACATGATAGTAATTACATGAATATTAGTGACATCACTAGTTAAACTTAATTGATTAGCCATATTCAAAAACATGATATAATCATTAGGCTAACAATATATATATATATATATATGCGTGTATGTGTATGTATATATGATTATATAAATATATGTGTGTATGTGTATATATATACGTATAGTAGAACGTATATATATATATATATATATATATATATATATATATATATATATATATATATATATAGATATATTAGTTGTAAAAGAAAAAGAAATAGAAAAAGGAAATAGAATAAAAGACAAAAACCCAACCTTTCTCAAAATCAGCTCGGCCTAGCTGGGCACAGCCGAGCAAATCCAAACCAGTGGAAAGTCTCAGCCCGGCCCGGCCGTAGTAATCCCAACCCGAGCTACCCCCCATTCGGTTCTATGTAGCAAACAGAACACCATATATATAAATAGCCGAGCGCATGTAATGTAGAAATCGAGAGAAGAAAACATGCAAACCCTAACCTGACAGCGCGCCACCCTCCCTGACACCCTGGGCGGCCACCCATCGCCGGCGCCACTGCCGCGCGCGGCCACGGCAACGCGGATGCAGCGCACGCGGGGGTTGAGAGTGGAACGATAGCAGCAGCGTGCAGCGGATGAACAACTTCGGCGCGAGAATTCTTCGTGCACGAGCAATCATTCGACGAGCCGTTTCTTCCGGTACATATCTAACCTAACCCTCTTTGTCTCCCTTCAAGTAGATGTAATTATTTAGCGATGTATGTTTTCCATTGATTGTCAGAGAACAGAACAGTTTTATAGGAGGACTGAACTTTGATTCACAATTACAAACTCGCTTGTACAAAAGAGAGCCTAGGAACAAAACCTAAGAAAAGCAATCTAAGTACAATTGTTTAATTCGGATTCTGGGGGTGACGGTAGAGGCTCGGGAAAGTGCTATCAACTCTGCCTTACTCCTTGGACGATCGAACGCAACTTCGGCTCTTGTAAAGAAGTGCTCTCTCTGTATGCATGGGTTCTCTCTGTGTGTGCTAGTAGTTTTGCAAGGGGATGATACCTTGCTATTTATAGGAATTCGTGAGGAATGGGGGGTACAGCCACATGGCGAATATCGGGCCACATCCTTGTAACTGTGCCTTGAGAAGTGGGCAGCTGGGGATTGGTTAAGATTGATCATGATATGTTTGTTGCATAAATCTGAACTGTCAAGACTTGGTCAATTTCTGCCACGTGTCCCAACTGTCACTTTATGGCGAGCCGCATGAATTTATGTCACTTTATGTCAAGAGCTAGCTCAGCTATCTATTTGCACTAGGTGCCTCGGGCCGGGTGTCTCCTCGAAGTCCTCGAACCCGGAAGGAGGTGCAAACTCAGGTGGCGAGTGCCAAGAGGGTTAAAGCTACTGGCGATAGATTCGGGAGCCAATCCGACGCCTTTAGCTATTTCTATCAGGATACCCAGAAGATGTCCGATAAGGCCCTCCTGGCAGGATTCTTGATGTTGTGGCTGCGGAACTGTGTAGTTTCAGGGGGAAGCTGGTACTATTGAGAGGATCAGTCGAAACCTGATACTTTTCGCTGTAAAGCTAGTCTTTGGAAGCCGGCTAGCTCTACTTCCTGCCATGGTGTGCAGCATTCATCGTGGCCTCCGCGTTTTCTCGACCAAAGTCCTTGCTCATGATACGGCGAAGGACTTTGAGCGAATTGAGCTGCCCTACCATTATCTGATGGGGTGGCTATTAATGCATTGTCCATCTTTGATGAGACCGGGCCCAGAGGACGATGTGACTACCGATGATGCTTTCATCTTCCAGTATCGCCGGATGCCTTGGGAATTTACTATCATGTCGGCCTGTCGAAAAGTGCTGGCGCGGGTGGACAGATACTCCTTTTTTGTGTCTGTTCCTCTTTTTACTGATGAAGAAGTAAGAGTCGTGCATCTTGATGGTGCTATGTCTCCCAAATTCCTGTCCGAGAATATGATTCTTTGGTTGCATAACATTCGCCCTGCACATCTGGTGTATCGCAACCGCAATTTCGTCTTCCTGGAGCCTTACTTAACCAGCCGATTCTCTCGGCAATTTGGGTACATTCAAATGTTTCTGGACAATCCCAGCTCCTGTCTGGATTTTGAGGGCAGCGTTCTTGATGGCATTCGGGCTTGGCACTACTACAACGCGGTTCACACCCGTGCTACCTTCTCTGTTCCCGATGCTAACGAGTCGGGCCACATTTTGTACATGGCGGCCTTGTACCATGTTATGGTGAATAAGCCCCCAAGAGATTTTGACCCCAGTACCAGCTTCATTACTGGTACTGGTTTGGAGGAAAAGCCAAAGGGGTCCCAGACCCGGAAGGGGAAGACGGTTGATGTATATGACTCGGAGTCTACCAATGCAGACGAAGAGGATGATCCCGATAACTTGTCTCTTCCTCCTGCAGATGATTTGGGAGAAGATCAGCCGCCTGTTGCGCCTAGTCCTTCACGAAAACGTAGCAGGTGTGCATCCTCTGTCGGCGGCATAACTAACTCCCGAAAACGGGCCGCAGTCAAGCGTCGCGGGCCGATCATTAGGGAGAGAATTGAGGACGTCGACGCCATTTCGGAGGTGAATCGAGTTGCAATCCCTTTTTTTTGTTCTTCTTCTCTGAAATAATCTGATCATCTTCCTTTTCTTTGTAGGCATCGGGAGAAGTGAACTCCTCAGAGCCGGCTACCGCCTCTGAGGTTGACCCAGCTCTAGCCGCCTTAATTAGTGATATGACAGCCGAGCTCACTTCTACCAGGGTCATTCCGGCGACGGTTGAGATTCCTTCCGCTGCTGACATTTCAACCCGAGGAGATGTAGGCTCTACTGAACCAATCCCCGAGGTTGCTGAACCTCAGCCGGTTGATGCTGACCCAATTGTATCCACCTTTGGGGTGGCTGAGGCCGAGGAAGCGGCTGCAATTGGCTCAAGTGTCGCCGTTGAAGAGGAGTCGGTGGCTGTGAGTGAGCCTCAGCTTCAGCAACCCTCCCCTGGTTAGCTAAGTCATGTCTTGACTAGTGAGGAGGTTCATTTGCTCTAACTTCATATCTGTCGGGTTAAGCTGATCGATGGTTGCTCCGGACATGCAGGTCCTGCTCCTTCGCTTCCGACGACGGACCTCATCGGGGGAGAAGTCGCCAGGGGGGATCTGGTGGAAGAAAGTATGCCTCCTCCTCCTCCAACTCATGCAGAAGGACCTTTTGCCAGATCAAGTTCAGGAGGAGACGTAGTAGAACTGCCGGGGTGGGAAGAAATGGTCCCTGCACCCTCCTTGATTCATGTGGCTCCGACACCGGAGGTTGACCTTTCTGCCCTGCCGAGTCTCCGAATCCTTCGGGCCGCGGAGGAGGATATGGCTGCTATTCAGGCGTCCTATCGCTCAGAACTTGTTTCCCTAGTGATAGGGGCCTCAATCTCTAGTGCATCTTCTTCACGACCGTCTTCGACCCTGCCAGCTACTCTTCCTTTAACACCGTCTTCTTTGGAAGTTCTGGATGAATCGTCAAAGGACGTAGTTGATAGTTTTTACCGCCATCTGAAGCGAGGGGTCGAAGCTGCCTTGGAGAGGGGGACATCTTTCACATTGGCTCGTCAATGTGCCCGTGGTCAGATTGAACTCCTCCGAACACTCCCCGACGGGACAGGGATGGTTGAGCTCCTGGAGCCCAAATTAGTAGAAGTTGATCAGCTGCTGGCTCAGTTTCAAGGATTACGGCAAGTCGATCTGTCTTTAGTAATACATCAGGAGCGTGCCTTCCTTATAATAGCCATGGAAAAGGTAAGGACGGTACGGGAGACGTCCAAGCCTGCTCTGGTGAAGGACCTCCGAGATTTGTCTCTGAAGTACGATCAACTAAGCCACAGCGGAGAGGACTGTATCGCTCGGGAAGAGGCCGCCTCTCGTGGGATAGCCGATACCAAGGAGCAGATCCTCCAGCTTCAGAGAAAATTGGCTTCTTTAGAGTCTGAGCTCGAGGCTTCCCACAAAGATAAGGAGCTAATTCTCCGGGAGACTGACCAGGTCACCCGAACCTCTGATGCCTTGGAGCATGCTCTGAAGAAACTTGAAGAGGGTTGGCAGGCACATGCGCATCTGGAGGATGCGGAGAGGTTGACTCAGGAGGCCGAACGCCGAGCCAAGCTGAGGATTGAGCAGTCGACGACCAGGCTGAAGGACCGGCTCAGGGAATTGTGTGTCGCCGAACCATGATCGGCTTTTTCTTTCTTTCATTATTATGTTCCTCCATTTTTTAACAGGGACGTGGTCTCAGAAAATGTAGTACTCTTGATTTTAAATGAATGACTATGTTTACATCATCCTTTATCTGTTGTGCTTGTATTGTATCTTTGGTATTATGGTATTTGTCCTACTGGAGAAATTTCAGTGGACCTATTACCCTCGGTATACCTTAGTTTTAGGTATGGATAATAAGTTTGACAGGGATACCTAGAACAACTCCGCGGTAAGGTGGACATGGAAGTTCTTGGTATCAGGCGAAAGAATGCCATGGACCAGCTGGGCTCCAGAGGCATGTGAAGGTGAGAAAAGTGGCACATGTACTAAATAACTTAGTATAGCATTTGTGGTTAGCTTCGGACATTTGTGGTCAACTGTGGACATTTACG
This sequence comes from Iris pallida, assembly GCA_029216955.1. Lineage (NCBI taxonomy): Eukaryota > Viridiplantae > Streptophyta > Magnoliopsida > Asparagales > Iridaceae > Iris > Iris pallida. The sequence continues at coordinate 4,292,641 of JANAVB010044817.1, read as the reverse complement.
GTCAACTGTAAACATTTGTGGGCCTATTATCCTTGTTGTACCCTGGTTTTGGGTACGGATAATAAGTCGAGAGAAAATCGACATACTTACTCAGAGGTAATGAGGACGTGGTAAGTATGAGGGTTTTGCAACGGAGTCTTCCTACTCAGAGGTAATGAGGATGTGGCAGGAGTGGACTCAACGAAGAACACATAGAACAACTCAGAGGTAATATGGACGTGAAAGTTCTATGTAGGGGGTGATTTGTTTGTGATGGAAGAGAAACAACTCAGAGGTGACATCGACATGGTTGTTTCGGGAATTTTGTAGACATGTTACCCTTTTTTATGCACTGAAAGTGCGGGTAATAGATTATGAGGAGAATGTTTTTTTAGGGAGGAAGTTCAGAGGTATGATCATACATGACTTGCTACCCAGAAGAGGAATTCATTCGGAGTGACCAGAGTGTAAGTTCAGCGGTACCTAAGGGTACATAACTCAACAATCTGGAAGATTTGAGGTAAGAGTGTAAGTTCAGTGATACCAGAGGGTATATAACTCAATAATTTGGGTGATAGCTAGAAGATGTCTTTTAGACACAGTATTTCTTGAGGAACTTGCCGTTGATGGACATCATGAGCAAGTCTCCATTCTGTTTTGTGAGACGGTATGCACCATTGGAGAATACTGCCTCGATGATAAATGGGCGTTACCACTTTGGCTGGAACTTGCCGGCGATTTTATGAGTCATAACCATCGGCCTCCGAACTGCCAAGACGAGATTGCCTACTTGGAATGTTCTCAACTTGACCTTTTTGTTGAAGGCTCCTGAGATGGATGCTTGATAAAGCTCAATTCGTTGTTGAGCTAGCAGGCGCTTTTCATCTAAGGCCTCCAGCTCTTGTAGCCGACGACGGTAATTATCATCCGTCGTCAATCGATAAGTGAGGGCGATGCGGTGCGAGGGAATTTGGGTTTCCAAGGGGAGAACTGCCTCACTTCCGTACACTAGAGAGAATGGTGTGTTCCCAGTGGCTGTCCGAACTGTAGTACGGTATGCCCATAAGCATTCGCCAAGCTTTTCGTTCCAGTCGCGTTTGTTTGAGGACACGAACTTCTTGGGGAGCTTGATTATAGTTTTGTTGAATACTTCAGCTAGACCGTTAGTCCAGGGTTGTACGGTATTGAAGCCACATTCCGGATTCGATGTTTGTCGCAAAATCAATCGAAGGCATGGCTTGCGAACTGCGGACCATTATCGTGGATGATCCTTCGAGGCAGTCCAAAGCGATAGATGACGTGATGCTTGACGAAGCTGATCACGTTTGATGTCTTCACTTCTGCAAGCGGAACAGCTTCTGTCCATTTGGAGAAGTAGTCTGTAATTTCGAGTATGAAACGATGTCCTCTGGACGAGGGTGGAGTGATTGGACCAATGATGCCCATTTCCCATGCTTCGAATGACCATGATGCCACCGTCGGATGTAGGAATTCGGATGGTTGATATATAAAATCCGCGTGGACCTAACATGCTTTACACTTTCTTGCATAGTCTATCGCGTCTGCTACCATCGTAGGCCAGTAATAGCCCATCCGGCGAAGGCGGTCTTGTAATTTCGGGCCAGGCTGATGGGCCCCGCAGACGCTATCGTGAGCTTCACGTACAGCTTCTTTGGCTTCTGTATTTGACAAACACCGGAGCAGTAATCCATCATAGGATCGCCGATACAGCATTTTTGTCTCTGTATCATAGAAGAATCTGAAGGAACGTCTTCTGATAGAAGTGGCTTCTTTCGGATTTTTCGGCAAGATGCCATAGACTACGAAGTCAATGAATGGCTCTCTCCAGTCTGGTGTTTCGTCGACCGTCAGAGCGGAGTAACTCGCAGCGAATTGAATGTTATTCTTGGGACAAACCAATTCATGGCCTATTACGTCAACCAAGTGATAAGCATGGTTCGGAACCGCTAGGGAAGCGGCAAGGCCTGCTAGGGCATCGGCTTCAATGTTCTGGAGTCTGGGAACATGTACTATGAAGAACCCTTCAAATGACGTAATGATGTCGATTGCAATTTGATGGTAGGGGATCATATCTTTATGGCGAACTTCATATGAACCCCGGATCTGATTGACGATTAACTGTGAATCGCTATATGCTTCCAGGTACTCTACCTCCAGTTTCTTCGCAAGTCGGAGGCCGATAACCAAGGCGTTGTACTCTGCCACATTGTTTGAGCAAGGTTCCGTGAGCGAGTACGTCCGATTAATCACCATCCCGGAGGAAGAAATCAGTACCACTCCGACTCCAACAACGATATTGCCCTTGTGCCCGGTTCTTGAAGCGCCGTCGAAGAACATTCGCCAGACGGTATCATGGGAGGCCATATTTGAATTGGCGACCTCGTTTGGCATCTCTTCATATATTCTGGTTGCCTCCGAACCTGGATGGGCCGCTAAAAGTCTGCCAGAGCTTGACTTTTAACAGCCTTCTGCGGGACGAAGATCATGTCGCAGGGAGACAATAATATCGCCCAGGTAGCGAGGCGATAGCTGAGTGCACCCAGTTTGGTCATGAGGACCCTGAGAGGGTTGAATCGTGATAAAACATGTATGGTTTGTCCCGTGACATAGTGTCGCATCTTCTAAATGGCAAACACCAATGCGAGGCATTCCTTCTCCACGGCAGTGTATCTATGCTCAAGCCCTATCATTATTCGGCTAAGGTAATAGATTGCTTGTTCATGGCCCGCATCATTATTTTGTGCTAGTAGAGCACCGAGAGAATGCTCCATCGCTCGCATATGAAGCAGGAATGTCTTTCCAGCAACCGGGCCACTGGGACTGGAGGGTTCGACAAATATTCTTTGATATTGTCGAAGGCATGTTGGCACTCTTCATCCCATACAAAGGAGACGTCTTTCTTCATGAGATGTGTGAATGGTTGACATCGTCCGGAGAGGTTAGAGATAAACTTCCTGATGTAAGCTAGCCTCCCTTGAAGGCCTCTGAGTTCACGGAGATTTCTCGGGGGGGGCCCATCTCCATGATTGCCTTCGTCTTTTCAGGGTCTATATGGATACCCTGGGAGGTAATGATAAAATCCCCCAAGAACTTCCCGCTAGATACGCCCAAGAAATATTTGGTAGAATTCATCTTCAAATTGTGCGCTCGCATTAGGTCGAATACTGTCCTCAGATCGTGCAGATGATCCTCCTTCGAGCGGCTTTTGACGGCAATGTCGTCGACATAACATTTCACTGTCTTACGAAGGTGGTCTCTGAAGATGACACTCATGGCTCGTTGATATGTGGCGCCAGCATTCTTCAAACCAAAAGGCATGATTGTGTAGCAGTATGTACCAATTGGTGTTCGAAATGATGTATGTTTTCATCGTCAGGAAACATCTTGATTTGGTTGTACCCTGAGAAGCCATCCATGAATGACATGCGCTCGAAGCCACATGTGTTGTCAATCATTATGTCCGTAATAGGAAGAGGGAACTCATCCATAGGACACGCCTCGTTCAGATTCCGGAAGTCGATGCAAATTTGGATCTTCCCATTCTTCTTGAGGACCGGTACTATGTTGGCTACCCAGTCTGGATGTTGTTCCTCACGGATGAAGCCGCTGGCTATCAGTTTGTTGACCTCAACTTCGATAGAATTCATGATGTCTGGGCGGAACCGTCGTTGCTGTTGCTTGACCGGCTTTGCGTCTGGACGAATGTTGAGCTTGTGGAGTAAAACCTCGGGGTCTAGCCCTGGCATAACTTTATAGCTCCAGGCAAACACGTCAATATACTCTTTGATGAGTTGCAATAGCGAATCCCGCTCGTCGTTTGTTAGACTTTTGCTGACGAAGATTGGCGTTGAAGAGGACTCATCGCCAAGGTCAACTTGCATGACCTCATCTTCGGTAGGAGGCTCTCTTTGTTCGAACCGCTTCTTCCATTGCGCATCTAGCTGTTGGGCCCAAGGCTCTAACTCAAGAAGTTCAAGTATGTCTTCATCTTCTTCGTAGGCGTCGACAAATGCCATATTGACAGACCAAGTCTGCCTGAGTATGTCTCCAATGCTGACATCTGAATCGAAAGTGGGTGATCCAGTCGAATAAGAATGCCATTCGCACTCCTCATCCGAGCTCTCGGGAGTTGTGGCGGGTGTAATATAGCCTAGACCGCGTCTGGTCTTGTTGTAATAATCCTGTGGTTTTCCAGCCGGGACTGGCAACTACAAAGTTGATCGCCGGATGGTGCCGTAGTTCAAGCCTGGTGTAGTCTCCATATCATACCCCTGTTTTGCATGAGGTACTTGGATCGGGAGCTATACAGTAAAGCGGCAGTCTTTCGGTGTCGGGATTGAGATCGACTTCTTCTGGCCTGAAGGACTCTTGACCATTCTTTCGGCCGAAGATGATTGGACGATCCTCTCCCGCGACTATGAAGCAAGCGCCTTCCACTGGAGTAAGTTGGTTCGTGGTATAGATATTTGTCACTTGTGTGTGTAAGTTGGTGCCTATACCGTATTCCATAACATACATTACACGAAGCTTATCAAGCTCGAGGTAGTTCAAAGATAACCCTTTATTAATAAAATAAGGTATCTTTTTTGAAGGGATTATATCATCAGCGGAAGGAACATCAGTATATACGGCCACATATTTGGCCAGCTCTATCTTCTCTTCAGCCACCCCCTGTATTAATGAAGACTGGGAGGATGACCTGGGCAGCTTGATTGTCAAGGGTCCCACTGGTGGTGTAGGACGTGGGGTCATTGTCCCACTAGTGGTCCCTGGCTTAGCGCTTGGTGCTGGACGTGGAGTTGTTGGCTCACTAGCAGTCCTCGGCTCAGTGCTGGGTTGACGATTTGACCTAGGAAGACGAATGACCATCGGCTTATCAGGAGGGTTTGTTTCTTCCGATTGTCGTTGACCGGCTCTTGGCAATCGGATTGTCATCGGCTCCACAGTGGGTCTGGGCGCCTGGCTAGACCTTGGGAGTCGGATAACCATTTGATCCTTCTGTGCAGTAAGACTGGTCACTTTCTTATGCAGAGTGGCTAAAAGAGGTGCAGTCCTGCCTGGTTTGTGGGCCTGGAGATGGATCTTCAGAGGTTCTCCCGATCCACTTGCAGTCTCAGTTTGAGCTTGAGCCTCTTTTTCGACCAGGTGCCTCTTAGACTTCTCGTACAAACAGGCATCCGAGTAGTAGGATTCAAGTCCTCTGAAAGGATCGATGTCGGCAAATTCGGTTCTTACGAAGTCGTATTTGTCGACGTACTTGAAGCACTGGTGCAATTTGGAGGGTACGATCATGTAATCGTGTATCCAATGACGCCCCAGGAGAATATCGTAGGATGTATCCGCGTCTATGACATAGCAGGTTACTTCCGACTGGAGGTCGCCGATTTGGCACTTCAGGCGGATCTTCCCAATAGGATAGCTTCTATCTGAATTGAAGCCGCTGATGGTGGTGTTGGTAGGTGTCAGCCGATGCATAGGGATACCCAGGAAGTGAAACAGGCTCTTCGGAATGATGCTTATGAAAGAACCGGGTTCAATGTGCATCCGATCTACCTTGACGTCGCCGACATATCCAGTATAATACAGAGGGCGATCGTGCAAGTTGGTCTTGATGAGCATATCCTGCAGAGTAAATACGATGTTGGGCATCGCTCCAGTACAAGCACTGTCCTAAAGATCGGCTGGGGAGCTCTCTCCTGTAAGCTTGACTTGAGCCAAATATACGTCAGCATTCTGGAGCGCTTCGCTCAGTGTGACGCGAACATCCTTGGAGAGCCTCAAGAGCTCATATAATGACAACTTGGCTGGTGTGTTGGCCAATTGTGCCAGGTTGTCAAAATTGTAGGGCCTCTCCAGCCCCTGAGGCGCATCTTTTTGGAGCGACTTGTCAAAGCGGGTCTCCTTTGGTCTAGGCTTGTCGGTCGGCGGAGGCTGAGAAGGTCCTGGAGCATCAGCAGCGGCCTACTGACGATCTTCAGCCGAGTTACCCTGTAGGGGTTGAGTTTGTGCACCGGATCGGGTAAAGACAGCTATCGCTTCTTCAGTTTCGATCGAGATTGTGTGGCAAGACTTAGCCTTTTCGCCCTTCTTCTTACCGGTAGAGGGTGATGCTGACTGAGTAACTTCAGGCACCAAGTCGGGGTGGACCCACATGACCTCCCCTCTTGACGTGGTGAGGGGGACCAGCCCAGTTGCCTGGTCTCGGAGAGGTGGAAGATTAGCGACCTCCATTGTTGCCCGAGGGATGGGTACCATGCCATCTTGAGTCTTTGTTGGAGGGAAGCTGCCGAATTGGACTGACACCATGTTGGCCGCCACGGTTACCTCCTCGAAATCAATAGACAGAGCCTTTGAATCGATGAGGTTCTGGATGTACCTCTTCAATTGGAAGCAGTCCGAGTAGCGTGGTGGACGTAGCGATGGAAATGACAGTACTTCGGACTCTCCATCTCTGCAGACCGAGGTTCACGTCTCGGCGGAGGGAGCTGAATTCTATCTCCTTGCAAGAGCATGTCAAAGATGAGCTTGACATAACTATCCTCGAAGGAGTAGGTCATCTGAGGCCACTGTTTCTCTGTCGGCTTTGGTTCAGGCTTTGGGGCTGTATCAGCCACCATAGCCTGTTTGTCTTTGGTGTCTCGATTGTTGGAGGAACCACCGCCGTTGTTGTTATTGTTGTTTAGGCGTTTGGTCTTGTCCTCCCCATCCGAGATATGCAACCCCATTTGGCGTGCCTTCTTCAACTTTGTTTCTGCACTTGTGGCGCTGATGATGAAGGCCTTCCAGTCTTTAAATTGACTTTCACCCATCCAGAGGCTGATCGTGGGAAGCAGCCTCTTTTGGCAAATCTCAATCAAAGAAGAGTCTGGATTCCCAGAAGGCAATTTTATCGCGATTTGGCGAAACCGCTCGATGTAGTTCCTTGTCACCTTCTTCTCCCCTTGAACAACGTCCATGAGGGTTGACATTGTCACGTCTTGACCCACCTCGTAGAACCTCTCCAAGAACATATTTTTGAAGCCGGCGAAGGAATGGATGCAGTTGTCCGACAAGTTGCGGTACCAATCGAACGCGACCCCCTCTAACGCCCCAATGAACAATCGTGTGAGGATGGCATCGTCATGCGGCAGATGGTCCGTTGTGACTTCGAAGTAGGTAATATATTGGCTCGCAGAGGTCTTGCCATCATATGGATTAATGTTGAATGGTTTGTACCGGGGAGGGAAGGGGACATCTCTCCATGCAGCGGGATACGACTGTCGTATCCTGAGGTCCTGAGAGGTTTCTCGGGCGTAAAACATTGCACGGAGCTCCTGGACCTCTCTTCTTGCCACCCTAGCCTCGTCTGCAGCAGTGGGAGCCGATATTCCGGGTGGATTGTCGTCCGGGGTTGGCGCGGTCGTGTTTGAGTCTGCATTGACGACGGGACCCAAGCTTGTTTGGCCAGGCATCCTTCCTTGCAGAGCCGGTAGGGCCGCCTTGGTCTCGTCCACTGACTTGACCAAGGTATGAAGTATGGCCTCAAGAGTGTCGAGGCGTTAGCGATCACTGGGACCGTCTTGGTCGTTGTTAGTCATGAACATCGTCCTCACATGAGGAGAAATGGAAGGAACTGTGGAAGACGTGCCCTCCGAATCATACCCTTGTACAGAGAAGTCGTCGGGGTATGTAGGAATATTTTTCTCTGGTTCAGACTCGGAGGAAGTACTACCCCCTGCATAGGAGGTTGTCTCGTCTTGGCACCCGTGGACGCCCTCAGGGACGTCTGAGTCTACTGCATCAGTTGGGGGGATTGTAACACCCAGTTTTCCAGATGAAGGTAATTTGAAATTTTGTAATTTTAATTATTATTTATTGATATTGTTTCACATTATGTTTTTTGGTGATTTTTAATAATTTTTTTAAACTATTTAAAAACTGCTTTAAGTCATGACTTGTGATTTTGATGTGCTGCTAGTGAAACCCTAGAGACTGCATGACCTAGAGACTAACCATGACCATGGGGACCTAACCATATGATTAGGATGACTAATTGTGACTTTTTAGCCTAAGGGTATTTTGGTCATTTTTGACTTATTAATGAAAATGAATTTTGATTAATTAGTATTGTGCTAATTGAATTGTTAGGGACTAACCTAGTTTTGACTAAACCTAGATGTTAATGATGCTCATGGAGGTTTAGTTAGAAGGTTAGAGACTTAATGGTTAAGTTAGATTAACAATATCTAGATATTTCATAGTAGGATATTTACCCCTTAGGATATTTGTGAAAAAGATAGCCTTATGACTAGTTGAACCAATAGGAAGGCTTAGAATTGGGTGGACAAGTCCTAGCCACTCATCTACATATAAAATTAATCCTAATTCATCTAATGACCAGCCATCAAGTGCCCCCCTCCCCCTTCCTATAAAGAATTCTTAAGAAAATCCTTGCCTCTTTTTACCTCTACATAGAACCCTAAGTGTTCTTCCCCAAATTAGAGAGCTTCCCTCTTTGATTTGATTTCCTTTTCCTCACATTCCTCCATCCAGACTTCTCCTAATCCATCCCACACCATCAAGGAAGGATTCTATCCAAGAATTTGGGCAATGTGCAAAGGGACGTGTCCTTTTGGATATATCTTCGTATAGGAGTCGTGTCCTAAAGATTTTCATTGGGATTCCACTCCCAATAGGTAAAACCTATCCTCTAACTTGATTTTCTTTGTATATTAATTAGTTTTGAATCCAAATGATCCACCCCCATGCATGTGTCCCCTTTAGATTCAATTTTGAGACCATTTGGAGTCCATTTGAGGATGTTATAGGTGTGTCTTGTGTCCTACTTGATAGATCCCAATTTAGGACACCCCATGTGTATGTATGTATGATAAGAGTTTAAATAGATATTTAAATTTCATTTTAGAATGGTTAGAGAGTGGATTGATCTTAGTTAGGATGGTTAGAATGAGTTTCATTTGGATACCTATGTTGGTATCCAAGTATCTTGGCCAACCCAAATTCGTCATAATTTTTATCCACGTTTTTATTAACCAAAGCAACTTAGAAATGTCATAACTTTTAGCTTGGAACTCCGATTTATCTCCGATCTTTTTAAAAGAACCGTATCGAAGTTAGCTTTCCAAATATATATTTTTAATAAGCCAAATTCTTTATGAAACTTTCTGTAGAATTATTTGAGTGTCAGCTGTATGAAAGACAAATGCGTTTCGGTGTTTTTACGATTTCGGAAGTTTTCGGGCACGAAAATGCGATCCGTTTAAAGTTTCGGAAAGATAACACAAAGGGCTACAACATAAATTAATCCTAGAATTTAGTGAAGGTCCAATTGGTACAGTATTGGTTTTAAGTAGAAGAGTGACTATACGATATATGCATTTTGTGTAACCTATGAGCCTAGCTAGTATGGATATTAAATAAATATAGAGTATGTAATGCATGATATGTTAGATGAATGAAATGATATATATAATATATATCATCTTTACATTAATATGTATATATATGGTTGAATGCAAGCATGTAGGAATACAATTAATATAATGCATATAAGCAATGCATAAATGCATGAATGAAAGAATGGTATACAATGTATGCATGAAAGTATATAATGAATGCTAGATATGAATGCAAGGTATATATGTAATGATAGATATGAATGCATAATGTATAAATATTGTAATACAATATATAATGATAACATGTATGGTAATGCAGAGTATATGATACGAGCATGAATGAATGGAGGAAATACATGTATATAGGTAATATAGAATGTAATATATGAATGCAAGCATGCAAGATAATGTATTGTATCCATATATGATTTATTCAACTTAAAGACAATGTAATATATAAAATGAATGAATGATAATATATAACATGATATGTAAGGTAATGCAATGTATGAAATATATGATGTGTGCATGTTTGTATGCCTCTATGTTAATGTATAAAATGATATGAATATAAATGTATGCATAGGTATAAAACATGTAGGTAATGCATAGATGCATGAATGAAATGAATGTATGCAATATGTTAATATAAATACAAGTATCTAATATGCATGAATGTAAGTATAATGTAATGCAAGTATACATGTATGTATCATGTAATGTAATATACATGATATGTATGTCTGCATGTATACAATGTAAGTATGTATGTATGTCTATAAGTGTATGCCTAAAGGCCTAATCTAATGTGGATATCTAAATGATAGAGTAAATTGTAAGGGAATTTCTATATGTGTGATAGCTAATGTGTTAGGCATATTTCTATTTGTGTGTGTATATATATATATATATATATATATATATATAATGTGAATAGTGATATATATGTGGTATTGGCTTATGATGTGTCTGTTAGACTAGTGAGAGCTTAGTTAGACTTGTTTAGTCTTGGTTAGGCCTTGAATGGACTAGTTAGACTAGTATAGACTTGTTTGACTTAGGTTTGACTTGGTTGACCTAGTTTGACTTCTAGGGTTGACCAAGGTTGACCAAGAGTTGACTTTGGTCTAGATTGACCTAGAATCATGTAGAATGTATAGTAGAACTTTATGTTACCATTTTGGACTTGTTGTTACTTGTGCTGTTCTGATTAGGAGCCAGATACCTCTCCTCGGACAGTACTTTTCATCCGGACACTCAGATAGCAGGCGAGTACATTCTCTGATCATTTCATATCTTGTTTAGGATTATATTTCCTGCTTTAGATTATCTTACTTAATACTGACACGTTGGTAACACAGATTAGTACTATATGGATCCCTTCATGAGATGTTATCCCTCTCGGGAGCATCAGATACTCTTGACTCGTGTGTTTCACTTACATCATGTATCTCTTGCTTCTATTATCATGAATCTTTGGAATCAGCTAGTGACTCATGTACTCTCATGATCATCGAGCCTTCACGAATCAATTCATGAATCACCCTTTATGGGCAATGTAGTATAATCATGAATCTTAACGTAACTTGACTGGATCCTTGTGTATTGATTGGGGATGGAGGAGTATAAATGAACATGTGGATAATTCCAAGTAGTGTAATCATGAATCAATTCCGTAGTGTAATCATGAATCAGTCCCTAGCCATTCACATGTTTATCCTGTACTCTGAATCACTAGCACTGTCTCTCTTTTATATATCATAGATATTTACTTACAGTCTCTCTTTTACATTATGCTATTCTTTAGTTCCTGTATTTTATTCTCTAGCATGATTATATTTTCTTTCCTGCTATGACTTGTTGAGATGTATTGTGCTCGCTCCTGTCCTGACTGGACCTGTTGATAAATTTTACAGATAGCTTGGAGGTTGCCTGCTAGCTTAGAGGAGACACATTAGAGGTTGTATAGATAGTTATTTCAGTTGTCTTGAGATGCATTTATTCTATGGATTACTGTATTTGAGATTGAGATATTTTCTGGATTTGTGTATCTTAGACACTTAGGTTTCTATCTGCTGTATCTCTCCTTGTGGATTTCATGTTTTATCTATCTTTTATCATGCTTTACCTTAGATGTGATTGAGACTGTATTTTCTATGTCACCTCCATTCGGAGAGTATATACTGTACAGGTACCTTTATATTGTTAGATGTTGACCTAGGATAGCGTTCTACCGCCGACACTGCGGCGTAGGCTGGACGTACCCACGTCTCGTGCCCTTATTCTAGGTGTGGGTCGTGATACGTTTTTAGTGGTGGCCCATGCAGGTCCAGTTTGTGTAGTGGTATTCGAACTAGAGTACCACTACAGCCTGCAGTAGGATTAGGATATATTTTTGAAGGTACTCAATCACAGTTAGGATCCCTTGAGAGATTCCTGGGACGACCCTTGAGAATCTTATTTTAACTTCGATTTGAAAACTCTTCTTCCCTTGATTTGATTTATCTTTACTTCTATTGTTGAACTTGATTTTGATGGATTATTGTTGAATTTGAGTTTGTATTTATTGATTTTGATGGATGATTGTTGAATTTTGAATCTTGATGTTAGCTGTTGTATCCGACTTTGTATTTATATGATTTGATGGATTTTTGTTCATTTATGAATCTTGATGTTCGTTGATAAATTTGATTTTTGGGTGTCCATTGTTGATTTAATTTAATTTTTGTCAAGATAAAATTATATGAGCTAGGTCATCTAAGTTATGGAATCTAGTCTTCTACAGTCACATTAGCCAGCATGGTGAGGACATATAGTATGACTTGGATATATTTCTCGGGTGTGGGAATTTAAGGTTTTCGTAGCCAAGCTAGCGACATCGCGAAAATGTTAAATACCATGATTCTAGAGGTATGTGCCTAAGTCGAGGACTTTGTGATTATCGTAGCCTTGCTTACTAGTATGACGAGGATTTAGAGTACCATGATTTTGGATAGACGCATATGATTATCAGATTGTACTTTAAATGTTTTCGAACATGTTTTCTCTACTTTTGTTTCAGTCCTTCAAAAAAAAGAATTATTATTTGTTTTGTTTTGTTTTGCTTCTCATTATTTAACTTAGGAGTAGCTTTAGCTATTTTTATAAACCTTGTGTAACTTCTTGCTATGAGTTTCTTCATAATACAATGAATCGATAATTTTTTTGCTAGACCTTATCTTGGATTGATATTTTAGCTCTGGGTTTCAAAATGGTTCCTTCTTTTAAACAGACAAGTAGAACAAATTTTATCGTTATTTTATTCTTGCTATTATTCTTGTATTAAATAATAATAATAATAAAACTGTCTTGATTACATCAATCACCTACTTGCAATCTTGGTGGAATCTAAATGTTGATCTTGACGTAGAATTTGATTTTTATAATGGGACATGAGAATAAATAGTGGACACAGACACTTTGTCTGATACGTATACATGCTACACTTGATTTTCCAACCTATCTAAATACATATTAATATGTTGTTGATGTTAAATTTTCAAAACCCCAATATTTCTGATACAGTATAGTATCAGAGACTGGTTCTCTACTTTTCCAGTTAAAATTTGTAATTCAGATATAAATTTTATGTTATTAGTTTTGTTTACATCACTGCACATGTATGTTATATACATGATTTCAATTCTTAAAGAAATTGGTTGAGTTTTGTGTTTGAAATTGTCAAATCTAAGACCGTGTGCATATTAACCCTTAATACTGGATTCCAAATGTTTAGTTCCATTTGCTATTTTTAAATGTAATATTTTGAGCTGTATACATTGTTGTATGTAGGGATATAGTGTTAGGTTTCATATTCTTACTTGTTAGGTTGTGATAAACATTGGGTTGGTTTGATGTTCAAATTTCTCCAAAATCCTGAAACTGAATACATGTTAACATTTTTACATTGATTTCAAATGTTTAGTTCAATTTCAGATTTAATATGTAATATTGAACTGTATGCATAGCTAAATGTATGGATAGTATGTTAGGGTTTCATCCCCATCATGTTAGGTTGTGTTGGGAGCATTGAGTTGGTTGTGATGTTTCAAACCCCTAAAATTCGAAACTGCATTATGTTAATATTACACTGGTTTAAATGTTAGCTTATTTTCAGATTTTGTATGTAAATGCTGAACTAAAAATGGGTTTAACCTTTCAATACTAAAGCTATAACCCTGTACAAGGACACACACACTCTAACTTAGTATACACTGCCATGTAAACCTAACCCTTCCTCTCTATGTTATGTTCACATATCTATATAAATATATATAGAGTTTATGCATACATGTTATAATGTATATAGATACATAACTAAATCTCTCTCTCTCTCTCTCTCTCTCTCTCTCTCTCTCTCTATATATATATATATATATATATATATATATATATATATATATATGGTTGAGTAACTAGGTTGTGCATTGTAGATTGTTTAACCAATATGCCATGAGTAGTGTAACTTGATAGCTGTTGTTTTGAAACCCAAATCCTCCTATACACTTTCATGTATATTTCACACACACATGTCTGCTATCTAACCCTATGAACATGTCCACATACACCCATACACACACGAACCACATAACCTTTACATAATGCTAGCTTTTTCCTCTCTAACACTATATATATATATATATATATATATATATATATATATATATATATATATATATATATATATGGAAAGGATCAAAAGCCCCCCAAATAAAGCCCCCCCAAAACCCCCCAAATCTCAGCCGTACGGCTTAAATGTTGGAACCGTCAGATCTAATCCCGGTTCAGTTCCAAAGGGGGCGGTTCTGTTCCTAAGGGGGGCGGTTCATTTGATGGTTTCGGGGTTCAAACAACAACAACCGAGACAAAGAAACGGAGAGAGAGAGAAGCAAAAGAAAGGAGAAGCCGATCGGCCCTCCAGAGAATTTTCAGAGAGAAAGCACGAGAGGGAGAGGGAGAAGCCGATCGGAAAAGAAAACTCAGAGGAGAGACACGAGAGAGACAAGAAAGGGAAGCAAAAGAAAACACAGAGGAGAGAAGCCGATCGGACGGACATTCCAGGGAATTTTCAGATCGGAAAAGCACGAGAGGAGGAGGGAGAAGCCGATTTTCCGATCTAAGTGGAAGCCGACTTCACAACACGAGAGGTTGAGGTATTTGCTCTTTCTCTCTCTGCTGATCTTCTTCCCTCTTCTTCCTTCTTCTGGAGCCTAAAATTTAACCCTAATTCTTCCTTCTTATTTGAAGGAAAATGGTTTCGGTATGTAAAATATCCGAGATTTATTTGAAGGGAAATTGAACCCTAATTCTTCCTCCTGAATTTAATTTGAGGAAAAATGGTTACGATCTACTTCTCCATCCTATGGATTTTAACCCTAATTCTTCCTTCTTCTACAGCCCATAAAAAATCTGAGATTTATTTGGAAAATTTAGGGTTAAATTTGTTTTTCATCTAAGGATTGTTTTGTAAGAATTAGGGTTAAATTTCTTTGTAATATATTTGTCATCTAAGAATTGTTTTGTAAGAATTAGGGTTAAATTGTTTTGTCATCTAAGAATTGTTTTGTAAAATATTTGTTTCTGAAAAAAAACTTTCATCTACTCTAAATCCGTTTTAGGTTTGCCATGTCCGATATCTCGAGACGCTCCAACAGCACGTACTCTTCAAAGCTGGTCGAAGAGGAATGGAGGATTTGTTTTTGCCAAATTGTGACACATCTCACAACATGTGTGAAGACACAGAATGCTGGACGTCGATTTTGGGGGTGTGTTAACTACAAATCTACCAAAAGATGCAATTTTTTTGAGTGGAAAGATGATGAATTTCCAGTCCAAGCGCGAAAATTTATCCTACGATTGCAAAAAGAGAACATGGAGAGAACATGGAGATGAAGGAGAAACTATTTGATTTGGAAGCACAAATTCATATGAAAGAAAGGAAGAATTCAAGGCCTTGCATTCTTATGTTGTTTTTTTATTGGTTTGTGTCTTGTTACTAGTAGCAGTCCATTTTTAGATGATTAAGGTTCAAATTGATGTAAATTATTAATGTTTTGAAGACGTTATGGTGATGCAATGTCTGAGCAAAATTGCTGAGTATTTCACATTTTACAATTAATGTTGTAGAGATTGCTCAATAGCTCAGAAAATTATTCCAAGTTCTAATTGTGTTTGTTCTGCTTGGAGTTACCAGTAATTCGGATGCATTCATTTTGTGTTTGTTCTGCTTGGAGCTTGGACCCTATGTTTGTCGATCCATTCATTTTATTTTCTGTAGTTGTGTGACTATGTTTGGTTGTCTTGAGTTATAAACTTGCAAACTGTGCCCAGTAATTGAGGCTGGTGTTGTAATGTAATTGTCTTGTGTGATCAAGTTGTCAGTTGGGCTCCAGTAGAGCATTGATGGAACCTGGAGATTTACATTGATAGAACTTGGAGAATGTGGCCATGTCAGTTATGCGGCTCTCAGTCACTGTTGCCTTCCCATTCACGTGTGATTTGTACAATATGTTGCTTCCTGGACATGTATGGTTGTAGGATTTGTACAACATGTTGCTTGTAAAAGCTGCCAATTAGCAATGAAAGGATCTCAAAAGTAGGGAGCAGTATAAACTTTTGTATTTGTCCACTGCTGGTCAAGCTTGTAAAGTATAAACTTTTGTATTCGTCCACTGCCAATTAGCAATGAAAGGATCTCAAAAGTATTTGTCCACTGCCAATGAAAGGATCTCAAAAGTAGGGAGCAGTATAAACTTGTAAAGTATAAACTTGTCCACTGCCAATTAGCAATGAAAGGATCTCAAAAGTAGGATTTGTACAACATGTTACTGTGTCTTCCCTTCATCCAGTAGGGAGCAGCAGAAAGACCATAAAAGCTTGTTTGAACAGAAGGCAAGTGAACAGAATAATTTTTACATCCTCAGTAATATGAACAGAATAATTTTTACATCCTCAGCAAAATTTGAACAGAAAAAACATAATATGAATTGAAAGATCTCAAAACATCCTCAGTAAAATTTGACACAGATAATTTTTACAAGCTTGTTTGAACAGAAGGCAAGCAAAATTTGACACAGTATTTATGTCAATCATTCTGTTTGAACAGAAGGCAAGCAAAATTTGACATCCAACCGGTACACAAGCAAGCAATCCATTACTCTAATCCCTGCAAGCACCTTCATCAACCATTTAAACAAGAGCTTTGCTATGCCTGCACCCAAATTGTAAGCATTTTTCTTTAAACAAGTACACAATATGACATCCATATCATTTAAAAGGATAGTAAGGTGAGGGATCAATCAATCAATGGTAACAAAAGCTCCAAATTAGCGTACTCCTCTAAATATGTGGTTCAGAAGCACAAATACATGCATATCTGAACCATGGAAAGATTCAAAACATGTGGTTCTGTGATTTAAAAGGAAGCAACAAATAAAGATTCAAAACAAGCATATCTGAGCCCATCCTAGACTTATCATATATAATACAAATAAAATAGCTGAACTGGATTTAAAAGGAAGCAACAAAACAGTTCTTTGATTCTAGAGAGAGCGGTATACCTGGTTACATGTCAATAAAATGCATCATATATAAGAACTAAAGCACAGGTACATTTGAATGTGACACACGCGCGCACACACACACACACACACATCAGTGATATGACCATATTCCTGGTTACCTGTCAAACAATTTAAAATGCATCATATATAAGACTGAAGGTTTATACCAAATAATACAATTAAAATAGCTGAACTGGATTTAAAAGGAAGCAATAATAGCAGTTCTTTGATTCTAGAGAGAGCAATAAATCTATTTAAGTGTCTACCTAATACTTGATAATTATTTATTTAAACCTCTCTCCACTGAGCTCAACCCTTTTTGGTATCTATTTAAGTGCCGAATGATGTTCAGAATATCTAAAATAACTAATGTCTAAGTAGAGTTCTTCTTTCTTTGCCCCCGTCCTTCCCTGGATCAAATCTCGTGAAGTCCAGTAAACCTCCCCTACTACACTAGTAGGTCCTATATATATGGTAGATTCAATTTACAAGACTTTGAACCCAGACCTGGTCCAGTAAACCGCCAAATTAGCTATTTTATTTTCAATTCTCCACAGGTGGGCAAACTTGAGTATCAGTAGACAGTTTCATTTCTGATACATGTTTGTATCAGACTGTTCAGAGATGGGGTTGGGTCTGTTCTGATACACTAGTAGACAGTATGGGGTTGGGTCTGTTCTGATACATGTTTCTGATACACTAGTAGACAGTATGGGGTTGGGTCTGTTCTGATACATGTTTGTATCAGACTGTACAGAGATGGGGTTGGGTCAAACATATTGGGTCAAATCTGGATAATACTTGGTTGATACTACTTCATGAAGATCTTACACAGAATTAGATGCTCAAACCTATTGGGTCAAATCATCTCAAGCAAAATCAAAATTCTGGATAATACTTGGTTTGAGTTGCTACTCTTTATAGATGTATTGTAGCAAAACAGGTATGGAACTAGTTGGGTCAAAAATAGGTATCAGACAGTTTAAAACTAGTATCAACCATTTACTTACGTTATATGGCTTAGAAACAAATCATCTCAAGCGAATATGTTCAGATGTGCCACCATTCAAATTGGTCTAAGAGAGATTTGGAAACATAGAAATGGCATACTTCATGAAGATCTTACATAGAATCAAGCATTGGTGCTCAAACCTATTATTGATCAGTTAACTGGGTTAAATTCTTTTCTAGTCACAGTCCAGATTATCAAGATATCTTGTCTATAAGAGCGTGCCAGCTGAGACCTAAAATGCAACCAATCTTTAATCAAGTGGAATCCTCCTATATCTGATTTAACTCTAACCACAGGCTACGACAGGTTGGGCAGATTAACCCGGAGAGGAGTTATCAGAGATACTGCAGGAAAATTTATCATGGGCTGCAGAAAACAGTGCACATAATGGTTATGCAGAACTGAATGATTTCTTCCTTGGCCTTGAACTGTGCAAGCAGTATAACATTCAACTGCCCATCATTCAAACTGATTCAACAGTGGTAGGAATGCCATTTTACCAAAGCAACAAAGAATATAAAAAACTTAGGAGTGTCATGTATTAAAATCCCTCTTTAGGTACTTAAGAGGCGTAGGAATGCCATTTTACCTTGAAACTTCAATTGCATCATCTGAAAGCTCTTCGCCACTCTCACCGCTAGAGACCATGCTTTCAAGAGCCTTTTCACAATCCAAGACAAACTGATGCAATAGATTAGGTGAACAGCAACAACACTGCCAACCAGAGGCTTTAGCAAAACAGGTACAGACCCCCCCTGGAACAGAGTCCTGCAATAACAAAAGTCAGACTAATATAAAATGAAATGTACAAAAATCAAAAACAGAAGAAGAAAAAATGTCAAATTCGAAAGGGAAAGGGGGTTCACCTTTTAACCTTTGAACCTTTGAAGAAGCATTGTTGAACATGTGTAAATTGTATGTGGTCTCTATACAATATTGTTGTGTTCTTGAACTCTGCATAAAAACTCACAGATCTATAATGTGCATCTAAATTTGATTTGTATAATCAAATCCTTATGGGAAAAAGAAAAAGAAAGCACAAGTAAGATTCACTCATGCACTTTTTTATTATTTACAGCATTGTTGAACCCTACATTTTCTCAAACAAAGTTCCAATCTGATCCTGGTGCTTTTTTGATTTACAGGCTCCTGTGCGAGACTCTGGAATTATTCATTTGCACTTGTGTTTATCTAGTTCCAGTTCAACTAAACTAATTATTCATAATACGAAAGTTAGGTATACGAGGAAACAATTATCTGATGAAGATATTAATCAGCCTGGTTCTTCCATCTTCTGAATGTTGAAGTCTTGAAGATACATCATTCAGGATACGTAAGCAATCTATAGATGAAGAGAACACAACTATAAGTAAATCTTTTCTGGTTCCAGTGATGTTCTTTCTTGCACCTTCTAACTTTTTATGTGCATACAGTTTCTAATTCAATTCCATATCATTTTGTGGCCTCAACCAATTAACAAACTAAGGCCAACTGATCATTAAGGTTAAGAGGGACTGACCTGTTGGCTGAACATTCAAATATCCAAGGTAATCCCAAACTCGAGTTGGGGAGCAAGTTCAATAATGCTTCAAAGGGGTTAATGTAGTATTCGAATTGGGGAGCATGACAACACAAGACTGAACAATTATCAAACATGGAATGATCAACACAGGTAGCAGGGCAACATACAAGGAAAATGGACAAAACGAATAGAGATAGTTGTCTGACTGAAATCAACCCCAAATAAGGACTGAACTCAATTCCATATCTCAAGACTGATACTAAGAGGGATTTGAACAGAATATGGCATATTAGGTGGACTGAACCTTAATCAAGGCTAAAGTAAAAGACTGATACCAGTCCAATTAAGAACTGAACTGAAGGGTCGCTTTGCATTAAGAACTGGTATGCAAACGACTGATACCAGTCCAATTAAGAACTGGTATGCAAATGACTAATACCAGTCCAATATCTGAACTTATACCAAACGATTTCAACAGTATGCAAACGATTTCAACAGTATGCAAACGATTTCAACAGTATCTTTGCTTTCATGATTTCATCCCCGACTCAGAGTACCATTATCCCGCAATATCTCAATTCACATTGCCTACAAGAGTTGACTATGAAAACCACTTATAAACAGTGCTCCATCCAAACTGGACGATTAAAGTTATCATGTTGCAGCAAAAATGCAAAGCTCACAAGGTTTCACTATATTCCATCAGTACAATAAAAAAAAAAGTCATCAAATTAACCACATGAATCACTTGTTCTCTGGTAGTGGTAAAAGACAAACTAATATTGCCCCGTTGTAAGAAACCCAGTAATATCCATACCATCATCAGCCTTGACTCAAAAAAGCAAGTCAGATTTTTAAATTTAACCTGCAGAGGCCTTCATTCTTCGAGTTGTAGGAGCAAAAATGTAGTCAATTCTGAAAATATTTCTTACTGCTTCTCATGTAAGATTAAAATCGACTTTGCAGACTACTTCTACATATCCCTTTAGCTCAAAGCATATAAATCTGGTCATGCACACTTGCATCATACCCAAAAAACTTATGACCACACTATAAATACAGATATAAGTGCCACTGCAGATACAAACATGACAGCCAACAAAGCAACAATGGAAAGAAAATACTGCTGTCATTGTTCTCAAATTGAAAAAAAAAATCCAACAGACCATCACATTCCAGATTAGGTTCGACGACCAATTGAATCCAAAGTTCCAATCACTCTTTTGCCGTTACTAACAAAAATAGGTTGAAGATTAAATAAAAGAAGAAAGCTCTTCCTCTTTGTTTAATCCCAACCTTTCCTGTTGGACCACCGGCATTCCTGCTGCTTTGACAGAACCAAATCGATGGTTCTGTCAACTGAAGTAGACAAAATGTCTAAATCATTATCCAATATGTATGAATTCGTCATCACCATCATCTCCTGCATGGAATAGATATACATAACATTAGTACAATAAAACAGTATTAAACAGTAAAAATAGATATACATTTCAATAAAAACTGAACAAAAACTGCACAAAAACTGCACTCGTCAAAAAAAAAAAACTGCACAAAAACTGCACTTGTTGTGTTTGGCATAAAAAGGGGCATGCTTAACTGAACAAATAAAAACAGAAAAAATAGTAAAAATATATATCCATTTCAATTAAAAAAAACATACTTGAACCAATGTTTTGAACTATCTTGGGGTTCTTGGCACAGTTGCGACTATCATGACCATGTCCTTTGCAAGAATGACAAATTCTCAGTTTTTTCTTTTCAGTGCAAAGCTCTAATCCACTCTTCATTCTTGCATCCTTTGAACCTGTGCCAATCTGACTTCCTTGAGTCCTCTTCCTCCCTTTTGTTTGAGAAATACGCGGATCCAAAATGGGTACATCAATCTTACTAATATCGGCATGGGCTGTATGATCTGGAGGGCCCTCATTTTCTTGAATTCCTACTTCATCTTCATTTTCTTTTTGAAGTAAAACATCATTTATCTCCTGGATTTTTTCATAAGCTCTATCAAGTAAATTTGATAAAACATTGTACCCCTTCGTAGATTCACCCCCCCATGTACGCCAATTGTGTAAATCTCCTACATAAGTCACTAACTCTTGTGGCTTGTGATCCGAAATGATTATCTTGCATTTCTAAACCATCAGAAGCCATCACTTTAGAACGGTTTGCATCTTTCATCCACCTCTTCAAAATAAAATGAGCTGGAATCTCATCTATGTAATATCGATCGAACACCATTAGGATATGCCTATAGAGTATGCCAGAAAATTCAAACAATTGACATCTACAAAAGCCTTCTTTCGTTACAACATTGAATCTGACAACCCACTCGTCAGGGATACCCGACCTGTAACGCACTTCAAACGTGTGAATATCCCCATCAACCTTCGTTTCATCCGTCCTAAGCCGTGGCACCTGATCACATTCTTTTGAAAATTTATCGAAAATGTTTCTTGTGTATATACCAGCCGAATGTGCCAATATCGGACTAGTGGTTTTCAAAACACGTTTCTTATACATTGAAATATAATCTTCTTTGCGTTCAGACACGTAGATCGACTCCAATGCTTGGTCATACTTCATTACGAATTCTCTCAGATTAGTCTTGGAAGTCACAAAACGATTGAAGAACGCATTATGGCCTTCACTTCTCTATGTCGAGTTCATACCTGCAAAGAAAGTGCTCCGACAATATATGGGTATCCAAGATTCTCGAATTTCATACAAACTATACTCTCGCAACAGAGATCCCCATTGCTCTTCAAACTCTTCAGTTGTCTTTACAAAGCGGGTACATCTTTTAACTACTTGTTTGAAATTGGATTTCTTGAAAAAAACATGTGACAATTTCTCCGCAAATTTCTTCTTAATGTGCCACAAACAAAAACGGTGACGTGTATTAGGAAAAACCTTTTTAATCGCCGCTGTCATTGCCAAGTCTTGGTCAGTGATAATAGAAATCGGGGGCACACCTCCCATAGCTTCAAGCCATGTCTCAAACAACCAGATGAACGTATCTTCGACCTCGTTTTCTAGAAGAGAACAACCAAAAAGTATAGACTGACGATGATGATTCACCCCTATAAATGGAGCAAATGGCATTTTGTACTTGTTTGTCCTGTACGTCGTATCAAAGGACACGACATCTCCAAAACGACTATACGCCATGCGGCTGCATGCATCGATCCAGAAGAAATTTGCAGCTCTGCCCTCACTGTCACATTGAATGGAGTAAAAAAAGTGAGGATTCTCCGAGCTCATCTTCTTGAAATAATTCCTGACACCTTCTGCATCACCATCTTCATAATACACAGACCTCACATTCCTCATGTGATTGTAAATATCTCTTTTGTCAAACCCAGCACAACCACCAAATATTGCAGGAACCTTACTAAGCTGGAGATTTTGTTGACTAAAACTCTCGGCCGATGCTTTAGCTGCTGTTGGTACACGTCTATGTGATCTAATTAAGACACGCTTGCTCGGCGTTACCAACAAATGATTATGTTCATCTGAAAATTTAGTGATCAACCACACTTCACTTTCCCTCCGCAAGATACACATTCTTGCAGCACATCCTGTCTTCATTGTAGAAGTGCTCCTTTTTATCTGTCCACGATCATCTTCTTCATCTTGTTTCTTGAAAGTCCCTTCACAAGAACATGAGTAAGTGACTGACGTAATCTCGTTATTGTAGTTATCCTTACGTTGTGTTCTTTTACGAATACCAAATCCATTGTTTGCAGCATATTCTTTATAGGAATCTTCCGCTTCTTCAACGGATTTGAAGACCTTTCCAACCCACAATTCTATTTTGTTATCGGTCTTTGTTGGTGTCGATGCTTCATCGACAACTTCTTTATTTTCATTTTCTCCCACTCCAATGGATTGTGCATCAAGACTTGTCATTGAGAACCCTAACTCAATTTGAAAAATAAAAATAAATCATTTGAGATCTTAAAAATTAAGGTATTAGAAGAGAAAAAAAAAGGAAGATGGAAGTATAATCCCGCACCTCTCTCTCTCTTTCTCTCTCTCTCTCTGTGCTCCCTCTCTGATCGAAAGAAAGAAGGAAGGATGTTGCACCCGTTTGGAAGAAGGAAGAGGAGGAAGATGGCCGCGACCTTCAGATCGGACGAGTCCCCGCGCGACCTTCAGATCGGACGAGTCCCCGCGGTTTTTTGAAAGAAGGAAGAGGAAGAAGAAGATCGGACAAATTTGTTTAGACCGCACCTCTCTCCCTCTCGAGTTCTTCTGAACGGACCGGTACGAGAGAACCGGTCAAATCTGGGTTTGAACCCCCTTCAAATCGAACGGCTGTTAATCTTCAGATCGGACGGCCTTAATTAAGGGGGTTTTAAGGGGGTTTTTTAAGGGGGCTTTGGATCCGCTTCCATATATATATATATATATATATATATATATATATATATATATATATATATATATATATATATATAGTGATTGGATTTCAATGCAATTGACTTTCATTCTTTAACTTTTGATTGTGATTTTTTTTTTTGAATAGTACCCCTTATAGATAATTGGTAGTTATCTTTATTTATTTATTTATTTTGTTAAGTACCAGTTTTCATATAGGATGGTAGACTGCCTTACAGTTTTGATGATTTGTTATTTCTGTATCTTTTCTAGTTTAACACCCCTGATTGCTTGTATGTTTTGATATCCTATGACCGTTTTGGTTTAGCATGACTAGTATACCTAGATGAGACTTTCAATACCACCATATGCCATGACCCAGTATGTCGTCCTTTTAAATCGTATGATTTGTTTAAGTTCTGAGACTTTGATTGTGGGGGTTTGACCTAGAAGGAGTATGAACATTTTAATTTCGAGGACGAAATTTTTCTAAGGGGAGTAGGATTGTAACACCCAGTTTTCCAGATGAAGGTAATTTTGAAATTTTGTAATTTTAATTATTATTTATTGATATTATTTCACATTATGATTTTTGGTAATTTTTAATAATTTTTTTAAACTATTTAAAAACTGCTTTAAGTCATGACTTGTGATTTTGATGTGCTGCTAGTGAAATCCTAGAGACTGCATGACCTAGAGACTAACCATGACCATGGGGACCTAACCATGTGATTAGGATGACTAATTGTGACTTTTTAGCCTAAGGATATTTTGGTCATTTTTGACTTATTAATGAAAATGAATTTTGATTAATTAGTATTGTGCTAATTGAATTGTTAGGGACTAACCTAGTTTTGACTAAGCCTAGATGTTAATGATTCTCATGGAGGTTTAGTTAGAAGGTTAGAGACTTAATGGTTAAGTTAGATTAACAATATCTAGATATTTCATAGTAGGATATTTACCCCTTAGGATATTTGTGAAAACGAAAGTCTTATGACTAGTTGAACCAATAGGAAGGCTTAGAATTGGGTGGACAAGTCCTAGCCACTCATCTATATGTAAAATTAACCCTAATTCATCCAATGACCAGCCTTCAAGTGCCCCCTCCCCCTTCCTATAAAGAATTCTTAAGAAAACCCTTGCCTCTTTTTACCTCTACATAGAACCCAAAGTGTTCTTCCCCAAATTAGAGAGCTTCCCTCTTTGATTTGATTTCTTTTCCCTCACATTCCTCCATCCAAACTTCTCCTAATCCATCCCACACCATCAAGGAAGGATTCTATCCAAGAATTTGGGCAAGGTGCAAAGGGAGGTGTCCTTTTGGATAGATCTTCGTATCGGAGTCGTGTCCTAAAGATTTTCATTGGGATTCCACTCCCAATAGGTAAAACCTATCCTCTAACTTGATTTCCTTTGTATATTAATTAGTTTTGAATCCAAAGGATCCACCCCTATGCATGTGTCCCCTTTAGATTCAATTTTGAGACCATTTGGAGTCCATTTGAGGATGTTATAGGTGTGTCTTGTGTCCTACTTGATAGATCCTAAATTAGGATACCCCATGTGTATGTATGTATGATAATAGTTTAAATAGATATTTAAATTCGGTTTTAGAATGGTTAGAGAGTGGATTGATCTTAGTTAGGATGGTTAGAATGAGTTTCATTTGGATACCTATGTTGGTATCCAAGTATCTTGGCCAACCCAAATTCGTCATAATTTTTATCCACGTTTTTAGTAACCAAAGCAACTTAGAAATGTCATAACTTTTAGCTTGGAACTCCGATTTATCTCCCATTTTTTAGAAGAACCGTATCGAAGTTAGCTTTCCAAATATATATTTAAATAAGCCAAATTCTTTTTAAAACTTTCTGTAGAATTATTTGAGTGTCAGCTATACGATAGACGAACGCGTTTCGGTGTTTTTGCGATTCCGGGAGTTTTCGAACACGAAAATACGATCCGTTTAAAGTTTCGGAAAGCTAACACAAAGGGCTACAACATACTTTAATCCTAGAATTTAGTGAAGTCTCAATTGGTACAGTATTGATTTTAAGTAGAAGAGTGACTATACGATATATGCATTTTGTGAACCTATGAGCCTAGCTAGTATAGATATTAAATGAATATAGAGTATGTAATGCATGATATATATATATATATATATATATATATATATATATATATATATGATATATATCCTCTTTACATTAATGTATATATATGGTTGAATGCAAGCATGTAGGAATGCAATTAATATAATGCATATAAGCAATGCATAAATGCATGAATGAAAGAATGATATACAATGTATGCATGAAAGTATATAATGCAAAGTATATATGTAATGATAGATATGAATGCATAATGTATAAATATTGTAATACAATATATAATGATAACATGTATGGTAATGCAGAGTATATGATGCGAGCATGAATGAATGGAGGAAATACATGTATATAGGTAATATAGAATGTAATATATGAATGCAAGCATGCAAGATAATGTATTGTATCCATATATGATTTATTCAACTTAAAGACAATGTAATATATGAAAGAAATGAATGATAATATATAACATGATATGTAAGTTAATACAAGGTATGAAATATATGATGTGTGCATGTTTGTATGCCTCTATGTTAATGTATGAAATGATATGAATATACAATGTAAGCATAGGTATAAAACATGTAGATAATGCATAGATGCTTGAATGAAATGAATGTATGCAATATGTTAATATAAATGCAAGTATCTAATATGCATGAATGTAAGTATAATGTAATGCAAGTATACATGTATGTATCATGTAATGTAATATACATGATATGTATGTATGCATGTATACAATGTAAGTATGTATGTCTATAAGTGTATGCCTAAAGGCCTAATCTAATGTGGATATCTAAATGATAGAGTAAAGTGTAAGGGGATTTCTATATGTGTGATAGCTAATGTGTTAGGCATATTTCTATTTGTATATATATATATATATATATATATATATATATATATATATATATATATAATGTGAATAGTGATATATATATATATGGTATTGGCCTATGATGTGTCTGTTAGACTAGTGAGAGCTTAGATAGACTTGTTTAGTCTTGGTTAGGCCTAGAATAGACTAGTTAGACTAGTATAGACTTGTTTGACTTAGGTTTGACTTGGTTGACCTAGTTTAACTTCTAGGGTTGACCAAGGTTGACCAAGAGTTGACTTTGGTCTAGATTGACCTAGAATCATGTAGAATGTATAGTAGAACTTCATGTTACCATTTTGGACATGTTGTGACTTGTGCTGTTCTGATTAGGAGCCAGATACCTCTCCTCGGACAGTACTTTTCATCCGGACACTCAGATAGCAGACGAGTACATTCTCTGATCATTTCATATCTTGTTTAGGATTATATTTCCTGCTTTAGATTATCTTACTTGATGCTGACACGTTGGTAACACGAATTAGTACTATATGGATCCCTTCATGAGATGTTATCCCTCTCGGGAGCATCAGATACTCTTGTCTCATGTGTTTCACTTACATCATGTATCTCTTGCTTCTATTATCATGAATCTTCGGAATCAGCTAGTGACTCATGTACTCTCATGATCACCGAGCCTTTATGAATCATCCTTTATGGGCAATGTAGTATAATCATGAATCTTAACGTAACTTGACTGGATCCTTGTGTATTGATTGGGGATGGAGTATAAATGAACATGTGGATAATTCCAAGTAGTGTAATCATGAATCAATTCCGTAGTGTAATCATGAATCAGTCCCTAGCCATTCACTTGTTTATCCTGTACTCTGAATCACTAGCACTGTCTCTCTTTTATATATCATAGATATTTACTTACAGCCCCTCCTTTACATTATGCTATTCTTTAGTTCCTGTATTTTATTCTCTAGCATGATTATATTTCCTTTTCTGCTATGACTTGTTGAGATGTATTGTGCTTGCTCCTGTCCTGACTGGACCTGTTGATAAATTTTACAGATAGCTTGGAGGTTGCCTGCTAGCCTAGAGGAGACACATTAGAGGTTGTATAGATAGTTATTTCAGTTGTCTTGAGATGTATTTATTCTATGGATTACTGTATTTGAGATTGAGATGTTTTCTGTATTTGTGTATCTTAGACACTTAGGTTTCTATCTGCTGTATCTCTCCTTGTGGATTTCATGTTTTATCTATCTTTTATCATGCTTTACCTTAGATGTGATTGAGACTGTATTTGCTATGTCACCTCCATTCGGAGAGTATATACTGTACAGGTACCTTTATATTGTTAGATGTTGACCTAGGATAGCGTTCTACCGCCGACACTGTGGCGTAGGCTGGACGTACCCACGTCTCGTGCCCTTATTCTAGGGTGCGGGTCGTGACAGGGATTGTTTCCCCTGGTTCATCTCCTTGGAACACCGGATTGCTGTGGACGTTCGGAGGGGTGCTACCCCCAGCTTCAACTACCTCCAGGGAGGTAGATGACAAATCCCCAAGAGATGAAGATTTTTTCTTCGAGCGGGTACCTTGAAACATCCCTCCTGTGACGGCTGTTGTCAACCCCTTGGATGAGAGCTTTCTGGCCGTGCCGATTGAGATTTTCGGGCTGGCCACATTCATCTTCTTCCCTTCTTTGTCGGTAGGGACCTTCCGGGCAGAGTTACAGGAGGCGCGTCCTCTGAGCTTGGTTGTAGGATCGGTCCTGGCTGCTGCAGTCATTGGAAGACGGACTGTCGGTCCTCTTGTACTGCCGTGTTGTTGCAGCAGCAGTTGACAATGACTTGAGTGCAATACCGTCCATGGAAGGACTCTTTGTACACCAAGGTCTCTTCTCTTTCCTTGCGTTTGTGAAGGATCACATCACGCAAGTCAAGGATATCTCGATCAGCCTTTGCACTCGCTTTGTGGGCCCGGGTATCCCGAACACGCGAGTGCGTAGGCGTCATGTTAGCTCCCTGATACGGGGCTAGTAAGAGTACTTGCCCTCGATCAGTGTTGGGAGTCTTTTGAGAACCACCCTGTCCGTTTGCCGCCGGGGGCTGGACAGGGGTGGTTCTGTACAACTTTCCATCAGTGGCCCGCATGACAGTTAGCAGGGTTCTCTGATGGTCAGCAGTGGGGACAGCTGTCTGAGCTCGACGAGCCCGCGCTGTCCTGGACTTCTTCGCTCTAGCACCCGAGGGTGCGTAGTAGGAAGAGTCCATGTTGTGCCGTATAGTCTCTGGTACATTCTCAGTGGAGCCCCTAAGATCAGGCCCGCATGAGAGGCGGTCGAAGACCGACCCCGAACCGCATAGGGCGGATGGCTGGAGGCTGGGATTGGGTACCGCATAAGCCATTTCCCTGCGGCTGGGTTTGCTGGCCGCATAAGCATTCTCCATGCGGCTGGACTTGGTGGCCGCATAAATATTCTGCATGCGGCTGGGATGGGTGGCCGCATGAGCCTTCTGCATGCGACTGGGATTGGTGGCCGCATATGTCTTCTGCATGCGGCTGGCACCCTTATGCGGCTTCTTCTTGGACCGCATAGAGTTCCCATTTGCTCCCACAAGTCCAGCATCGTAGTGTTTTCTTTTGCCGGACTTAGGGACAGCAGGGTCCTCTGCGGCCTGAAGTGGGGCCACATGTGAGCCTCCTTCGCCGTCTTGAGCAGCAGAGAAGACTTGCTCCAGAGCTTGGAGAGGGGCAACGATTTTGGGCCTCCATTCCCTGCGGGACCTTTTCGGACCGGCTCACTTATGGATCGGGCTAGCGCTCCCCTCGGAGAGCATCTCTTCAAACGCTTGTTGGTTGAAGCGAACAACCAGCATCTGTTGTATGGAGCCGAGTTTGGCTGCGTTCGATTGCGTCACCAACTTCTCAGCAGCAGAGAAGTTAGTCTCCAGCAGTGTCACCATCATGTTTGCCATTGATTGTCAGAGAACAAAACAGTTTTATAGGAGGACTGAACTTTGATTCACAATTACATACTCGCTTGTACAAAAGAGAGCCTAGGAAAAGCAATCTAAGTACAATTGTTTAATTTGGATTCTGGGAGGTGACGGTAGAGGCTCGGAAAAGTGCTATCAACTCTGCCTTACTCCTTGGACGATCGAACGCAACTTCGGCTCTGGTGAAGAAGTGCTCTCTTTGTATGCAGGGGTTCCCTCTGTGCGTGCTAGTAGTTTTGCAAGGGGATGGTACCTTGCTATTTATAGGAATTCTTGAGGAATGGGGGGTACAGCCACGTAGCGAATATCGGGCCACATCCTTGTAACTATTCCTTGAGAAGTGGGCAGCTGGGGATTGGTTAAGATTGATCATGATCTGTTTGTTGCATAAATCTGAACTGTCAAGACTTGGTCAATTTTTGCCACATGTCCCAACTGTCACTTTATGGCGAGCCGCATGAATGATGCATCCTGGTTAAGCCGTATGAAGAGTGTCTCATGACTGGGCCGCATGAAGGTTGTCTCATAACCGAGCCGCATGAGAGTTGTCTCATGACCGAGCCACATGAGAGTGGCCTCATGACCGAGCCGCATGAGAGTGGTCTCATGACCGAGCCGCATGAGAGTGGCCTAGGCGATCCGCATAATTAATCCTCTTTGGAATTTGTGAACTGTGCCAGATATCGTAACGATTTTCTCGTCCTTTTAGGAGCATGTCAGGTCTTGTCTTTATGTCAGAGCCATCATCTCTGTCAGGGCTATTGCCTTTATGTCAGAGTAATTATGGCCAGCTGTTCAGACTCATCTCAAACCGCATAAGGCTGCACGAAGCTTTCTGAGCCGCATGAGGGTTTGTGAGCCGCATGAAGGTTTGTGAACCGCATAAAGTTTCTGGGCCGCATGAAGTTTCTGGGCCACATGAAGTTTCTGGGCCGCATAGAAATTCTCATACTTTTCCATGCTTCTACAATGTATGCGTGGTAAATCGAGTTCCAAAACTCGAAAAAACCCGATCTTCGTTGATGGCAAAACAGAACCCAAATAGTTCAATCTCCTGTTTTGGAAGCGGATTCTAGAACAGGATAATTGGAATTTTAGGAAACTAATTGAAGGCATTTTTAGACAACATGTAGGGCTCCACGACCCAATTCGCAGAAGTCGATTTCATCGACTACGTGCCGAGAAATCGGATCCCGAAGTTTGACAAAAACCTGTTTTAAAATCAATAAAATTCTCCGATACCACGTGCGTCCCGCCAAACCGGGCGACTTGGTCATGAACCGCAAGCATCAAAAGGTGCGTAATGGCTTTGTGGACGCATGGGCTTTGACGGAATTCAAATTAGTTACGTGTGCGCGATGAATTTGATGTGTATCCGTCGAAATTTACCGTATCGACCTCTGTGCAAATTTCTCAATTACTTTGTGCACGTTCGTCAGATCGAGACAAAACTTATGCCATCAGGATCATATCATTTTTCTAGTCTTGTATGCCAAGTTTGGTCCGATTCTGAGATAGTTGATTGGATCACCGTTTTACGGGCCCCACGGTCCGATTCAACGGGCAATTTTGTGCATGGCCCACCGGAATCAAAAATTGGACATACCGTTGAGTTCGTATCATCAAATTGAAAACGTAGACATATATTTTGACAACTTTAGAGACCATTGACTCTGACAAGCTTTTCGGTACAAAGCGAGTCCAATGCCGGACATCGTTTTTGCCCGAAATTACCGTTTTGCCCCTGTGTTCAGAATTGTACTTAAGAATAGGCAATCCTAGCTAATTTGACTATTCTGAGAACGTTGGTAATATTTGTTTCAGCTTTCGGAGGCAGTTGTGAGATTTGGACTTATTTGGCTTATCGGTTGACGGTTTATTGTTGGATCTCCGTGCATCCCTCAGGCAAGTATACCTTGTCGAACATATACAGTATTTACATTGTTTTCTCTTCCTTATTGTATTCCTTTTTATATTGTCACATGATTCCATATTGTGATTGATTTGTCCTTGATCGTTTTACTTGTTCTAGATTTACGTACACGTATAGGATATTTGACATTGCTAGATTATTGGTCTTTTCGTGTTACCTTATCTCGTGATTGAGTTGTCAGTTTCTATGTCTGTCCTTGACTTGACCATTCTTGACTTGGAGTATCTTGCATTTTACTACAGTCGAGATATACTATAGATTGGGAGTATCTTACATTGTACTACGATCTATAGCCGATTCTTCTACCTTGATATTGCTTGATTGACTTGACTTGAGATATACTATAGATTGGGAGTATCTTACATTGTACTATGACCTATAGCATATATTTATTGATTGATTGACTTGACTTGCAACACTATAAACTGGAAGTATCTTGCATTGTACTACGATTTATAGGAGTCTACTTGACCTTGTAAACATTAGGAGAGGAGATCGATACTAGATCTCGACTGAGAGTATCCTGCTTTGTACGTCAATTGGAACACTATAGATTGGGAGTATATTGCATTGTACTACAAGCTATAAGAGTTCTTATTGATAGTTAGCCAAGTCTAGTATTACATTTCCACACAACTCGTCGTCCTTAGATGTTCTTCTTGTAATGTTTTTATCCTCCACACATGTTATTTACTGTCATATTAGTAGGCATGTTTTATGTATCTTGCTAGTCCTCTGA